>CM019150.1:122566432-123136282 GCA_009733165.1 Naja naja | reverse complement strand
GATCACATCAAATAAAATATTTATCAGATAAATATCGTTTACCGTGTCCATGAAATGCGATCCTTGGAATTGTCCAGGATCTATTCTGGAAGCAATCAGTTGACCCTGCGCAGGCGTGCTTACTTCTCCGCTCTGATTGCGTCTGCCGATGATCGCCCTGCTGCCCTGTTTCGGGTGACCCGCTCCTCCTTCAATTGAGGGGGGGGATGACCCGTGCAGGGCAGAGCAGAGGAATTTAGTTACATCTGGCGGATAAGGTCGCCGAATTCGTGCTGGCTTGGACTCTGATTGGCAGTGGTCTGATGATGGGGTGGCGGTGAGTCTGGTGGAATCTACCTGGGTGAGTTTGACCTGGTCTCCCTCGATGAGGTGGACAGGATCATGCGGAGGCTGTCTTCCACCACGTGTTTATTGGACCCGTGCCCTTCCTGGTTGGTATATGCCTCCAGGGAGGTTACGTGCGCTGGCTCCAGGCAGTTGTTAATGCTTCTTTGAGTGAGGAGTCTTTCCTGCCGCCTTGAAAGAGGCGGTGGTGAGGCCCCTCCTCAAGAAGCCTGCCTTGGACCCGCCGTTTTGAACAACTATCGTCCTGTCTCCAACCTTCGCTTTAGCGAAGGTTGTTGAGAGCGTGTGGTTCAGCAGCTTCCCTTGTTCCTGGAGGAAACTGAGTATTTAGATCCGTATCAGTCGGGCTTCAGGGCCGGACACAGCACGGAGACAGCATTGGTCGCACTGATGGATGATCTCTGGAGGGCTCGGGACAGGGGTTTTCCCTCTGTCCTAGTCCTTTTAGATCTCTCAGCGGCTTTCGATACCATCGACCATGGTATCCTTCTGCAGCGCTTAGAGGATTGGGGTGGGGGAACCGCTTTTGCGTTGGTTCTCCTCCTTCCTTTCGGGCCGCTCGCAGTCGGTGTTGGCAGGGGGGCAGAGGTCGGCCCCGAGACCCCTCACTTGTGGGGTGCCGCAGGGGTCTGTCCTCGCCTCTCCTGTTTAATATCTACATGAAACCGCTGGGTGAGATCATCCGAGTTTTGGGGTGAGGTATCATCAGTATGCTGATGATACCCAGCTTTATATCTCCACCCCAGGCCAGATCAGTGATGCTCTCTCCGTGATGTCCCGGTGCCTGGAGGCGGTACGGGTCTGGATGGGTAGTAACAGGCTTCAGCTCAACCCCACCAAGACGGAGTGGCTGTTCTTACCGGCATCTCGGTCTTTATTGGATGTACCATCTTTGGTCATGGGGGAGAGGTGTTGCCCCGTGGATAGGGCGAGAAACCTGGGTGTCCTCCTGGACTCACAGCTCGGTTTGGAGGAGCATGTGGGAGCTGTGGCCAGGGGGCTTTTGCCCAGGTTCGGCTGGTTCGCCAGCTCGCCCTTATTTGGACCGAGATGCCCTTGAACGGTTACTCATGTGCTTGTCACCTCTAGGATTGACTACTGCAATGCTCTCTACATGGGGCTTCCCTTGCGGACGGTCCGGAGGCTTCAGCTGGTGCAGAATGCGGCGCGGGTTGTGATGGGGTCTCCCGATACTCCCATGTTACACCTCCCCTGCGCGGCTTGCATTGGTTGCCGGTTGCCTCTTAGGTCGCCTTCAAGGTATTAGTTACAACTTACAAAGCCCTTAATGGCTTGGGTCCAGGGTACTTGCGGGAACGCCTCCTGCCAGCATCACTCTCCGATCGCCCTGTTCGCTCTCATAGGAGGGGCCTCCTTGGGGTGCCGTCAGTCAGATATTGTAGGCTGGCGGTCCCCAGGGCTAGGGCCTTCTCTGTGGGAGCACCTGCCCTTTGGAATCAGCTCCCCGTCGATCTCCGTTTGGCCCCTGACCTCCGCTCCTTCCGCCGGGACCTGAAGACTTGGTTGTTCCAGCGGGCCGGCCTTGAATGACCCGGGGGGGGGGTTATTCTATCTTAACTTTATTTGGCTTGTTTACTTGTTTAATTTTGTTTTATTGTAAATTTTTCTTTGTTTTAATGTTCGCCGCCCTGAGTCCTTAGGGAATAGGGCGGCATACAAGTCGAATAAATAAATAAATAAATAAATAAACTGACAAGAAATAAATGATTTTGGCAGGTCATAAGCAAAATATCAACGTCTATATTAAGGCAAAATCTTATTTTCCAAGCCCCTTAATCAAGCTTGATGGGATACAAAGCAGTCAGCAAGAAAAACCTGATAGAGGCAAAGCCAATGAAGTATTTCTATAGAAAAGTCAGAAAAGGGGTCATAGCAAGATGTGAATGTTATTTCTTTTGTTAAAATTACATCTCAACTGACATATTAAGCAATGCATACAGATATCAAAGCCAATAGCCTTACCCTCCATGAATTTATCTAGTCCCCTTTTAAAACCATTACACTGGCCATTGCCACATGAGATGATAATGCCTTCTGTAATCTAGTGATGTACTATCTGAAATATTCTTTTATTGGTGGTGAGTCTCTCTGCATTTAGTTTCATTGGATTACATTGATTTAAAATATGAAGAAAAAATTATCTACATTTCTCTTAGTGTCAGGGATAGGAGTGCTCTTGTTAATGGCTATATAGAATGAAGCAAGAAGGAAAGTATTTGTCAGTTCCGTGCATCTGCCATTTTTCAATGGAAGAAGAAGAGGGAGGATTTGATGCAAGTAATCCTTTTTGATGTAACCTGAATATCTTAAATTCTTGTACTGAATCTGTATAACTTGCACATGATGTACAACTGGGGACTGGAGCCCAGATGCCTGGAAACTTGTCACCTCTCGGAAAGATAGCAAGAGGAGAAGGGGCCATAAAAATTCCAGCTTTGAAAGAAACTTCCTGGGAAGCTCTTCTCAACTACATTCCCAGAAAAAAGGGGTCGGGGGAATTAGCATGTTGCTTCTTTGTATTTGACGAAATCCACATCAGACTAAGGGGACAGGCTCTAAATCCCTTTAACTGCATGCCTGGAGGCACATTAGACCCTGCTTTGAATATCACCTGGATAACTTCCTTTTCAATAAAGAATTCCTTTTGAAATACCCAGTTTTCAAAAGTTCATTCTTATCGTTTGAAGGGGAGAGAGTCTGGGCCTTACAGTATTATTGCTATTGCTATGGTCCCAAAGTACACAGGCATCTGCACCTAGCTACAATGATGGAAAAATGACCATACATCCATGGTGATATATTGTTACAAACTTTGATCTTATGTACTTCTGTCCTGACATCATCATGAATTAAAATTTTCATTGTTTTTGTTGTAACATTATGAGACATATTTTATTATGTATCATCTTTGGCCATAAACACCCATGGCAATGGGGATAGTACAGGACTAACTGCAGGGTCAATACAGATACATGCACTGAGCAAAAATTCAGAGGGACCACTACAAATAATGCTGCAATAGCATTTTTCTAGTAGAATAAGCTATTTGAAAAGAACAAATGAAGATTGAATAGATTAATAGAACATGTTTGTTCTAGGTCCCTTCATTAAAATTATATGATTTTGTGGGACCTCAAAAATGTACCTTTTCTATGAATGCCCTTGTACTGTAGCACAGTATCTTTCCCGAAGTCATTAAGCGAAGCCCTTAAAAGGGTCTCCTTCAACAGGATATCTTATCACACTACAATAATACTGGGGTTTAATCTTTGGTCTTTGGTGTTCTTTTCCAATATAATAATACATACTAGGAAAGAGGTGTTGTTTATTTTTTCTTAGTCTTTTCCACTTTTAAATGTTGTAAATATATGTAGAGTGCCTGGAATCACTTGTACACTTACAGCAACTTACAGGTCGAACAAATAGAGTTTTTCAAACTTAAAAAGATGATGGAATCAAAAAGGGTACAAGAATCAACTTCAGCACAAAGGTCAAAGATTGGAGGACAATATCCAGTAATATATAACAGATGTTAAGAGGAGAGTTAGACAAATAAAAGATAATTATTTAAATATAAATGGAGAGAAAGAGTTCCAACTGTGGAGACCACGCAAAAGAAGATGATACAAAGGAAGGCTTAAAGAAAGACAAATGTGTTCTTAAGAGAAAAGAACAGCAGACTTTCCCAAGAGTACTACCTGCCTTGTTCTTTTGATGAGGGCAGAAACTATGTACTCTGTTATTTGAATAAAGGTAAATCTCACTGGAATGCTGCATAACATTAATACTAGAATACTAATTTTGTTTGGTCCTATGTGTCCCAAAATGAACATGACATTCAAATAATATATAAATAGTATGGATGAATAAGAGCAGAAACTGTGCAGATTGACCCTGCTTGCATTCCTAACAAGCCTAGAACTACAGTATCAAAATTAACCACTTCATAAAGGGAACTTTTGAGAACTACAACCACATTTTGTTTTAGAAATCTTGCAAAAACCCTAATGAAGGATGCAAATCCAAGAAAAAGCTAAAATAATTTAAGCCAGGGGTGTCAAACTCAATTTCACTAAGGCCACATCAGGGCTGTGGTTGACCTTGGGGGGCTGGGTGGGCATGGCTGACTGGGTGGGTGTGGCCAACTGGGTGAGCATGGTCAGTTTGACACCACTCCCAAACTCCTGGCATGTTTCCTCTTTGCAACTGGGTAGGCCGGGCTGAAGCCATGCTGGCCCGATGTTTCCTCTTTGCATTGGGTAGACTGGGCCAAAGCAACACGGATAGACCAGGCTGAAGTGGCATGGGTAGACCGGGCGAATGGCCCCACAGACCAGATCCAACCATGTTGCAGGCCGCATCCAGCCTGTGGGCCTTGAGTTTGACACCCCTGATTTAAGCTTATTCTGTCATTGCATAATAGCAAGTAATCTTTACAGCACTATTCAATTAAATACCTGGTTCACAACAAATTCCTACACATACTTACCTAGGAGAAAGTTCCATTTGATTCAATAAGTCTTCTTGAGTAGACATGCATGTGGTTGCAATCTATTTCTGAGAAAGTACTCTATGATCTGGGACTTACTTCTGAGTACACAGAACTGGGATCCAAAATGCACAGAATTTGTGGGAAACATCACAAACAAACACAAAATGGACAGCTACACTTTTTTCACCTGCATCCAACAGCTTTATTTGTAGTCAAGTCTTATTATACTTAGCATTATTTAATCTAAAATAACACATGTATCCCAAGTTCACAGTGGACATATTTACCAGAACAACTTAATATTATAAAAATTATAATAATACAGATCCTTTAATGAAATTGATATCATAACCATCTTTTTTCATGAAAACTCAATTAACATACCTGTACACATATACCCTCAAGGCATCTTATATGTGGTTCTCCTTCTCCCACCAATTGAACTGGGCCAGTTGAAACTAAATATATCATTTTGATTCAATATTATAACTTACCACTTCTGACTATTAGACTGCCTGTGGCAATGTCTGTTCCCAGGACATTCTCTGCTTCACAACTGTATTCTCCTGTATCTTCAACTTTCACTTTACTGAACTGAAGTCTAGATATTTTCCTGGAAAAAAAGAAAGGCAGGCTTGGTTATTACACTATTTTAATAATGACATTAGGTGGAATTAATCATTACCTTAAATAGCCTTTACCAAATTTAAATATAAATAAAGAGCTTTGGTGGCTCAGGCTGTTAAATGCCTGCTCTTAAGATCCAGCTGTCTACAATTACTGTAGGCTCGAATCCCACCAGGCTCAAGGTTGACTCAGCCTTCCATCCTCTCGGGGTAGGTAAATTGAGGACCCAAGATTGTTGGGGGCAATAAGCTGACCTTGTAAAAATGCCGCTTAGTAATAAGCAGGCATATACAATGGAATGAAGGCTATTGCTGAGCACACTGGGTTGTATCCCAAAAATTGTAAGCAGCCCTGAGTCTTTGGAGAAGGCTGCATATAAATGTAATTTTTATATATATATATATATATATATATATATATATATATATATATATATATATATATTCTTGGTGTATTAGGGTCTTGTCCCCTTACAGGAAACCAACCCATACAACTACATGAAAATCTCTGAAAACAAATATATATATATATATATATATATATATATATATATATACATATACATACATACATACATACATATTCTCTAGTGAAGATTTTTTAAGGGAAATTATAAAGTTTTACTACTGGTTTGAAACAGGGGTTAAAGAGCCCATCTATGTCAAATTGAACAGCCCTCTCTCAACAGGCGGAGAGGATAAGGCATCATCTATCTCCAGTCTACAACACAGTCCTTTTAACAGTTCCAAGAAGACTCCACACCAATTTGCACCATTCAAGTGACCCTAATGATACAGATAAACCTCCAGGTGACTTTAAAGACTGGCTAAAAGAATGAAAATGTCCAGCTGTCTGCAAGGAGTATAAATCCTTCCATTCCCTACAATCCAGTCAGAGATGAAGAAGCTTCTTGAATGAGAAGTGAAATGCCTTCAAAGAAAAACCAGAAAGTCTAGTTGCCTCTAGAAAAAAAAGCACCTTTGGGAGTACAGAGAAAGGAATATAACACGTAACAACAGTGCTTGTGAATGATTTGGAAATGACCATCAGAAACAGATGATGGGGAGAAGTAAAAGAGACAACTTTTCCATAAAAATCGGGAAGTAAATCCACATATTTTATAATGCCAATATCTAATGATGATTTATTGGCAACAAATGTGAGCAATTGAATATAAATTTCTCCGATACTTTCACTACTACCCTCACAAGATTTTGATGATCAAAGGAGTGTAATCTGATCACAAAGATCATTGTAATTTGGAAATAGGTCTGCCAGTCACTGAATCCTACATTGCCTCTTTCAAACGAGGCATGCTAGGAAACAGCACCCAAAGTGGTGATGATGGTGGGGCACATTGCTTTGAGTGGGTGATATCTTCCTTTCCATCCACCATCAAATAGAGAGTCCTGAAGATTATAGGAACTGTCGTGTTGCACCTCAAGAAAAGTAAGCATATGTTTCAGTGATGGGATTCAAATTTTCTTACTACGGTTCTGTGGGCGTGGCTTGGTGGGTGGTAGGGGAAGGATACTATAAAATCTCCAGTCAGAGGTGGTATTTGCTGGTTCTCCGAACGTCTCAAAATTTCCACTACCGGTTCTCCAGAACTGGTCAGAACCTGCTGAATACCACCTCTGATATGTTTGTATCAACCACTTCTTAGGCATACTATATTTAGGCAGTACAATCTGCACAATCACTAGATAACAGCAGAATTAGAGATGTCTACATTTTTGTTGGTCTCTATCCAGCTCTATTATCCTACTCTATATTTAAGGTTCATATTGAAGGTCTGTATAGATAGATAGTCCATGTTTACCAACTGCCTCATTTAATGTTAATAAAACAGCCTTGTGACCAATTGTTGTATTTTTTACTATAGCAGCATTCCATAGTAACATGACTGCTATTTGTATGCTTTGAACCTGGATTGTGACAAGGATCAGTAGAGGGAAAATAAAAATAATAACTCATGTTTCATTAACAAACAGAATGATTTGTTTAACAGTCAAAGAGGAAGTGAGGCCCTAAGCCTATTACAGTCACATATTTTGTTTAATAACCACAGTGATTTGCTTAATAACCAAGGAGGAAGTGAGGTTGTTATCAAACTGTAGTCTCGACCGCATTGTCCCTTTGCGGCCTCTGACCGGTGCAGATCCGGATGGCTCCTGGTTTTCCGTGGAGCTCTGGGAGATGAAGTGCTGGAGGAGGGGCCTAGAGAGCAGTTGGAGGTCCAGTCGGTCCGAATCTGACTGATCGCAGTTAAGAACCTTCACTAGGTCTTATCTTGCAGCGATGGGAGCGGCAAAGTATGCTTACTTCTCCGCTCTCATTGTGTCTGCAGATAATCACCCGACCACCCTGTTTAGGGTCACCTGCTCACTTCTTAACCAGGAGACAAGAGAGGATCCTTTGCGGGGGTGGGCCGAGGAGTTTAGTCAGCATCTGTTGGACAAGATTGCTCAGATCCAGGCCGGTCTGGACTCCGACTGGTCAGAGTCTGACGGGGGTGAAGCGACGGTCTTGTGGATACCATTTGGGAAGAATTCAGTCCTGTGACTCCGGATGAGGTGGACAGGATCATGGGGAAACTGAGTGCCGCCACGTGTTTATTGGACCGTGTCCCTCCTGGCTGGTTTATGCCACCCGGGAGGTTACACGAGGCTGGCTCCAGGCAGTTGTCAATGCTTCTTTGAGTGAGAGATCCTTCCCCTCCACCTTGAAGGAGGCGGTGGTGAGGCCCCTCCTCAAGAAGCCTGCCCTGGACCCGGCTATTTTGAACAACTTTCATCCCGTCTCCAATCTCTGCTTCGTTGCAAAGGTTGTTGAGAGCATGGTGGCCCAGCAGCTCCCGATGTTCCTGGAGGAAACTGATTATCTGGACCCATATCAATTGGGTTTCAGGCCCAGGTACAGCACAGAGATGGCATTGGTCGCGCTGGTGGATGATCTCTGGAGGGCTCGGGACAGAGGTTATTCCTCTGTCCTGGTCTATTAGATCTCTCAGCAGCTTTCGATACCATCGACCATGGTATCTTACTGCGATGCCTCAAGGGGTTGGGAGTGGGAGGCACTGTTTTATGGTGGTTCTCCTCCTACCTCTCAGGTCGTTTGCAGTCAGTGTTGGCAGGGGGATCGACCCTGAGGCCCCTTCCTTGTGGGGTGCCCCAGGGGTCGGTCCTTTCTCCCCTCCTGTTCAACATCTATATGAAACTGCTGGGTGAGATCATCCGTGGTTTTGGGGTGAGGTACCATCAGTATGCTGATGATACCCAGCTTTTTATCTCCACCCCAAACCAACCCAGCGATGCCCTCGACATGATGTCCCGATGCCTGGAAGCGATATGGATCTGGATGGGGAGGAACAGGCTTCGACTCAACCCGGCCAAGACTGAGTGGCTTACGTACCGGCATCTCGGGTTATCCAGGATATTCCTTCTTTAGTTATGGGGGGAGGTGTTACCCCGTAGATAGGTGCTTAACTTGGGCATCCTCCTGGATGCACGGCTCAGTTTGGAGGATCAGGTGGGAGCCGTGACCAGGGGGGCATTTGCCCAGGTTCGCCTGGTGCGCCAGTTGTGCCCTATCTGGACGAGATGCCTTATGCGGTTACTCATGCATTTTACCTCCTGTGCAGACTACTACAATGCTCTCTACGTGGGGCTGCCCTTGCGGACCACTCGGAGGCTTCAACTGGTGCAGAATGAGGCCGTGCGGGTTGTGATGGGAGTATCCTGATACTCCCATATTACACCCCTCTTGCGTGAACTGCATTGGTTGCCGGTTGCCCTCCAGGTGAGATTCAAGGTGCTGGTAATTACCTATAAAGCCCTACATGGCTTAAGGCCGGGGTATTTGCGGGAACATCTACTGCCAGTAATGACTGCCAAGCGTCCCGTGCGCTCCCACAGACAGGGCCTCCTCAGGGTGCCATCGGCCAGACAGTGTCAGCTGGCAACCCCAGGATTAGAGCCTTCTCTGTGGGAGCGCCCACCCTGTGGAATCAGCTGCCCTTGGAACTGCGGATGGCCCCTGACCTTCGATCCTTCCGTCATGACCTGAAGACATGGTTATTTCAACAGGCCGACCTGGACTGGGGGGGGTGTTATTGGTTTTATTAGTGTATATTTGCTGTTGCTGGTTTTAATTAATGTTTTTGGGGATTTCTATTTAATATTTTTTAAATTTTAAATTTTTGTATTGTATGTTTTTATTGTTGTGAGCCCCGCTGAGTCCTTCGGGAGATAGGGCGGCATATAAATCCCATAAATAAATAAATAAACAAACAAACAAACAAATATGGTTTAACTTTTACAATTGCAGCACTTGTCAACCAATTGTCCAGTGAATGACCATGGAGAGTTGGGTCCCACCTCTTGCTTCTGTTGATCCACCCAAGCATCATGCCACTGCGCCTCCCATATCTGTGCCCGTAAGTCCACTGGCTCCTGCACGACTCTACGGGCAGCACCGGAGGAACTCTTGTGGTACCATGACAGGCTCTATGTCCTGGCAGGGCCACTCTGGGGACTTATCTTGTCGCAGTGCCACAATGACCCTGAGGTGGGGCACTTCGTTCTCTTCAAGATGTTGCATCTTGTGTCTTGGACTTTCTGGTGGCCCTGACTATGACACAATGTGCAGTCCTATGTTATGTCTTGTGTGCGTTGCCGGCAGGCCAAGTCAGCGACAGGGGCTCCCCTGGGACTGCTCCAGCCCTTGCCGACATCGGAGAGACCTTGGGGTGCCCTTTCGATGGACTTCCTTTTTTTGTCAATACATTTTTTTATTTTTACATTTTAAAAACAATTCTTTCAGTGAACAACGTGGTTCCAGGTTTTTACACTTCAATACAAACAATACAATGACCTTAATATATATTTTTCTTTCACGTTCAATTTTATATCATATCATTACTTCTATTTTCCCATAAATTTATTTATTTATTTATTTATTAATGGGACTTATATGCCGCCCCATCTCCGAAGACTGGGGCTTACAATAAAAAAACAGACACAATAAATATTTAAAAAGAATTAGATTAATGGTCCCAATTAATACGAAACTAAAAACCGCGAATCTAAAACACCCCACCCATAGGTCACAGCCCGGCTTGGTGAATAACCAGGTCTTCAAGTCATGGCGGAAGGTGCGGAGGTCAGGGGCCAAGCGGAGCCCCAGGGAAGTTGGTTCCAGAGTTCAGGGACGCGACAGAATAGGCACGTCGTCGGGGGACCGCCAGCGGCATTGCCCGGCTGATGGGACAAGGTCCCTGTCTGTGACTTCGCACAGGGCGGTTAGTATTCGATGTCGGCAGCAGTCTCTCCCTTAAATAATGAGGACCCATGTCATGTAGGACTTTGTATGTTAAAGTTAAAACCTTGAATCTCACCGGAGGGCAACGGCAACCAATGCAGGCAGCGCGGGAGGGGGCTAACATGGGAGAACCGGAAACTCCCATCACCGCCCGCGCCGCCGCATTTTGCACCAGCTGCAATCTCCGGATGGTATGCAAGGGCAGTCCTAAATAGAGAGCGTTGCAATAGTCAAGTCGCGAGGTAACAAGGGCATGAGTGACTGTCGCAGGGCATCCCGGTCCAGGAACGGGCGGCTGGCGAACCAGCGGACCTGGGCAAAGGCCCCTGGCGCGGCTCCCACCTGCTCCTCCAGCGGGCCGTGCATCCAGGAGGACCCCCAGGTTCCTCGCCCTGTCCACAGGGGCAACACCACTCCCCTATGGTCAACGATGGACATTCTAAGCTGGAACGGGATGCGGTATGTACAACCACTCAGTCTTGGCGGGTTGAGTCGAAGCATGTTGCCGTCCATCCAGATCCGTACCGCATCCAGACAACGAGTCATCACGGAGAGGGCATCACTGATCTGGTTTGGGGTGGAAATATACAGTTGAGTATCATCCGCATATTGATGATACCTCACCCCAAAACCACGGATGATCTCACCCAGCGGTTTCATGTAGATGTTAAATAAGATTTACTCCAATATTCTTATTTTCTTTATACTTATTACATTTTCAATTTATATCTTAACTTAATTCCTTTTTCTTCCTTTTTCTTTAAACATTCTCTTGTCTTATTTTATAGTCTAACATTCTCATTTTTTATTCTAAATTCATTATACCTTTATGCTTTTATCTGTCACGTTCACAACTTTATCACGTACTTTTATTTCATTATTCAGTAGGTTTCATCTTAAATCTAATACTTCCAAAAATTTCTCCCTTTAATTGCCAATTAGAATGTGCCACCCCTTTGTCTTATACATCCCTCAATTTATTCCCCTTTAATCCATAATCAAAATTTCTGCATGGTATTCTTTCCCCGGTTATGTTCTAAATCATTTATTATTTCAAATATATTAATCTATTCAGTGAATTATAGAAACTGACATTAGTTTTTTTTCATTAAAATCCTCATAATTCATTTTAACTATTCTTTGTTTTGTATCATTTTCTTATCATAGCTTCCAATTTTCAACTTTATTTCAATTATATCCATCTATAGATTAACAATAATCCTTAAAAAAACCAATTAAAAGAAAACATCAGTTCCATTAGCTTTTAAAAACTACATTCTTATATATTACAGCACATTACCTTGCAGAATCCCTTTTCTTTAATCTTTATCTACCCATTATCTCTATGTCTCCTAACTAAACAATTTATTTTCAGTTTTGTTTGGCTTCCATATCTCCTTATTTTCTGGTTTTTTCTCTTATTACCTCCCCCCCATTTCATTTTCCCCTCTCTTTCTTACTCCAGCTTTATCCCCTCTTTAAAACTTATTTATTTCCTCTTTAAAACTTTCTTCTGTAATTTCCTTTTTTGCTGTTTCCTTTTTCTTTGTTTGGCTTTCTGGACATTTCCCTTTTTAATTATCTCCTCAAGCCTCCAAGTTCTAATTTCCATTCTTTTTCCCCTTTATTTTAATGTTTGTTGTTCCATTTATTCATTAAAGCTGGCTTCTTCTTTATTCAGGTCCTCCCCTTCTGGCACTCCTTGTTGTTCTTTGTTTACCAGAATTGCCATTTCTATTAGTTGTAAGGCAATACAGCATGATTCATTTCTTTCATGTAACGTTTCCTTTATATTTCTTAGTTCCATTTTTAGTTCCAAGAAAAGTTCTGCCATTTTTATACCCTTCTTTTGGATTTTCTTTATCCCTTTCTTTAATATTTAAGTCCAAGCCAATTGTCCAGTAATTTAATTTAACCAGCATCTTTGATGTTTATTTCCAATGATCAGCTTCTATTAATTCCTCTTTAGGTTTTTTCCAAGATCATCAAGTAATCCAATATCCCTAAGTTTAAATTTGTGCCAAAGTCTCCAAACTATACCAAGGTAATTTCTTCATACTTCTTTCTTTTACCTTAGTATTCTGTAAGTTCACTTTTCAGGTTTCAATGTTAATGTTAATGTAACAAAATCTCTCTTATTTTGTATCAGTTTCCAAGTTTAAAAGAACCAGACACTTTTAAAGAGTCACTGAAATTTTCCATTTACCATTAGGTGGCGCTTTCCGTTATGTCCATGTTCCACCCTTTTCACTTTCTTTTCCAATTTGAGGCTTTTAAATTTCAATAAGTCCAAATATCAAATTTTTCTTTTCCCCTTTTTGACACCTTCAAGTTCAGTCCTTAATTGTGCCTATCTAGTGCCAAAAACATATATTTATCCAATTTAAAATGTTTCTTCTATTTTCTGAGGTCCTCCTTCAATTTAGCTCTTTCAAAGTTCAAAGCCACTTTTCTTTATATCCAATTTTTCCTTTCACTTTCTCTGGTCGCCACTATTACGATCTCTCTTAAAATTTCTATATGGTTTAATTCTGGGGTACCTTATTGTCCATATGTTATATCTGGTTTTTCTGGTCTCTACACTGCCCACTTCTTCACTGCTCCAGCACGATACTTATGTCCTGGATAGCCTTCCATCTTCAGGGTGGCCATTTCTGACCACCAATACAGCCCATCTTCAGAGGGAGTATGCCTAGCCAAGGAGGGGAGATGTGGCTCCCCTCAACCTGACAGGCAGTCTCCCCTTTCTTCACCACCCCTTCAGGGTGATTCTGGCCCCCTTCAGAGCCCTCCAATGAGCACAGATCGAAGTTGCGCATGATCACGGACTTTGATCTGTCCATGACAGAAACGCCACCGGAAGTCCCTTGATGAAGCTCCTGATGGATTTGTCTCTGTTGTCAGGATTCACCATGGTGTTTGTAGTGGTCGACATGCTGATGAAGATGGCGCATTTCATTTTGTGTCGTGGTTTACCCATGGCTCGTGCCACCGCCCGCACGTTTATTCAGCACATCTTCTGGCTGCACGGATTACCTGATTGGGTTGTATCGGACCGAGGGACTCAGTTTACAGCCCAATTCTGGAAAGGGCTCATAATGGCTCTGGACATTAAAATCTGCTTGTCGTCAGCACATCATCCGGAAACGACGATGGGACTGAGAAAGTCATTGGAATGCTGTAGCAATACCTGCGCTGCTTTGTCAATCAGCAACAGGACAATTGGTCACACTACTTAGCAGTCGCAGAGTTTGCATTTAATAACTTGCAACACACCTCCACGCAAACCACCCCATTCCCAGCCAATGTGGGTTATCATCCTTGGTTCTTTCCCCTGACTCAACTCGCTGGTTCCAGAGGTGAAGGACTATGTGTCTGAGTTACAGGCCATTCACCAATTGGTGCGACGGTATCTGGAGAAGGCCAAGGAGGATTACAAATGAGTCACGGACCACTCTCAGCGGGCAATGCTGCCATTGGCTGTGGGGGATAGGGTGTGGTTGTCCACTAGGCACCTTCCGTTAGACCAGCCGATTAGGAAGCTCGACTATTGGTACCTTGGCCCATTTCCTGTGGAAGCAGTGATCAACCCAGTCGCCTACCGCTCCTGAACCAGAGGAACTATAATGGACGTAATCCTGACTAATAAGGATGAAATGATTGAGGGAGTGGAAGTTGTGGGAGGAAAATGATCATGTCATTTTAGAATTCATTGTAATGCAGGCACAGGCAATTGAACAAAGTCTAACTAGTGTTTTAGACTTTAAGAGAGCTTGACTTCAACAACTAAAAGAAGTATTAGGAAGGACTTCATGGATTGAAAATCTAGAAGGAAAAGCAGTTTAGGATGCATGGGAAACTCTGAAAATGAAATACTAAAGGCCCAAACAAAAACAGAACCAAAGAGAAAGAAAACCAAAAGGTACCACATAAGACTAGCATAGTGCACACAGAGCTCTCTGACAAACTGAGAGTATACTGACAAGTATAAAAAAATAGAAAAAGGGGCATATTAGCTAAAACAGAACACCAACAATAGCCCAAATCTGCAGGCATGGAATTAGGAAGGCTAAGGCCTGAGCCTTAGGAATTAAGAAATTAAGATTTGCAACAAATAACAAAAAAAAAGGTTATTTCAATATGTAAGGAACAAGAAAAAACTCAAGGAAATGATCAGTCCGCTAACAGAAGAATATGGCAAGAAGATGATGGGTGACAGGGAGACAGTGAAGCTGTTTAATTCCTTCTTTGCATCCATCTTTATGCAAAAAGAAAAAAATAGCTGAACCCTTCAAAAATAGCACAGTGGGAGACAGAACAGAATGCATGTCAAAATAGGTAAGAAATTGGTTAAAAAATATCTATCCACTTTAGACAACATCAAATCACCAGAACCAGATGGTTTATATCCCAGGGTACTGAAGGAGCTGGCAGATGAGATCTTGGAATCCATGAACAAAATGTTTCAGAGCTCCTGGAACATGGGGGAATTGACAGAGGACTGAAAAAAGCTGATGTGCTTCCAATCTTCAAGAACAGATAAAAAGTGGAACCAGGAAACTACAGACCAATCACTTTGATATCAATACCTGATGAAATTTTGGAAAAGATAATCAAGCAGCAATTTATGATTATTTAGAAATGAACAAATGAACAAACCAGTTCATTAAACAGATCATGCCAGACAAATCTTATTTCCTTCTTTGATAAAGAAACTAAATTAGTGGATCTGGAAATATTGGGGATATAGTTTACTTGGACTTCAGTAAGGCATTTGACAAAGTAGATCACAGCTTACTAATTGGTAAGGTAGACCAATGTGGGATAGACAGTACCACCACCAGATGGATTCACAATTGGTTGACCAACTACACTCAGTGCGTAGTCTTTAATAGAATTGTATCTTCATGGAGGGAAACATGTAGTGGGGTACCTCAAGGTCTTGTCCCAGTCCTTTTCAACATTTCATAAATGACGTAGTTGAAGAGGTAGAAGGAGAACTCATCAAAATTGCAGATGACACCAAACTGGATGGAATTTGGAAGAAAGACTCATGATTCAGAAGGATTTTGACAGACTTGAGCAATGGGCCCTATCCAACAAGATGTAATTCAATTGTGAGAAAAGTAAGGTCCTGCACCTAGACAAGAAAAGTCAAATGCACAGATATAGAATAGGTAGTACCTGGTGCAACAGTAACCATGAGGGGGATCTTAATGTCATAGTGGACATCACTAAAGTATGAGCTAGAAGTATACTGCAGCTGCCAAAAAGATCAATGCAGTCCTAGGCTGCATCAGAGAAGGATTATAAGATGGTTCTGTTACTTCTGTACAATTTTTATCCTTCTAGCAGTATGTTCGAGTCATGGGTTTCATCCCACCAAGTTTCAGTAATAGCAACAATAACAAAAACAAAACAACAACAAATATTGTCAAAAAGGCTAAAGCTGAAGCTCTGTTAACATTGGCAAAATGGTCTCTTCAGGTAAGTTACAAAAAAGAAAGAAGGAAAATCAATATATGAATTGCTCAGTTAAGCCAAAGATATACTATTGAGTAGTAAAGAAATATCAAACTACTAAATTCTGCTTCACTGACTCTTGAAAAGAGAAGTGTTAGTACTGTTCTATACTGCACTACTGAGGCCACACATAGAATACTGCATCCATTACTGGTTTCCATGCTACAAAAAAGATGCTGAGATCATAGAAAGTATTCAGAGAAGAGCAAAAAAGATGTAAGGGTTCTAGAGGCTAAGCCCTAAGGTTTGTCTAGCTTAATGAAAACAAGAATTAGGGGTGACATGATGGTATTTTCCAGCACTTGAGGGCTTCTCACAGGGAAGAGGGGGTGTACTTATTTTCCAAAGCACCTGAGACCAGGACAAGAAGCAATGGGTGGAAGCTGTTAAAGAGAGATCCAATCTGGAACTAAGGAGAAATTTCCTGACAGTATTACACAGGTGCTCCCAGGTTCAGATTATAGTCATTCATTCACACACACTGGAAAGTTGCCATAGTCAAATCATTTTTAACTGAACACAGAAGCACAACTGGTTCTTTAGAATATATAGAGACCCAGTGAATTTAAAATAGCAGCAAAACTTTACTGGTTACAACTTATATATTTGCTCTTTTCTCTCTTTCACACATATACACACTCATCTACACTTACCTACATCCTTCTCAACTAGGCTGGCAAGCACTAGCCAGAGGGACAAAAGCCACCAAGATGACTCAAAGACAGGCAGACTTCAGGACTGGCAGCTACTCTTGCCTTGTTACACATCTGGTAGCTGTTGATGGGATTTGAAGAGAGGGTTCCCATGTGTTCAGGCCCAACTTCTTTTGTCTGGCTTAGGTGACATTTTTATTTTATTTCTTAACAACTTAGTTCCTTCTTATCTGTCTCCTGAAGGGATCTTTTAGACACGATTCCTGCCTATACAGCCTCCTTACATGTCTACATCATCTTTAGATATGGCAGTTTCAGCCTAGTCTTACAACAATAAGAATAATTTGTTAATGGAACAGTTTGCCTCCTGGAGTTGTGGATCCTCCATCCCTGGAGGTTTTAAAGAAAAGATTGGAAAGCCATTTGTCCAAGATGGTATCAGGTCTCTTACCTGGAGTAGGGGGTTGGATTAAAAGACCCCAAGATCTCTTCCAGCCTTATGATTCTATGTTTCTATGAATTCTATGCTGCCTTTCTACCCTATTATATGGTCACTTGCCCCTCTTTCCACCTGCCATAAGTACCTCTGGTTTGGTTTTCAGAGTTTAATTTTTTGAATCCCTGATCCATGAGATTAAAAGCTTAGCATTATAGGAAGGCTCAGTAATGCAAATTATCTTGAGAAGCATGCTGTTGGGAGTATGATCTGCTGATCACTGTTACTAGTATGATCAAACAGAGGAAACCTTAGCTCGGGTAATCAGAGGTAACACTCTCCAGGTGAGGTGAAGTCAACCCACGTGAAAGCATTATCTAATATGTAACTCCAAAGAACACTGGTACGCCCCTTCTGTATTGTTGCCAATTTGTAATGTTTACAAATGTAAAGACAGGCCTTTGATATCTAAATGGACTCCCAAGTTGGTAATCACTCCTCTAGTCGTTGGGAAATTTTCATGAGTTTTATGGAAGTGATCATATGTTCAGATCAAAGCCATCAAAAATGTGACAGTGACAGTATTGAAAGAACATTCCCTCATTTTACGATGTCTTGTACAACTAAAAATCGAATATGAGAACCATAAATCAGGTAAACTTTAAATTATCAAAACAAAAATAAAGCACATTAATTAAATTAACTGCTTTAGTAATGTGAACTTACAGGGTTTTTGAAATCAAATGATTTAAGAAATAAAAAATACTAGTAAAATAGTTTTAAAAAGACAGTGAAAAGGGGAATTACTAGGTGTGCATATTTTTATTTGTTTGTTTGTTTGTTTTGTCAAGCGATTATAAGATAACAAGTATAAGTATAAACATAGTTATGAATACATGAAATGGATACATATAAGAAAAATAAAAAGAAACAATAGGACAGGGACAGGAGGCATGTTGGTGCGCTTATGCATGCCCCCTACAGACCTCTTAGAAAAGGAGTGAGGTCAATAGTAGACAGTCTAAGGTTAAAGGTTTTGGGGTTTGGGGAAGAAACCACAGAGTCAGGCAGAGTATTCCAGACATTGACCACTCTCTTGCTGAAGTCGTATTTCCTGCAATCAAGTTTGGTGTGGTTTACCTTGAGTTTGTATCTACTATGTGCTCTTGTATTGTTATGGTTGAAGCTGAAGTATTCACTGACAGGTAGGACATTGCAATGTATGATTTTATATACTATACTTAGATCGGACCGAAGGCAGTGTAGTTCTAGGTTTTGTAGGTCTAGAATTTCAAGTCTGGTGGCATAAGGTATTCTGCAACGAGTAGAGGAGTGGAGAACTCTTCTTGTGAAATATTTCTGGACTTTCTCAACTGTGTTAATATCAGATACGTAATGCGGGTTCCAGACTGATGAGCTGTATTCAAGTATTCGTCTAGCAAATGTTTTGTATGCTCTATTTAGTAGTGTGATATTACCAGAGAAAAAGCTACGTATGATTAGGTTAACAACTCTTAATGCCTTTTTGGCTATGTAGTTACAGTGGGCTCTAGCACTTAGATCATTAGAGATGAGTACTCCAAGGTCCTTGACAGAGTTTGGATCATCAACAAGGTCTTGACTATTCAGCTTGTATTTCATTTTCTGATTTTTTTTGCCAATATGTAAGACAGAGCATTTATTTGTTGAGATTTGAAGTGGCCATTTGTTTGACCATTCTGATACATAGTCGAGGTCTTTTTGAAGGATAGCAGTAGTATCTGTGGTGTTGAATAGCTTTACATCATCAGCAAAGAGAACGCAGTTGGTCTTAATATGATCACAGAGGTCATTTATGTAGAGTATGAAGAGAGTTGGTCCTAGAACACTGCCTTAGGGGACACCACTGTTGACAGGTACAGAATTTGATAGGACGCTCCCAATTTTGACCATTTGTTGTCTGTTTGAAGGAATGCTTCTATCCAGTTATGCAGGTGTCCAGAGATACCATAAGATTTTAGTTTTAGGAGTAGTTTGTCGTGTACCACTGAATCAAAGGCTTTACAGAAGTCTGTGTAGATTGCATCTATCACTTTGCTCTGATCGAGTTGTGTAGTCCATATGTTTTTGCAGTGTATGAGTTGCAGATTACAGGATAGTTTTTTTCTGAAACCAAATTGTTTATTAGAGAGTATGTTGTTTGTCTCTAAGTGGAGGATAATGGATTGGTTAATAATTGATTACATGACTTTACAGGTGACACAGCATACAGAGATTGGTCTGTAATTTTCAACTAGGCTAGGGTCTCCCTTTTTGAAGATGGGGATGACTGTGGCTTGTGACCATAGGTTTGGCAAGGAGCTGGTCCTGAAAGATTTTTCAAAGATTATGCTTAGAGGTTCGGCTATGGCAGTGGATAGCTTTTTTAACAAGTAGGCATATATTCCGTCCGGTCCAATAGATAAGAGATGGTTTTAGATTACGTAGTGCTTTTTCGACATTGTCTTCTGTAAAATCAATATGTATTAGATCATTGTAGTTGTCTGTGGTTCGGCTAGGAAATACTGGGCATGATCCATTGTTGTTTACAAATACTGAGCCAAAGAATGTGTTAAAGAGGTTGGTATAATACATGAAATTATACATTTCTTAATACTAATATTAATTATAATTAATAATATAATTATAATTAATAATATAATTAATATAATATAATTAAATATAATTATTAATAATATTAATTAATAATATTAACTAATTAATGCATGTATAGCTATAATACATGAAATATCTATTTATCAGATTTATTGAAGGAACAGCAATGTTACACAAATTGCAAGAATAGAAGACACTGAGGAGTTCTGTGGCAAATTGGGTCATTCCATGTCAAGTGGTCTGGGGGTCCCTGCTCAACCACCACAGATTTCGATGAAATTTTGTGTGAACATGCACACATGTCCCCAATGAACATTGGTAAAGTGTTACATTTGCCGATGCAATACTTGTGGAGATATAGTCATTTGTTTGACCCCATACCACAGCCTCCTACAGTATAACTCTGAGGTTCCAGCAAATTTGAGGCATAATGTCTCTGGCAATATTTTGTTGAGAGAAACAAAACTTGGCCATCTTGTACAACTTTTTGTGCTCTATTAAACAAAATAATAAAAACATTCTCATGAGCAATCTCCATCTAGATAATTTGAAGCAAAGTTGGATGAAAATATTGCGGTTCAAAAAAAGGTTAAAGTTTGGCCTTTTACATCTCTGGAAGGAAAGATATGATAAACATGAAACTTTTTGCGTAATAACTTAGCAACACAAGGTTTTCAAAATGGGAATAGCAGCTCCCTGGAGACCATATGCACACCGGCCAGCTGGTCCTTGCACACAGATGTGCATTAGAAACTGGAAGACCAGGTGGCTGGTGCACATGTGTGCACCAGGAAGCTAAGTTTCCAGTTTCCGGTGCCCACCTGTGTGCTCCTGTTTTGGCACTTGATGCCAAAAAGGTTAGCCACCACTGCCCTATGAGGTCAAAGCCACCCTGGAGGGGTGGTGAAGAAAGGAGGGATGTTTTATAGATTGCAAACAGAAATTTCCTCACTTGATCCAAAGAAACCCTTTTGATTGGCAGAAGAGATGACGGCCATTTTGGCAAGACCGAAACTGTAGCAACAGGGACAGGAAGATTATGAAGTGCAGCGGTTCATGGACAGAGGATTCAAATTGGGTGAGATGACTTTCAATTTCTATAGTAGAAATTTAAACTCAAATAAAAGAATTCTTTAAAAAAAACACCTCTCCAAAATGCTAAGAAAGTGGCACTTTAATACACAGAAAGATTATAGACCCAAAATTGAAACAAACTTTTAATGGAAGGCTATGAAGCTTTAAAATATAGAAAGCCCAGATTAGAACTTGTAGTAGTGTGAAAAGTGACTGAATTTGTGGATAACACCATCTGATTATTGGAAGATATTGTATAAAGAAAAAGGAACCTTCCCCTTGACAGTTCAGCTGTTCTGTCTTTGCTTTGTTGCTGGAACTTTGAGCAGGGGTGTCACCTACTGGAGAAAGAAGATATTATACTAGTACACAGTGGGAAACGACCTTGGCAAGTAAGGATTAATAGATAACACAAGAAAAACAAAGAGGAGAACAAAGGAAATAGTGAAAGGCAAACAACACCTGGAAGGCCTTTTTATTTTGGTTCCATATCTACTAGTATTTTGGCAGCTTGGAAGTATTGAATGAGCCTTTTGAAGATTTCTAAGGTAAGGTGGATTATAATTAATAAAAACATCCCTGAAATTGAATATTTGATTCTGTGGATTAAAGACATTTGGGGAAATTTGGTGGGGCAATCTCAATTATTAAGACTATCCGATAGAACATTTTATGAGGCAAAAAGGAAAGAAGGAAGAGAAATTAAACAAGACTTAAAAATTTGGGAAATTTAGAGGGTGCAAATTAGAAAATATTATGGATGGTAAATTTAGGGGATTTTGAGGAACAATCCCAGGACTGTGTAAATTTTATTAATACTGGCATTTTTGGTGTTTCTGGGCAATTAGGATATTGGAATCTTGGTGGAATATTGAGCAACTATTAACCCATTAAACTATTACAAAATGTTTCAACAGGGGAAAACAAATATGGTTTATAAAAAATGTTATTAATGTTTCAATGTATTCAGGAAGATATGCCACAGAATCATAGGGAGATGATGAAACTGATTCAGGATACAGATGTGAGACTAGAAAACACCCAGAAAATGATAATAAAAGATGAACAAAAAAAAAAACAGAAAATAGAAGAGAAACCAGAAGGATCTGAGGAAAGAATAGAGGAGATAAATAAAAAAATGATACAAGTGGATAAAGATATGGAAGTAATAATTCTTAAAATGGAACAGACTGAGTATCTTCTAAGAGTTCAAAATATAGAAGAGAATTAAGAGAAGGTTCTCTTAAAAATGATGAAAGAACTGTGGATGGGTATTCTAGAGATCCAACAGCAAGAGATAGGTGTTGTGGCAGATGAAATACTTAGATTAAATAAATTTGATGTAAGGAGTTACAAGGTCCCAAGGGAGAAGCATGAAAGACTTACCAAAAAGTCAATAAGAGTTGAAATTCTAAAAAGAACAAGAGATGTTGGTTAGATATAGAATACTTCTTAATATGGTGGCTATTTTATTAAGAGTTAGAAAAAAGAGGTAGAAAGTAGAAATTGGGAAAATAATATTATGTATACTGATATATAATAGAACACATTATAATTACCATGTATACACAAATGTTAGAAGTTGAAAGATTATGATTATGCATATCTAAATAATATTATTATTACTATTGTGTTTAAAATGTATTGACCCAGACAATGCACTGTTCACCAAGCACTTATAGATGTTAAAGAAAAAACTATAAATAAAATTATTTTTTAAAAAGGCCAAAATTGGATAAATGCAACACTGGGTAATTAGGTAAAGGCAACAATATAAAGTGTTCTGACCCAAACTCTTTTCCAATAAAACAAACAATAACCAAAGGAAACAGAAACCTTTTAATGAGTCTTACAAATCCCTGGTTAAAAGGCTGCTGCAAACTAATTCACTTTGATAAGCACAAACCCTGCCAAAACTGTGCAAGACTGCCAAGAATCACAGATAAGAAATATTTCACAACACAAGAGTCTTCAAATACCAACTTAAGATACTGCAATGTCCACAAGGCTGAGTTTCAAAACATCTTTGCTTCCTTCAAAGAACGTTCGCTTCACAGCTGGCTTTTATCTTCTTGAAGGAGGGGCCATTACCTTGCAGCCTTACTCCTGAGTCACCCGTGCTGTTGCAGTTGCTCTTTCCTGTGAGCAATCCTGCGTGCATGCACACTTGGCACAGGCTCCTCGGGAACCTCCTCATCACTGCTGCCAGCCCCCACAATCTCTGAAGGCAGCAGTCCACTCCCTAATGGTCCTGGCCCCTCATCTGAGTCCTCGCTCTCCTCAGTCATCCTCACCTGCTGTCAGCTAACCACAACATAAAGGCAGGTTAACAGAGCTTTTCCAGATGAATTTTTTTGTTCATTACATCCCTGCTTCAAGCTACAAGCCATCAAAATTTGTGTGCCAGCAAGATATTACAATCAATATATAAAATCAATACAAGAAATAAATTCATATATTTTGTATGTAAAAGAGAACCCAAGGAACAAGAGGAAGAGAGAAAAAACATTGTCAAAACCAAAACAATTTCCATAATTTCAAAAGGAAAAGAAAAATCCGAATAGATTTCAAAACAAGAAATCATGATAGCTATGGAAAAATGGAGAATTGAGAAATAAGAATTTAATTTAATTTATTTTAAATGCCACCCTACTCCAAATGACTCTGAATAGTTTTAATGTAACAAAAAAGATAAAATATAGTGCAATTCAAAAGCAAATAAAGAATAGCAGATAAAAACAAAACAAAATGGTGAATACAGAATTGACAGCCACTTTAGCCCAAGGCATAAGGCAGATCTTCAAAGCCTTCCAGAATATTATCAGGATTGGAGCCATCCAAAATTTAGGAAGAACTTCATTCCAATGGACAGGTGCTAACAGGAGATCTAGCTCCTGGGTCCCTAAAGATAACACTTTTTAACAGAAGAGACCTGAAGTGTGCCAATCCTGTCAATTCATATTGGTTCAGCAGACACCATGGAAGATACAGTTCCTCAAACAAATCTCAAAGGAGAACATATGATAACTGAATGCAAATGTTCAGTATCAAGTGCCAATGGACAAGGACAGATACCTCAATCCATAAGAAAACACAAGAAAGTAACAATGGAAGGGTCTTATTGAAGGATATTTTGAGTCTCGGTGGCACAGTGGATTAGAGTGCAGTACTGCAGGCTACTTCTGCTGACTGACTCACTGGCAGTTTGAATCTCACCAGGCTCAAAGCTGACTCAGCCTTCCATTCTTCCGAGGTGGGTAAAATGAGGACCCAGGTTGTTGGGGACAAGATGCTGACTCTGTAAATCGCTTAGAGGGAGCTGTAAAGCACTGTGAAGCGGTAGATAAGTCTAAGTGCTATTGCTATTGCTATTTTGGAACAATAGACCCAAAGTTAATTTTAAGAGTATCTGAAAAAGAAACTTCTTTATACAAGTAGTCCTGACTTATGACCAGAATTGAGCCTAAAGTTTTTGTTAAGTGAAACTTTTAAGTGAGTTTTACCCCATTTTACAACCTTTCTTGCCCCAATTGTTGTGAATCATTGCAGTTGTTAAGTTAGTAACAACGCTTAAGTGAATCTGGTTTTCTGTAAACATTTGTATATGATGAGAGAGAGAGAGAGAGAGAGAGAGAGAGATGAAAAATCTAGGAACAGTGGAGGGACACAAAATTAAATAGTTAATATAAGACAGAGAAAACAAGAGAATAGAATTATAAGGCTGGAAGAGACTTCAGCAGTCTTCTATTCTGCTCGAGGTAGGGTCCTTATTCCAGAATTATCTTTTTTTTGTTTTTATTACACAGCTTTGGTGGTGTTCAACATACTATAATGTGGTTTCTCCCATGTCTTGTCATGTCACTCTTATATCCACTTTGAGTTTATTCAAAACCTGTTATCTGAAGGTCAAAGTGAACTCAACTTTCCAATTCAGAAATAATGATAAGAGCTTTGGGAGTAATCAATTACTTATGCTGATTTGGAGCAGGAGAAAAGAGGAAGGCAGAAGAAATACAATAACTGAACTCTGATTAGCTAATGAGTGAAAATAATCTCTTTTAAGGATACAATATTAATATTTCAACAGCTGTTTATAAATGTATCACTTTTTCCCACTTGGAAATTAAAATAAGTTAAATAGCATTTCAGTATGGAAATTTTTAAAATTTGTGTAGAAAAGTTTTACAATCACTGAAGAGCTAGAAACTTAAAGTTTCAAGTGTTCCTAGATTTTACTAGCTTTCACATTAATATTATTGATATAAACAATTAGACAAATCTTTTTTGCCCATAACCAAATATTTAAATGAAGAAATAAAAATCCCAGTGCTGAACACGAATGGCATCTCTTTGATTTGCATTTCAGCTTTGGTTCACAGAACTCAAATCAGTATAGATAATACATATTTCCCATGAATCCTTCCTCAGTTATAATCACTGCACTAACTCTTTGCAGATGGACGTAAAAATAGATGAAATTTTAGTAAACAACCAAATCTCACAAAATTTCAGTTTTTCTTTCCAAGATTTAAGATTATAACACTGTTATCTTACAAAGTTTGGAAATATCATGATATTAGCCTTGATTAAAAAAAACTTGGAAGGTTCTGAATATATTTTCTGGAGCAATCATGGTGTCTGTGGGTAGCCTATTAGCCACCCCTCACTTATATGATGGTCTACAAAAGTTTTGATGGTGAAGCCATGGCCTACATTAAGGAAAAGACTAAAAACAAAATGACAAATACTAAAAATATATTTAAATTTCCCCCAAAAATGCCAGGTGGGGAGAACAGGCAGCAAAGGTATACAAGAAGTTTACCCTTTAATCACAAAGGACAGTCCCTCAGAAGTTTTCCAATCACTCTCCTTGTAAGAAGTCCTTTTCCTACAAGAAAAATGCTAAAACATGCATCAATAGCAATGCATTAATTCCAAATTACTGTAGGAAATCACTGGGAGATTTTATGATCCAGATCCAAATCAGAACATATGCTTCAATAATGCTCTGTAGAAAAGGCCCTTTAATTCTGTCCAAAACCATCCAAAATCCTACTCACATTTCTTTCAAACAACTTGCCAGTTTTAGATTTACCTAAAATGTACATAATTTTTATCCAATACAGAAATAAATTATACAATTACAGCTTTATTTTTTTGAAAAAAAAGTTCAAAAGGGTTAACTATCCACATATTTTTTCTGAAACTGGATGTTTTAATTCTTTCTGAGATGTCTGTTATCTATCTCTGCAGGTTTCATTCTATTCTGTTCATTTAAAAAAAAAATCTAAAACAAGGTTTTTCCATTAGGAGCACAAATTCACATTGTGCCATGTTAAAGCTAGTATCTTGAACTATATTCAGTGCCATTCTTTCCCACCAAATTTGGCCAGTAAATTTACTTGAACTACAGTCAAAATACTGACGGCAATGCATGAAGCCAAGTCCTGCACAATGTATGAACATCCATGGAACTGTCTCTACTCTACTGTACTCTGCCTCATATGGTGCTGGGAAGCCTGCTGACCTTGTTTTTCTTGCTAACTTTTACCAAATACAATGGCCTGGCTTGATCTGAGAAGCCAGGTGTTCAGCATTATAGAGAATTCAATGTTCATGGTCCAAGTTGGTATCAATCAGAACTTTATAATGAATTTAATTCTGTGGCATTGTGCGCCAAGAAATAGTAATCATTAAATACCATTAAAAAGGGAGAGGACACCTCATTTCAATGGAGCTGCAAGAAAGTACCCCTTCAAAGAAAAAGCAGAAAGCAAAATGGCCCATTTCTAAGAGACACTACTTATTTCACTTAATCACCTAAGTGATTTCTAGGCCTGTGCAAAACCCAGATGGATAACCAGTTTAGGCTATCTGGCTCTGCCTTCATTACACCAAAATTTAAGGTAGGTAGAGAACATGGTCTATCCAAAGGACAAACTGAGGAGCAGCATGCCATCACTTCTAATCCTAAATAATTGGCAGCCTGTCTGTCTCTTTTAACCATGTATGATTAAACAAAATATTACAGCAAAAATAGTTGAGCTTTCTTGCGTTGTAACAGTACTTCCCAACCTCAGCAACTTTAAGCTGTATGGAAGTCAACTCCCAGAATTCTCTACAATTCTGCTCTAGACAGTCCACAAAATGAAATTGTTGGATTTTCCATTTTGTAACACATGTTTTACCTTAGAAAGCCTTCCCCTGGTGCTCTCCAGTTAAAATCTGGCTTAGATAAATGTCTCTTTCCTTTGAGTCCAACCTGCACCTTGTAATATTGAAATTAATAAACCCTCTGAAAATATTATGAATACATCTTGCTCACAAACAAGAACCATAACTATTTTGTAAACATTACTTTACTTAGAAATTGACCATTCAGTCATGTTTATGACAATTATACCAATAATAGTTAAGAATGTTTATCTATGATAATATTTTTTTTACAATTTTAAGATGAAAAAGCACCTGTTTTTACTTACTTTCCATTCCCGTATTTTATTCTGATATCTTTGCTCTTTTTAATTTCTTTGCCATCTTTGAACCATTTGTAGGATGGCTGGGGATTTCCAGCGCTTGCCTCACATTTCAAAGAAACCTTTGCTCCAACTTCTACATTTAGGCTCTTTAGTTTCTTGAGTTTTGGAGCGACAGCTGTGAACAGAAACAGAAAGAAACAAAGTCAGTTTAATCACCCCTCTTCAGTTCTGCATGCTCTTAGGAAATCATAGCTGAAGCCCTGATAGCTAGATTTTCCAGAACCTTCAGTTTCAATTATGATTACATGAAGTCAGTGATGAAGAGCTGATTCCTTGTTTATGCTCTGTTCCCCACATCTACCTATTATTGTCAAAAAAAGGGAGAACAGATGCTTTTGCATATTGAGCATTTTTTCCTTTGGCATCACAAGCAGCTTTGGTTTCTCTCCCTTTCAGCAGCAGATCCCTCCATTTTCCTTCCACCATCTCCCCACTTGTCCCTTTGCATAAGAGAAACAAACATGCATCTACATGAGATGCAAACAGACTATACAAACGCTTGCAAGGCTTTTCTCAGAAGACGCTTCAGTTCTTGCTCTGATGCTGCTTTCAGGAACTCATCCGCTACATTCCTCTCTTACCTCTGCTGCTGTTGGCAGCCATGCTGTTGATTCGACAGCCTGTGCTGATCTGAATGGTAGCATTTGGCTACAAGAAGGGAAGACGAGAGGAGGACTTTTTCCCTTTCAGCTCAGCCACAGTCACTGCAGATTTTTTTTTTACTGTTCATGTGCCTGCCTGTTCATTCTGGGAATGTACCGAGCACTGGCTTCTCTGTGGCCAAATGGGAATACAAAACAACATATCTCCATAGAGAAAAAAAATGGGGAATAAGAAGGTCATTCAGTCTTTCAGAATGACAGTCTACTCTGCCAAGCAGTAATAGCAAAGACTTAAAAGGAAAGTCTCCACATGACAGAGGATAAGCAGGACAGAGACAAAAATCTGGGCCACTAACCAAGCAATCCTAGTCATCAGATGCGCCATTGCTACTACATCTCTTACCTCAATTGGATGGTTTAGTACCCAGGGCAATTTAACCCATTACAAGCCACCAAAGAATAGCCAAAATGTGGTCATAGCAAACGCTCAACGCTTGCAGGCATTTCATGATATCAAGCTAGCTCCGCAACCTTCCCACTATATTCATTTATTAAAGTATCCTAACAATGCAATAATAACAATAATAGAAACTAAAAATACAACAATCACAACTGCACTCTTTTCAGGAATTATTGTAGCATGAATGTAGACTTATTTATTCTACATCACCAATGCAATGCTCCTTCTAAATATCATACATTTAATTAAGTAATTAAAATCATTGCAGTCTGTCCAGAACATTTTGTGCTGGGTTATCTTTGTAAAGACATTTGGATAATCCTACTAATTTAAAGAAGAAATTTTAAAATGGCCAGTCTCCAATAGATAGAGAGGATGAGGCAAGCTCCCTGGGTACATGACCTAGTATAGAGGTGTCAAACTCGGGGCCCGGGGGCCAGATCTGGCCTACAGGGGGCTTAGATCTGGTTCATGGAGCCGCCCTGGAAACAGCAAAGGACTAGCCTGTGGTGCCTTTGCCAGAAAAAAATGATGCTTGGGAGGGGTGCATGCGGTCCTCGTGAGCTCCATTTTTTCTGGCAGAGGGTTGCAGGAGGCTGTCCCAACCAAAAACGGAGATCTGGAGCCTGTTTTCGCTGGCAGAGTGCTCGGGTCACCAAAGGTGCCCCTGACGGAGTGACATCAAGCTGGCCATGGCCACCCTGGCCACACCCACCCCAGCCCCCTGAGGTCAAACACAACCCTGATGTGGCCCTCAATGAAATCAAGTTTGACACCCCTGACTTAGTGCATGCAACTCTCCCTTGTTGTAAACCAGGTCGGGTTGGTGTGCACTTTGTTTACCTGGCTGGCCTGCAGTGTTGTGATGCTGTAACCAGCAAAAACATTCAAAATAACTAATACTAAAGCAATTAAAATAAAATCATTTTCACATAGCACCATACCATAGTACTAAAATGGACTTCATTTGGACCTTATTATGGAAAGAAACATAAATAATTTCAGATATTATGTGATCCTTTGTAAAGACTAAGTTTGACAAGTTATATGCATTTTTGTGTGTGTGCCCAATATAGTCAATATTCAAACATCCTTATTTCAGTCATCAAACAGCAAGACAAAGATTTAAAAAATAGGATTATAGCTATCCCATTGAAATAGTAACACTACATATGTACTATAAAATTGACTAAAATTACATAATACAAATTATGATATCAAGGCAATTAAACGTTCAAAATTTTAAAAACAAGAATGAATATAATGAACATTTTTGTAGTTTAAGTAAAATTATAAATTTTATAACAAAATAACAAAAATAGCTAACATGAAATATAAAATAAAATAATTTTATCTTTAATATGTCTATAAGTAGACATGTTTAAAATTAATATTGTGCCTAAAGATATAGTATAATGATGTAATATACAGCAGAATCATCTATAAAGGAGTAGTGATAACTTATATAATAAAGAGCTAAAAAGTTCAATTGCAACTAGTCAGAGCTTCACTAATGGTTGCAGGTCTCCTTGGGAGAGTAATTATTTATCCTGGAAATAATAGTTGAGGTAAAGCATATAATAACATAAAGGTTCCTGATCCTGTTTGCTTTCCTATTGAGTAAAATAAGGCACGTATTGTTTGGAGCCATATTATTATTGGAGGTTTATAATGAAGCTTTTGAATAATTTTTTCTAATTCTCTTTAATTAGACTTGGATTACTGTAATTTTGGAGACTGGTAAAGATGCAAGTTATAATACTGGCTACTTGATAAACATGGATGAAAAAAGTGTAACAGTGGCACATACACTATCTTTGATGAGCCACCATGTAAATTTGATTTTATAAAAGGTTGACAACCTGTGATAAATTTGGATTGCTAACTGATATTCCCCAGAAAAGCTGAAATCAGCAATGTTGGTTTTGTTGGCTGAGAGAGGCTTTTGATATAGTAGAATGGAAATTTTTGGAGCAAGTGCTGGCCAAATCTAGTGGGTTTTTTTTTCATTAATTGAATTGAAATGAGACACTCAAATCCTCTTTCATGGTAATTAAAAATAAAATTATACCTCATCTATCAAAATAGATATGGAATTTTTCCAAGATGACTTTTACCATCCTTATTTTTAGCTTGATATTGAAATCATTGGCCAACTTCACGATCCAGTTGAAGGGTATTTGTGACATAACAGCAGATAGAATCAAACTATTATTATATGCTGATAATATATAATGTTTTCCATACATGTTTTTTATTAAATATTCTTTTAAAATAAAAACCATGACTTTTGAAAAAGAAAAGTAAAAAGTGAAAAAGTGCAAAGAAAGAAAAAAAGAAATTATATATGATATATATTTTAGTGATAATCATGAATAACCTATACCAAAATTTATTACTTTACTACAATCAGTCTTTCTCAAATTTAATTCTGGAAGAACCTTTCAAATTATTTTCAGGTCTCAAGGACCCTATGCATAAAAACCACAAAAAAATTGAAAACCTACAGACCTATAGCCTGGTTGCTATGTTTTTTTAACAGATTAACAGAGTTGGAAGGGATCTTGTAGGTCATCTAGTCCAGTGGTGAGATTGGAATAACTTAACAACCGGTTCTCTGGCTGGGTAGGCATGGCCGGTTGGTCATGTGACTGGGTGGGTGATGTCACTCATCACACCCAGCCCCACCTCCCAGCCACTCACCTCAAAGGCAGAGGTAGGATTCAGTTGGTTGGGGCTAATCCCACCACTAGCTGGCCCTGTCCCCACCTGTTTTTCAGCCTGTTTTCTGGTTGTTTTTCAGGTCATTTTCAGGCTGTTTTTTGGGCTGAAAAATGGCCAAAACCCATTTTTTAGGTTTCAGGCTATTTTTGGGGCCCTTTTCAGGCATTTTGGGGCCAAAAGTGCTGAAAAATGGCCTGAAAATGGCCCGAAAAATGGCCAAAAATGGCCCAAAACCAGTTTGAAAAATGAGCAGGGGTGGGGCCAGCCAGTGGTAGGATTTGCCGGTTTACTGAACTGCGCAGAATCTTAACTACCGGTTCCTATGAAATGGCAGCAACCCATCTCTGATCTAGTCCAACCCCCACCGACCCAAGCAGGTGACCCTACACCATTTCTGACAGATGGCAGTCCAGTCTCTTCTTGAAACCTCCAGTGTTGAAGCTCCCAATGTTCTGCATCATTATAGCTCCTGAGATCTTCAAAGGCAACTCTTTGTAAATCCAACAGTGATCCAGTACACAGATGGCAGAACTTATATTACAGTGTTTCCAATCAACTTCCTTAGGTTCCGGAAGCTCAAAAAATCCTAGCTGACATCCCATTTGCCTTGTCTGCTTGTGCCTGACTGATATCCAACTGTGAGTGAATGCAGTAATTTTCTGCAGGTCCATTTCCCTAAGGACAGATAGAGTGGGCACATTCCTAGTCCCTTCCTTTAACCAGATTATAGATGGGTGGCTATATAAATGGGTGGCTATTTAAAATAAATAGATTTTGTCTCTAAAGAGACCTACAAAAATTTAAGTGGCCTGCCATAGTGGGTTTGTCAAAGTCATGGTCTTTCCATCTTTCCTCAAAGGGTCAAGATAATAGAAATAAAATTGCTGAGCAGAAGTGTGTGAGCATAATAAACATGACTACATTACCATAGAATCTATTCGCTTCTCCTGGGAACAATGTATAGGAATTTGTACAGATGGCATTACTTCAATAGCTGGGTCAGTGAAGGGATTACTGCATAGCAACACATTGAAAAAGTGTTAATTACAAAGACAATTAGCCATGAATTGAAAATTCTAGATAAAGTCATGGAAATGATAAGCTACATTAAAAGTAGGTCACTTAAGTTAGACAAATTAATGCTTTCAGAGAAGCTTCTGGACTGTAAAAGTAAAGAAGGGCAATAGGGACATGTTCCCAAATGTTGCTATAACAAACAATAATGAGGTCACACCACTAACTGCAAGCATCTTCAAATTCTGGAAAAGAAAATTCAGTGCTATTTTCTAAATATATCCATTGAAAACTGACTGGTGAAGATACCATTTTTACTGAAGCAATATCAAACAAATCCCAGCATGTTTCACAGAATAGGAAAAATGAGTGAACATAAGAAATCATCACAATTTGAAATTAAAGGATATGGAAGAGGCACTTTAAAAAATCAGGGTACAGGTGAAAAATGAATGGGCTCAGATTGCAAACAAACATCTGGTAGATAGTGGGCAATTTTCAGCATCTTAAACCTGTGCAAGGTGAGATTTTCTACCCTCACAAAGATAAAAATAAGATAGATGGCAGTTGTGGAAAACAAGAGTATGCTTCTCCAATATAATACTAATATGAAAAGGCTACATAAATCTCACCAAGTTGAATTCTAGCAAGTTCTGCTTGTTCAGTTGTTTCATGATTAAAACTACTACTAATATAATAATGCAAGCATGTATAGGTAGTCCTCAAGTTACAAATGTAATGGAGCTTGCCCATTCCATTCGTAACCTGAGAATTTGTGCGAGTGAATATCATACTTTGAACGGATCACTCCCTCTTTTTGCCCATGCATTCGCTAACTGAATGTGAGGATCGTAAATGCACATGAGATATTTCAGGGTGGGGAAGGCTATGGTGAGGGGGCTAGTGATGGAACAGGCAACCTGCCTAAGACCACCCAAGGCCTCCCTGACACACTAGAAAACCTCATGGTCTTTTGCTTTCCCTACATCCAACCTGCCGCGCTGGTCACTTACCTTGTAAAGAACTAGCAAGCAGACTCCTCTCCAGCCTCTCAGTTGCCTGCACCCCTCTGATGCTCCCTTTTGGCCGGCAACACGCTGGGCAAGGCCTGCAAAGACCTGAACAGAACTGCAATTGGGTGCATGCAGCTGAGAAGCTGGAGATGAGATTACTAGATCTTCACAAGGTAAGTGACTTGACGTGGAAGGTTGGGTGGGTGAGGAAAGCAATTGTGAGAAGCATGAGGCCCAAACAGAGCTTCTGAGGGATGGGTCTCTAGAGGCCCGCATGGAACATGGGGCAGATCCACTCCTTGAAAGCTCTATCTTGGCTGGCAACATTCAGGACAAATGTTGCAGAACCTCTGCAGTTGTTCGTAAGGGCGATCAACCGCCATGGTGCTGCAAGATTCGTAGTTTCAGGCCTTGTTTGCAAATGCTAGGGGCGCTTATTGCATAACTTCGAATGTTCGCTAAGGGAACGCTCGTAACCTGGGGATTAGCTGTATAACAATCCAGTAATTTTAAAGGCTACTGAGTTATTTCAATAACTTTCATTAAAGTTATAATTTAACAAGTGATTTCTGAAAAATACTTTTGTAGGCTTAGTCATCCATTTTATTTAGTAATTCAACTCATGGCTAAAATCTGCATTCCTGAAGAAACTATATTAGTGGAAAATGGACCAGAGGTGCCAAAGAATATGATACATGTGTTTAGGGTGTCACATTACAAATAGTTTAAAGAACTTCAAATATTGGGCAGTTTAAGCATAAAACAGAAAAAAAGGCTGAAAACCCTGATACTATATTGATAATTTTTTTCTGAAAAAGTATTAACTTCTTTTGAATTATTTGAATTTTTGCATACTTTAACCATTGTATGAGACCAAAATTTCTATGTGCCCTACTGATCCATAAAGGAAGTCTGAATGAGCAAATAAACTGATTTATCTCATTAAGATATAATATATGCTAGTATTTAAAAAGGTTATAAAACCATTCCTAAAATTCTTAGACCTCACTGATCAACAGAAACATAATTTTAAAATGGAGAATATTTGAAACCATAGTATATAATGATCCACAAGTGACCATCCTGCCAAGTCACTCTATCAGTGCAGCATAAAATCATCCAAGAAGTTACTAAAATGTCCAGAATACCACCCAAAGATTTAGAAGCCTCTTTCACCTTGTATAAACACAGTGTTCATGACTCCATTGGGAATGCACTGAGTAAAATATGAGTCCAAGGAAAGTAGCAAGCTGGAAGCCATTCACTAAGAAATATATTAATATATTCATCTCAGGTTTCATACAAAATACACAGATAATCCATCAGACTTTTGGAGTACACATGGAGAAGTGTATCAGCATAGAAATTTTTGGGACTACAGCAGTGGTGGGATTCAATTTTTTTTACTACTGGTTCTGTGGGCGTGGCTTAGTGGGCTATGGCAGGGAAAGGATACTGGAAAATCTCCAGTCAGAGGTGGTATTTGCCGGTTCTCCAAAGTACTCAAAATTTCCGCTACCAGTTTTCCAGAACTGGTCAGAACCTGCTGAATACCACCTCTGGACTATAGGAATGTTCATATGTGTGGCAGAAACCAAACCCTGTGCTCTACAGTAAGAGCAAAATACTTCTTGAGCTGATAGGACAATTTTACATCACTGAAGCAAATATAAATTCTGCTTTGTAGTACAGAAGTTTTGAGGAGAATATCAAGCTATATGTCCATCAGCACTTCTCGGCTGTCCTTACCACTCTCTGTATGGACTTTCTATCTGAGGCTACCACCAAACCAAACAGTGATGCAGTTTGTAAAAATGCTCTCTTTCTTTTGTGCTATAAAAAGTGGCTAGAACAGAAGGAGAACGATCATCCAACACAGGAAACGCAGGTGCTGTTTGCATGCTTCACTAAAGGTGACATGTGGAGAGACCAATTCAGATTGCTAGTTATATGCACCCCTTGATACTTAATACTGTTGATTACCTCTACAGCTGCATCCTTGATACCGAGTGGAGTATGACTATGCCAGCTCTTTCTAAAATTTACAATGATCCCCTTTGTTTTATTAATATTTAGAACTAGGTTACTTTTATTACACCAGTCCACCTGAGCCTTCACCTCTTCCCTATGAGCATCTTCACTGTCATCCTGGATAAGACCCACCCTTATTAAAGACGTGATGCAGCTCCATGGTCTGCGGGTCAGAGGCTGCTTCTCTCTCCTGCTGCTCTTGCTGGGAGAGCAAGAGTCTTTTGCAGCACAGCAAAATTTAGCATTGGGTCCTGCAAGTCCCGTTCCCATCGGGAAAGGGCATGGGCAGCAGATAAGCTGTTTTTCTCTCCTGCCCAGAGCCCTTTCCTGATGGGAGTGGGACTTACGGGACCCAAGGCAGCAACTTCCGATGGCTAAAATAAATTTTACTGTGCTGCACAAGGCAGTTTCCCAGGGCCACAAGGGCCGCCCTCCTGGAGTACTGCCGCCACTTCTCTGGAGCTCGCCTTTGGGGTGGATCAGTAAGTTCTTGCTTTGCTCCCAGGGAAGGGCTCTGTCATGGAGGGCTGTGTGTTTGGGCCGAGTGCTTTCTGTCGGGCCTCCCACCTCGCATGGGGCGACAGGAGGAGGAAGTGTGTGGTGGGGAAGGCTGCCTGCAGTTCTTGCAGCCAAAGCCGGGAATCCCGGGATGTCTGTGAATTTGCGTAAGTATGAGGTCTTTTGCCTTGAGCAGAAGGTTGATCTATAAGACCCCAAGGTACCTTCTGATTCTAAAGTCTCCAAAACAAGAGAATTTGCTTAAAAAATTGTGTGTGTGTATGTGTGTGTGTGTGTGTGTGTGTTGGGTTGAATAAGCGGGATGGCAAAGGCTGGTTTCATCCAAAGGAGTTTTTGTTTCAGGTGGGTCTCACTCTCCTAGCCTTTGAAGGAGAGATGGAAGGATGAAGGGAAGGAAAAGAAAGAGAGAGATGAGACAGAGAAAGAGATGAGAAAGAGATGAGAGAAAGAGAGATGAGAAAGGGAGAGAGAGAAAGAAAGAGAGAGGAGGGAGAGGGAGAGATGAGAGATGAGAGATGAGAGAAATGCTGAAAGAGAAGAGAGAGAGTTGAGAGAGAGAGGAAAAGAGCCAGAGATGAGAGAGATGAGAGAAGAGAGATGAGAAAGGGGAGAAAGAGAGAGAGAGTCAGGAGAGGGAGAGATGAGAAAGGAGAGAGAAAGAAAGAGAGATGAGAAAGAGAGGGAGGGAGAAAGAAAAAGAGGGATAAGAGAAAGGTGCGTGTGAGAGAGAGAGAGATGAGAAAGAGAGAAGGAGGAAGAAAAGAGACACACACACACAGAGATACCTGTTTAAAAGAAAATAGAAAAACGGCTCTTTGAGTGTTTAAGGTTGCAGACCCCTTGGTTAGGCAAACACCATGGTTGTTAAATGAACCTTGTGGTGATTAAGCAAAAACTGTGGTTGTTAAACAAGTCCATTTTCCCCAATGGGCGTTTTTAACCGGAAACCAGAAGGAATTGTTGGAAACTGCCCAAAACATAGGAAACCTCAGTCACATGACTGTGTGAGATGTTGTAACGGGTCATAAGTGTGTGTGTGTGTGTGTGTGTGTGTGTGTGCATGGCTGTCAAAACTCCAAAAACAGTTCAAGTAGTTTTGGGAGGTCAATCATAAATTAGAACACTTGCTTAAGCAACCGGCCATTAAGTGAGGACCACTTGTATTTGGTTTGCAAGTCACATGGCCACTTGGCCATGCCCATCCAGTCACATGCCCCCCTAGCCATGCCCACCTCAGGTCACACAACCACCTGGCCATGCCCACCAACTAAGCCACGCCCACCAACCAAGCCATGCCCATAGAACCAGTTATTAAAAAATTTGAATCCCACCATTGATTAGGTTCCATCCTTTATTTCTTTACCTATTATGGTATGATGTGCCACAGGTTACATGCAGTATCCCATTCCAAAATGCTGCTGTGAATTTTGATGACAACATTACTGAATTTCAGTTGTTGGGTTTTTATTTTATTCTTTTCCTTCAGAATTAAGAATGAAATACACGCAGGAACCTTGCTCTGATTCCACTCTTCTTAATTGTCTTCCCCAAATGTCTTTTCCTTTCACTCACATAACTATATAACTAGATGACTTACTGAAGTACTAAAGAAAGTTGGAAGGCAAAATTGCAGCCCCAGAGCCTCCAGCCATTGATTGTATTATGGAAAACTTGGGTTTCTGAATAGCCGTTAATCCCTTTTAACATTTCCCCAAAAAATTATTAGAAAATTTGTGAAATGTGTTGACACAATGGGTATCTCTGAATCTATACTTATAATTTTTAATTGCAAAGTTTTTAAAAAGAAGGATTGCACAGATTGTTATTGAAATTTCAGGGAGCTATTATCAGACCAAGGGGAAAGGGATAAAGTGAAAAAGAATTGCTATAACTGATTTAAGATATAACTTCATCTAAGCCTTCAGAAACAAAATTAGGTTTAGGAGAATTTACAATTTACAGGGATGGTCCTTCCAGACAGTTAAAACCTACTGGAAGGGGGCAATGCTAGCTTCATCATGGATTAAATGTCATCAGCACATTGTGTGAATTGGTCACGGCCCAAATTGGACAAAAGGATATGAATAGCAAAATTCAGGGTGACCTGAATTGCTCCATCTGACTAGCCTCATTTCTCCCCACATTTTGAATAATATAATGACAATTCTAATTATTAAGAATAAATAGAAACCCTGGCAATGTGGCAAGAAGTATCCCTTAAACAGAAGACAAGTTCTAGGTTTGGATCTATTTTAGGGAACAACGTTATCACAAATAGCTTCTTTCTTTTCTCTTTCTCACAGAAGTAAATTAATATATACTAATATGTCAAGGTAACTGGAGCTTGACTGACATCCACTAGGGTACAAATATAGTCTTAGGCCTACCAGAAAACAGATGGGAACAGAACTAGGGCTATCTCTGGAATTGGAGAAGCTGATGTTTCCAGATATGACTTTTTATCCTTTTTAAGGGGAAGAAGGGATAAAATCTGTGCCATATTTTACAGAGATTTAAGGCCTTCATTTTGCCCTTAATGGGAAAATTCCATGAAAAATAGGGCTTAATTTTCAAAGGGATCAAATGAGTTCCTTAAGCTTTTGTAAGATTTAAGAAGCCATTGAACCCTTTAGTATCTCTCTTAACGTTAAAAAAACAACACCCACTGACTAGTATTACTTGTTCTCAATTTTCAGCTGCAACATTGAATATTCAGCACCTGTATATTTAGCATGTTGGTAGTAGTTTTCAAGACATGTTGGTCAGCTTGATAGCTACCGTATTTGATTACTTGAGGACATGCAGCTACATCTCCCCACAAGAATTCATTCCATAATTTGGCCCTACAGCCAACAATTACCTCTTTCTCACTTGCTCACTTTCTCATGCCCGCACATAGACACAGAGATACAAATCTCTGAAGAGATTTTCTCTCCCCTTCTTATTGAAATAATTGCCACTAGAGATAATCTCCCCATGGAAATTTCTGCCTCCCAAGCAGCAGTTTTAATGTAGAAGTATTTTTAAAGATACTTCTGCTTTCACTGTAGCAAAAATTATCTGTAATATTATTGTGCTTCCCTCTTGTGATAAAAATCCTTTCTTTTTCATTAATAATGATTATGCTTGCATTATTGGCTTATTGTCCAAAGTAGGAAAATTGGCTAAATGAAGCTGCATTCTCAGCTACTCCCCAAAAGCTCCCGCTGCTTCTGCAATCAGAGCTGTAGATAATATTTTATTCTTAAACATCTCAAGATGCTCCTCACCATCTCACTTTTCTCCTATTCTCAAGCTAGCAAGCTAGATGAGTATCCATCTGAAAAGATCAGTGAATCTAAGCAGCCACTATCTATTCAGACTCAGTCTCTGATCTCAAGTTACTAATGTTGTTTTGCATGAAACTATTTTCATATAAATATAAATGTATAAATATAAATGTAGTCCTACATTTGTATATTAAACAGTTCCATTCAAGTCAAAAATTGATTTCCCCCACAACTGAAAAACCAGTAGGCCAGGGGTGGGGAACCTTTTATGACTCACTCAGGAATTCTGGGAGTTGAAGTCCATAAGTGATAAAAGAGCCAAGTTTCCCTACCCCTGCCATAGCCTATTGCCACCTCCACCCCCCACATTTTCAGCCTTCCCTGCGCGCCCTATTTTTGGCCCGTTCCAGGAAGCGGGGATTGGAAGGGGAGGAAAATGGGGCGTGTGGAGGCTGAAAATGACACGTGGGGAGGCCAAAAATGAGATGGGGAGGCGGAAAATGGGGTGCGCGGAGGCGGCAATAGGCTATGGCAATCTCTGCAGCCTGAAACAGCTGATCTTCAGGAGGCTGATCCAACCGACAATCAGCTGCTTGTGCTAATCAGGCTGTGCTGAAGCTGAAAGAGGCTATTTGCTGTTTGCTGCAAGGAGGAAAATTGTTGGGAGGCAGAGGCCAAAGGTGGGGGCTGGTGGGTGGGCAGGGCTTCACCAACTTTTACTGTATAAGATGCACAGACATTTCCACCCACTTTTGGGGGTGGAAAAGTGCATCTTATACTCCGAAAAATATGGTAATTCATTTCTGTAGAGATTGGCACAACAGTCTAAACTATAAATAAATAGGACAAACTGAGTTTAGGTGAGAGGCTAAGAATTAAACTAAGTATAGCATATTATGCAAGTACTGCTAGGTATTCAACTAAAATATTATAAGAATAATAAGACCCACTAGTAATTAGCTTACAATCTAGATTCTGACAAAAAATGAATTAAAAAAAGGAGGCAGGCAAGAGTAACAACAAAAGAAATCGATTAATTGTAGCAGTTATATGTACATATTTTAAAATGACAGTCCTTCATTCTAATCCCTTAGTTGAAAGCCCATTATCACTTTTTTCAATCACTTTTTTCAAACTATTCCTCTATTAAAAGGGATTCTAAAAAGAAGTATTAAAAAAACCATTACAAAAGCTTGTATTGCTGATGTACCACCCCAATAAATACTATGAACCTCCAATTGGAGAAGTGAGCTTTGTAAGTTTTGGGCAGTTTTGCTTGAGGACAGGAACATTTGGTCAAGACAAAATGCTATCTGTCAGTAGCTGATTTTTCAGGTCTGGAATGACCCCAACATATAGAATAGAAATATAATTTTCCAAATGTAAACCATCACCAAAGAGCCACTTGTCCTGGAGACAATTTTCAAAGGATCGTCCTCATTGCTACAAGATTTACATTTAATTTACTAAGGTCAGCAGATCTAACATTAAAGATGAATGCAAACAGCAAAGCTGTGGTACTTACATTTTAAAATTAGATTACTCCATTGGAAATGCTCATAACTCCACCCTGTGCATATTTGTTGCTGGTATTTTTTTTAAAATTACATTTATATGCTGCCCTTCTCCGGAGACTCAGGGCGGCTTACAATTTTTGGAGCACAACCCAATGCGCTCAGCAATAGCCTTCATTCCATTGTATATGCCTGCTTATTACTAAGCGGCATTTTTACAAGGTCAGCTTATTGCCCCCAACAATCTTGGGTCCTCAATTTACCTACCCCGAGAGGATGGAAGGCTGAGTCAACCTTGAGCCTGGTGGGATTAGCCTGCATTGTAGGCAGCTGGAACTTAAATGCAGGCAATTAACAGCCTGAGCCACTATTATCATACTGCATTTACAAAGTAAGAATAATATAATTTATCTATATGCCTGTAATTTATTTTATTGCCGGTCACAATCCATCCCTTATTACAACTATGTTGCATCTTGCAATGAATCCCAGTAATACTAACTTCCATTATTATCATTTTTGTTCCTGTCCCAAACATTCTTGATCTCCTCCAAAGTTACTAAAAGACTCTTTGACCAGCATCAGACATAATTGTTCTTTCCATCTTCTCTAACATTAATGAATCATGAAAGCATTTAATAGTCAATTTCCCTATACATAGCTCTCCATCCACAAGCAAATAAACAAAGCAAGATCCAACAGAACAGTCCTTTCTTTTATTATCTTTCAGTAAGTGGCCATACAGTACTTCATGTTGTTCCTACCTGCCTCTACAAGTTCTATTCCGTCCCTATGTTGTTAGCATCTGGGAACTGAGGATGATAGGCAGCACTGAAATGAAAGGAAGTGAGGAACATAACAAGAGACAAGAAGAAAGGAAACCTAAACACAAACGTATGGGACACAGGGGAACTCTGTGACCAGAGCTTATGCTGATCTCACAAAAACAAACTTTATCATTCAGTGGCATTGCCAAGAATCCCAACCATCGAAAATGTGTGGGCAGGAAGGAAAAAAAAGTTGTTATATCATTGCCAACATTTTGGAAGTCATTGTTAAATAAGGCTGGCATTCCTGCACTAAATAACCTGTTGCTCTATTTTTCTGAAAGAGCATTAAAGTTACATGCCTGTTACTCCCATAACACTGAATGCAAGACAAAGTCTGCCTACCTTTTCAGTCTATCAATTAAATGTGCACCTGCAATAACCTTTACTAATAAAGCAAGCTATCAGATAAGAATAATCTAGAATAATTATTTTATAAGAGAAGAATAATAGTACAGAAACAACCGTTTTGGCAACACCAACCATGCTAACTGGAATTTGATTTAATAATGGTTCTGGCACTCAAAAGGAAAATTAGTTATACCAGTAACTCTCATCATATACAAAAGATTTGTATGAAATTTCTGTTACTAGAACATGGACACTCCAGAAAATATTTTTATATTTGTTGGGGAGGAAGGCGTATTGTTCTTCGGAATTCAGGAAGCATTTAACAAAGCAACTTGAGTTTTGAAAACAATATAAACAGTTTCTTAATACATTTGCTTTGTCATAGGCTGTACTGTTAGAAGCTTCTATAATGCAATAAAATGTGCTAAAAATAAAAAGTACCTTCTTCAGCATCTGTTTCTTTCTCCTTTCCCCCTTCTTCATTCTTTTTCCCCCTTCCTCTCCTCTCAGACATGCTGCACTTACACTCCCAAGGAAAATATGGAAATACTCTGCAATTCTGCTTTAACACTTATTTGCTAGGTGAACCATCAACTGTTTTTATATTGTTTTTGACAAAGGTAACACCCACTTCTGGGTGGAGAAGTACGTTTTAACTGCTTCCCAACAAATCCTCCAGCTGTCTGGCAGAAGTGTCACAAACCACAACCTCTGAAAAGAAACAGCTGTTTACAAATTATTCAGATTAGTTTATAGATTAAAGATTTTGACCACAACATCAGTAAAATACAACTTCACAGAAACCAAAGTTATTCACTCTGTGAATTCAAAAGACAGAATGCTGATAGAGCGGATTGCTTTGTTACATATTACTTGGATTAACCTGCAAATGCCTATGTATTTTGTTTCTCTGTTCAGAAAATGTGGGACATACTATTTCTGTGCCTGCTGGAACATGGTAAAAAATAGTATTCTGTGAATCATTCTAAGTAAGTTTTATTGCAAAGATTGAGGATAAATAATAGAGGAAGGATTGCCAATCAGATAAAATTTGCTATTTTATTCTCTTCACTCATTCCATCTCCCATATCTCATTTGCTTCAATTACAAGAAAAGGAAGAAGAGTGTAACCAGAGTTGACCACAATTCATATGATTGCAAGGAATTTATCCTGGATGTTCTTGAGCTACAATTCTACAATTCCCAGGATCCCTCCTCTGTGTCTAACTCTATGCTCTTAGGAACTGCTACACTATTACAGGTAGTAGCATTCCACATCTGTATGACGTCCACTCCTGGACATCATACAGGTTTACTCAAACCTCTTCCTCTTTCTGTGCAATATATACTTCTATATAAAAATTATGCTGAATTCTGATAAATTTTAATTTTCTTAAAATGTCATTTTAGGAAGTATATCTCATCTGGGGAAGTCAGTTGCATTTATTTTAGAATGGCCATGTAGTATGCATGAAATATCATTTATAAACTGTTATCTTCCTCCTGGGTTTCACCAACTTTTTTTTTTACCATGGGAAAACATAACAGCTTTGGCCTCCTGAGGAGAAATAAAACTGTTCCACAATTTCCTCGATTATGAGAAATGTTTACTCTTCTTGTTTTCCAAGAGCTCTTTCAGTGCATGGAGTGATAAACTGAGCATTTGAACCTACAATTACGTTCATAGTTACATTTCTTTTGGGCCCCATTTTATTAACTATGATTTATTTTAAATTCATTCTTGAATTAGGGCTGAATTACAGTTTGGCGTGATAATGGTTTTAAAATTGTGCAATAAAGCTTAAGTAGTTAAGTGTTAAAAGGCAAATTGCTTAATTTTACTGAAGTAATTATTACCTCAATAGTCATTATAATTTTTTCAAACTGTTCATACATAGACCACTATGTGCCTATTTGAAACTAAAAATCCATGATTAAAAAGTACCTGATCTAAAAGAGAATGTTTTAACATTTTAAAAATCTTGAGTAACCATGCCTTAATATTCCAGGTGTACAGCATATTAGTTTTGAAAATAAAAATATCCCTGCTTCAGTAATTTTTATTTCCTTGCCTGGAAAAGTAGCAATCCTACTTAATTATTTTGAGAATCACCTGTAATTTCATTTATTGCTAAAAGAGAAGGTCATTTCTTTGTTGGCTCAGAAAACCTTGGTGTGGTGTGTCTTTGTTATCTCTTCTTCAATAATTACAGATGCTGTCACTCAAGAGGAAAAATGAAAAATATTCCTGAAATATCCAGTAAAATTTCTAAGTAATATAGACTTCACAATCAGAAAGGGCATTGGTACTTACCTGACACACCCGTTCTCTTTGAGCTGCGAAGAGCATCCAGAAGTGGGAGGTGCTTCAGTCTGAGGTCGTCTAGGCTAGGCTAAATCTTCCAGATTTGAGGAACACTCCTCCTCCTCCTCCTCCTCCACAGGACTCCTTCCCACCTTCCCCAGTTTTGGCAAAGACAAGAGTAAGAAAAAACCTCTCATTTCTAAGAACTTAATTACTCGTTGGCCGGAACAGGGCCCCACCAGACGGAAAATGGGTGGGGCTAGATGCTCTTCACAGCTCGAAGAGAACGGGCGTGTCAGGTAAGTACCAACGGCCTTTCTCCTATGAGCTGCTCCGTGCATCCAGAAGTGGGACATACCAAAGCTTGGCCTGTCCTACGGGAGGGACTCCGTCTGGGGTAGAACCCTACCCTAAACTGTGTGAACATGTTGTAAGACTCTCCTGCCAAAGGAGGCCTCAGCAGAAGCGGACACATTGATTTTATAGTGTTGAATAAAAGGTGATGGAGAGGCCCAGGTTGCTGCTCGACAAATTTCAGTAACTGGTGCTTGTGTGGCCCATGCAGCCGAGGTTGCGGTGCTTCTAGTTGAATGGGCAGTAATGCCCTTAGGGACCTGTAAGGATTGAGACTGATAGAACTTGGCAATTGCCGCTCGGAGCCAGCGACCGATCGTGGATGAAGAAACCTTGCAACCTTGAGAGTGTGGTTGGAATGAATAATACCTCCGTCTTCCTGAAAGGTTCTGTACGTTTAAGATAAATTCTCAATGCTCGCTTCACATCGAGGCGGTGCCATTGATGCTCTAAGTCGTAGTGAGGCTGGGCGCAGAAATTAGGGAGTACGAGTTCTTGAGACCTATGAAAGATTGAGTTAACTTTTGGCAGAAATGTGGGGTCCGGTCGAAGGACCACTCTATCAGGATGAAAAACAGACATCTTGTCTGGTAGACAAGGCTGCTAGTTCTGAAATACGGCGGGCAGAGGTTATTGCAATAAGAAAGGCAACTTTATATGAGAGAATCTGAAGAGTCGTGGATCTCAAAGGTTCAAAAGGACTCTTGGTGAGCGCAACCAGCATCCTGTTGAGGTCCCAAGTTGGATAACGGTGAATCGCCGGTGGATGTAGGTTAGTGGCACCCCGAATAAAGGAACGTATGCGGGGGTGATAAGAAATAGAGGAGCAACCTTCACAAGAAATAACGGAGGCCAGGGCAGCGACCTGTCTTTTCAATGTATTGGGCGACAGACCCTTATTGAGTCCTGCCTGCAAAAATTCTAGGATTTGAGCCACTGATGGAGAAGTGGGATCAATTTTAGCCTTAGCACACCATGTGCAGAAACTATGCCACGTGGCCTCATATATTCGCATTGTTGAAGGACATCGGGCGGCCTGAATGGTGGCAATGACCTTACTGGACAACTGTTCTTTCCTTAGATGTTGCCGCTCAATCTCCAGACGGTTAGGTGGAACCATTGAGGTTCCGGGTGTTGGAGCAGATCCTGAGTCAGTACCACCCTGCCTGGAGGAATCCGCCATGGGGGGGAGGACGATAGGCTGCGGAGGTCAGCAAACCATGCTCGTCTGGGCCAGAATGGAGCAACAAGTATCAGTTCCGCCCTCTCTTCCAGCAGCTTCTGGATGACCTTGGGAATTATAGGAAGGGGCGGAAAAGCGTATAGAAGGCCAATGACATCGGAGGGCATTGAAGTCCTCTGCTCCCTGAGAAGGATAGCAGGAAAAGAATCTCAGAAGCTGGGAGTTGAGCAGGGAGGCGAATAAATCTACTACCGGATGGCCAAATCTGAGTGTCGCCTCCTGAAACAGGGTCAGATGTAGACACCATTCGGATGGGTCTATCGTGGCCCTGCTTAGCCAGTCCGCCTGTGTATTTGATAGACCCGATATGTGTTCTGCTCTGATGGAAAGCAGATTGTTTTCCGCCCAATGGCATAACCTCTCCACCTCGCGCATCAGATGTTTTGATTGAGTGCCCCCTTGTTTGTTGATGTGTGCTTTGGCTGTCACGTTGTCGGTCAGAATTAAAATGTGCTGATTGCATACCTGAGGGAGAAAGCTGCAAAGGGCCAGGTGTACTGCCTGAAGTTCTAGCCAGTTTATGCTGCATGACTGCTCTATGGATGACCATCAGCCCTGAGCTGTGAATGATTGTAGATGGGCGCCCCATCCGAACAGGCTGGCATCCGTCGTGATGGTGATTCGGTGAGGTTCCTTGAAAGGACAGCCCCTGTTGATGACTGGTTTGATCCACCAGAGGAAGGAGGTGAGAACTTGTGGTGGAACTTTGACTCTGTATGTGGAATTGCTGCACCCGGACCACTGGAAGGGAAGCAGGAACCACTGGAGGGATCTAGTATGGAGTCATGCCCAGGGAACAATAGAAATACAGGAAATCATTTTGCCTAATAATTTTGACAGTTGAGCTAGAGGAACTCTTCTAGAGACCCTAATTTCCTTAAGTAATTTTTGAATACTGGAGTGTCTATCAGGAGATAGGAAGACTTTACCTGCTTCTGTATCTATGATTGTCCCTAGGTGGATCAACCGAGTCTAAGGTGTTAAATGACTCTTTTTCCAATTGATGGAGAACCCATGCTGTTGAAGGGACAGTAATGTGGCCTGCGTGTCAGAAACTGAGCTAAGAACTGAGAATGACATGATTAAAATGTCATTGAGGTAGCACTGGAGTCGAATGGGAGAATTTCTCAAATGAGCAGCTAAGGCAGCCAGGACCTTTGTAAAGGCCCTGGGGGCAGATGCCAGTCCAAAGGGCAGAGCAACATATTCAAAGTGAAGGTTATTATAACAGAAATGTAAAAACTTTGAATGGGAAGGCCGAATAGCGATATGAAGGTATGCCTCTGTTAGGTCTATTGACGTTAGGACATCTCCTTGTCTAATGCTAAGGAGAATGGATTGAAGAGTATGCATTTTAAATTTGCAGTATACCAGGTAACGTTTAAGCCATTTGAGGTCTAAAATCGCTCTCCACCCCCTGAACTCTTTGGTATGATGAACAAATGAGAATAAAAACCCTGCCCCCCTTGTTCTGTAGGAACTGGCCAGATGGCATTGATGTCCAGAAGGTGTTGGATAGCTGTTTCCATGAGATTACATTTAACAACATCTCTGGAGAGGGGGCAGGCCAAGAAGGAGTTCAGAGGAGCAGAGAGAAACTCCAGAGCTAGACCAAATCTGACCGTGTCCCTGACCCAAGAATCAGAAGTGGAAGAGTCCCATTGTTCCGCAAAGAACCTTCGGCAGCCACCAATGGGAGTAGCAGTCATGGAATTATCTGGGGCACCTGAAAGGGCGGCCCCCAGACCCTTGAAAAGGCCGCTTGGATTGACCGCCCCTCCTGTTTCTATCCCCAAATTCGGACCTGACTGCTGTCCCTGTCGAAATGGAGGGGGCCTCTGGAATCTGGGGTTGAAAGAGCTCTGGATGAAGGGATGAAAGGAAGTCCTATGAAAGGATTGAGCATGTCTGGGGTCTGACTTCCGAAAAAGGGAAGGGAGGATTTTCTTTTTGTTGCGGGTTTCAATAAGTAATGGATCAAGGGCAGGACCAAATAATCTGTCTCCAGTAATGGGAGAGGAGGCCAGCTTGGTCTTGTGTTTGATATCCGCTTGCCAGTGTTTCAGCCAAAGAAAGCTTCTTTTACTGTGTGGTAGGTGGCATCCGCAGAAAATTCTGTGGCAGCTATGAGTTTAGCAATGTCTTAGGGAGCTCTGACATTGGAATTCGGAATTTGTTCCCTTAGGTGGCGAAACCATCTGAGGGAGGAGCGAGTAAAGAAAGAAGCAGCCATGGCCACCCTGATGGCCCACGCATCAGATTGATGAGCCCTGCGTAAGGCCAATTTGGCTCATTTATCCTCCAGTTTTAAGGCTTCCAGAGCTTCACTGGGGATGGATGACGGAGAAGCTAAATTGATTATGGGCTCATCCACCTCTGGGGTGTTCAACAAATTTGAGAACTAGGGAGCCAAATTAAAAAACTTTCTATCATAACTGGTTGGTGCTGGATATACTGATGCAGATGCCCGCTGCTTCTGAACCAGGTCTGAAAACATGTGAGGAACTGGGATCACATCTGCTTCGACCACTGGTTGGTGGAAGATTAGATCCTCTGATTCCCAATGAGAGGGAGAAGGAGTAGACGAGGGCCCCGACTTGTCTAGTTTCGCCGTGTTTTTTGCTTTAAAGAGAATAGATCTAAATAATTGAGGTTGGAATAAACCCATAAATATGGGTTGGTCTGGAACCAAACCCTCATCCTTGGACATTCCCTTCAGAAGGGTCTGCCTCAGAAAGAGCAGGATCGCTGTTAATTGCTGATCCTGACTCTACTTGATCCAACTGGCTGACCTGTTCCAACCCTTCAGCTTCCTCCTCCTCCTCCTCCTCCTCCTCCTCCTCCTCCTCCTCCTCCTCCTCCTCCTCCAGAAGTGGCCCCGGGAGGGACACCCCTCCTTGACCCTGTACCTGAGGGAAGTGTTGATCTGATCTGTTAGAGGATCGAATGGATTGGACGTCATTCTCAATTGCATATGGATGGTTCCTGGTGAAAGCTGCTTGTTGCAGGCCTGCTGCGATTCCCTGACAGATAACCCTTTCCATCCACGTCCTCATTCGGTCTGGGACCTCATCCAGAATAGATTCCTCTTGGCGAAGGCCCGCAGCCATGGGGGTAAATGTGGCTTCAGGTGTTCTTCTCGTAGTTGGTATGGCAGAGACATGGGCTAGAGGGTCAGGCGGAGCCAAACAGCGCCTGGAGGAGATGGAGAGATCTAGGGGAGGAGGGAGGTTAGAAGAGGTAGACGGTCTTGGGCTGGAGGGTGGATGAGAAAGAGAGGACATCTGTGCTCCTCTTGTACATTTATCGATCTGTTTCTCTAATGCCTTGTGGCGTCGGTTGGCATCCTTTTCTGAGGCCTTTGGTGTGTTTGGATGAATGTTTAGACTTGGATTTGGCCTTTGAGGCCTGCGGTATTACTATCACCAGCCATTTCGAATGAAGATTTATTTGAGATTATAGGGGTATGAGTATACCCAACTATATCTATGAATATATATATATATACATATACAATTACAAGGTGGTGGTTGGCACGCCCAGGGACCTGACACCACAGGACAGGGTGCCCTGTCCCCCCCCTTTTTTAAAATATGTACAGATATACAATTATTTACAGTAAGAGATTAGATGCGTCGTATCAAAGGAATAATACAATCAGAAGTATTATTCCTATTATCAATAATTTATTAAATAAGTAATATCAAGTTGCTTAGTATATATATTTGATTGAGTTGGTAATCAATATCGAATTAATACTTAATTTTGAGCCAACAGAACGCCAATCTAAGGGCCAGAGTCAGTGCGAGGCCCTCAACGGCTTCCCTGCACAGGCGGACATTGGCCTGGGTGCGTGCCGTTGTGCCGATGGGCTGGCTGACTTGCGGGGGTTAGCCAACAACAGAATTTTATAAGTGAATGAAGCCTCAATAATTTGCAATTATGAGGCTGTAAGATCTCCGGAGGTCTTGAAAGAAACTCCTCTGAGGCAAACAGTAATTACCATCCACAGTCTGTGTCACGATAAAGACGCTAACGCTAAAATGGCGGCTAGCCGTTAGACGTTTTGGCACGCTTTGCCCACAGCAAAATTCCACCTGAATAGGAGCATCGCTAGATGGTTGGTGGGGTGAAGGATCAAGCCTTGGAATAAACACCCCCTACAATGGCATTCTTAAGGGGAAGAAGATACAACACCAAGAAGAAAACCCAGATAGCTTTCTCTTGCTCTGGGGAATCTGCGCCCTTGGGAAGAAAGCCTCAATGGGCAAAAAGAGGGATGCAAAATGGTGGGTAGTACGGATATGCGGGGGGGGCGGAAATGGCCGCAGCCTCCTGTTGATTGTGAGCACAAATAAATCTGTGCTAATGATGGGGAGTGGAAAAGATAAACTGATGAAGTCTGCAAGCAAACCTGATCAAACAAGAAAGTTTCCTGTTTTGGCCAAGGATCAAGAGAGAGAGAATAAGCACTGCCTAGCTCACACGAGGCTGAGCCAAAACGTCTCCTGCCAGCATCGAACACAAATCACCCTGTGCACGCTCACAGACAGGGCCTCCTTGGGGTACCATCGGCCAAACAATGTCAGCTGGCAGTCCCTAGAGGGAGGGCCTTCTCTGTGGGGGCGCCCACTTTGTGGAACCAGCTTCCCCTGGAGCTACGATTGGCCCCTGACCTCCGCTCCTTTCGCCGCGGCCTAAAGACTTGGTTACTCGAACAAACCGGCCTAGACTGCGGGGGGAGGGGACTTTTGTTTTAAATGTTTTGTGGGTTGGGTTTTAATTATTTATTTGGTCTTATTAGTTTGTTTTTAATTCTTTTAACTTTTGTATTGGGTGTTTTTATGTGAGCCGCCCTGAGTCGTTCAGGAGATAGGGCGGCATATATGACCAATAAATAAATAAATAAATAAATAAATAATAAATAAAACTGGGGAACGCTGGGAAGGAGTCCCGTGGGGGAGGAGGGCATTCCTCAAGATTTAGCCCAGCCTAGACAACCTCAGACTGAAGCACCTCCCACTTGTGGATGCTCGGAGCAGCTCATAGGAGAAATACCGATACCTTTTGATTTTTCTTTGTAATGTAATAATTTTATCTTTTTGTAATTAAGTCAGTGAAGTTTTTAAAAGGCTTTATATGATAGGCCAATGCAATGAAGGCTTTCTTATTAAGGCAGTGAAGCTTTAAATTTGTAACTTTAGATAACAGTATATATCCTACCTGTTTACATAGAGACTGTAGAATTATACTGTAGAATTCACTTTTGTGAGCAAAGCTTATATTCAACCCAGGGATGTATAATTTTTAAGAGGCAGAGAATGACACTTGATCAATGAGTTAGATCAGGGGTCGCCAACCTTTTGGACCTCAGGGACCACCAAACTCATTATTTTAAATCCTGGGGACCACTAATGTGAATTTTGACTGACGTGGCTTGCTGACATTGGTGGGAGGGTGGTGTTAGAAATAAGAAAATTCAAAAATAAAATGTAGGTGAAGAGAATAGTATAATAGCATTAAGAGGACAGTTGCTCTATAGACATTTGCTATCTTGATGTAATCCTGCTGTAAATATATTTTCTAATGCATTTACTCATTGTTAAGACATGTACCTGCAATCAATTACATCCTTCTGTATCAAGTAATGCCACCCCTATTTCCTCCAGGAATTGGTACATATACTGTCAAGGCAATTCACACACACATTTGACATAACAAAAGACCAAAGTGATCAATTAGGAGGACAATAGGAAAAGATAAACATTACCTTGACTTCCTTGAACAATTGAAGTTAGATTTTGTTTTTTCAAAGCAGCTGCTTAAGTTTAATCTTGGCACATTGTGATTTTAGTTATAATCAGACTTTTATTTTGCATAGGTGAATATGTTAGAGATGCATATAATCATTATGTTATTCTAAGATGGCTAAAAAGATGTGCTGAATGTAACATTAATATGTAACAAGTGTGGTGTTAGGAATAGATATTTCTTTGTTCTCGGACCATTAAAAAGAGGCTCTGCTGAAGAGACATTCCTTAATGCCAAATAAGATAAGAAAAAGCCATGTTGGTAAAATATGTGATGGGTGGTCATTGGGAGGTGTTGAAGGAGATGATGTGGTCTCCATAAGGCGTTTCGGATTAGCTGTGCTCGGTCACTGGACCCGACGTAGGAGGGACATGAGGGTGTTGGGATAGAAAAACTATAAAATGTAATGTATTGAAATCTTAAGGTGTGGTTCTTGGCTCAAAATTCATGTTGAGGTCAGCTGAGATCCTACCGCTCTTTGCAAACAGCTTAACAAATAAAATCTCTGTGTTTTCCCCAATCCAAGTTTTTGTTATTTGGATTCATTTCTGACAGTGGGAAGGAGAGGGAGGGAGGGAGGGAGGGAGGGAGGGAGAGAGAGAGAGAGATATCTGATCTAACCTTGGAGGGCTGCTGATGTTCTCTCTCTCTCTCCCTCTCTCTCTCTCTCTCTCTCTCACACACACACATCCCTCACACACACACACACACCCTCCAAAGCAGCCCCATTCCTAGCCTGCTTTGAGCTCCGTTCTCAGAGGGAGTGGGGTGGGGGAGATCTGATCTAATCTCGATGGCTGGTGATTTTCTTTCTCTTTCTCTTCACACACCCCACCCTCTCCAAGGCAGCCCCATTCCTAGCCTGCTTTTAAGCTCCGTTCTCAGGCTGCGCGCAAGGAAAGCAGCAGAAGTCTTTCTTTCTCTCCCCCAAACTCTGCCAGAAATGAGTCTTTGGGAGACTTGTCGCACCAGCGCAGCCTCTTGGAGCAGGATGCCTTGCAGGGTCCCAAAGACTCATTTCTGGCAGAGTTTGGGGGAGAGAAAGAAAGACTTTTGCTGCTTTCCTTGCATGCAGCCAAAAGCAGAAGAAAGAAGCAGAAGAAGCAACCTGGTGGCCAGGCAAGTTCCCCCTCCACCCTTTTCCCCCTTCCCTCACTACCTCGTGTTGTTCCTAATGCAAGTGATGCAAACCTTGTGTTCCCACAGGCCATGTGGGTGGTGCAGCCTTGTGTTCCCCGCAGCCTGGATTAATTGCTTGGGGGTGGTGCTTTGGGGTGGCATTTCTCTGGGGACCACCAAAATTTCCTCGCAGACCACCAGTGGGCCATGGATCACCAGTTGGCGACCGCTGAGTTAGATGTCATAATTTTAGATTAAATATATGGGGATATATTTCACAATTTCCTCTTTTGGTTTCATGAAGGATGTAATTGCAGCTTTTAAAAATTAAGTTTATTTAAAAATGTTCAACAATAATAAAAGATAATACAAAATGAGTTTAAAAGAAAAAGACAGAGAAAAGAAAGGAAAAATAGAAAGAGGAAAAAAGAAAAAAAGAAAAAAAATATTTAGAGAACTGACTCGCAATCTTTTTTATCTTCTATATATATAAAAGTGAAAGCATCATCATGAAAGCATCCATTCATGCAGCATCACGAAATCTCCAGAACCATCAGATCATTAGTATTTCTTAATACAGTAATTAACATGCTCTGATGCTAAGGAGTTCTATTCCCCCTCCCCACCTGAAAATAACTCTGTTCCAACTGCCAGTTGCCTCACATTCCGTTACCTCACATTCCATTACCTTAACTCCACAGCCATTTGCACCACTCAGGTGACCCAAGGACACAGACAAACCTCCAAGTTGCCTCAACAACTCTCTAAAAGGATGCAAACTACACTTCCAAACAAGAAGCTACTTTGGCATCAAAAGTTGTAGTATTTCTATTACCCACCATCCAGTTAGAGCTGAAGAAGCTTCTTGGGTCAGAAGCAAAACATCTTGAAAGAAAAACCAGAAAGTCCAGTTGTCTCCTGAAAAAAACCCACCTTTGGTTCCATAAAGTGGGAGCTGCCACAGAATAGGCCCTCCCCCGGGTCACCGCCAAGTGACACTGGGTCGCAGACGGCACCCCGAGGAGTCCCCGTCTGTGCGCTCATACAGGGCGGTTGGTATTCGATGTCGGCAGGAGTCGTTCTCGTAAGTACCCGGACCCATGCCTTGTAGGACTTTGAATGTTAATACAAAATCTTTGATCTTTCATATATCAAAAAAATACAAATCTAAGGGGTAAACAAATAAAAACATTTGAAAAAAGAAAAGGCTCAGGAAAGAAAAAGAGTGAAAGTGTAGGAAAGAAAGAGGAAAGGAAGGAAAACCAAAAAAATAATGACTTCCAACTTTCTTTGGTACAGATATAAGTAAAAATATATCAAACTCTTACTCTAAGATTAACATTTGTTCCACATTATTTCCATAATCCCATATCTAATCATCAAAGCCCAGATCAACTTTTAATTTCAGTTTCTCACAAAAAGTCCAGTAATGGTTCATATTGCTTTAATCACTGTTCGTTAGGGAAACCACAACTGATTTATTTAATTGTACCAAACTCTAAATAAAACAGGAATGGAAAATCCTAAATTGTGGTGTAGACCCATGCTTCTCAACTTTGGCAATTTTAAGGTGCATGGACTTCAATTCCAGAATTCCCAAGTTCACCCATCTTAAACTTGCCAAGACTGAAACATACTGATCTACAGATAAGGATTTTTTCATTCTTCTTTTACTGATTCTTACTTACTTATGAGCAATCATAATGCAAAATCCTCAGTTCTACCCCATCCCAGACCAATGATAATGCAAAATCCTCAGTTCTACCCCATCCCAGAGCAATGATAATGCAAAATCCTCACTCCCACCCCATCCCATTCCCTCACTAACCTGCCTTCCAGCTCTATTCTTCTGTGTTCAGGGCAACAAAAGAAAACCATGTGACTTCCAGTTTAAAAAAATTCAGTCAGACCTTCCAAGTTCTTGGAGGAAAAAAGATCTCACAAAGTTGGAAGGTCTGACTGAACTTTTTTTTAAACTGGTGGTCACACGGTCTTCTTTTGGGTTGCAGGGGGGTGGGAGTCTCCCAGCTGATCAGTGTGGCTCCCAGTCATGCCCCTGCAATTTCCCCACCCTGAATGGCAACTTCAGGGGCCGCGGGGCACACAGGAGGGTGCGGGGGCGGAGTTGGGGTCCAGCCAGTGGTGAGATTTCCCAGTTCACTGAACTGCATAGAATCTTAACAACCAATTCGCCTGAACTGGTGAGAACTAGCTGCAGCCCATCTCTGGTCTCAATATAAGGCTTTTTATTATCATTTCTGTAAAGTTCTGCTTTTCTAGTAACAGCCAATTTAATTGAGAAAGAAGAAATAAAGTAAGAGTTTTTTTCTTTTCCTCAGCTCATTTTTAGTTTCACAATACTTCCATAGTTCTGTAGTCTTTGGTCCTGCAACTCACCCTTTTGTTTTGGAAAGCTAACAATCACTGTCTCCAATTAATCCAAACAAACTCTGTCCCATAGAAATATGTATTGTTTAATTATTTCAAAAAATATTTTAAAGTCTATAATTTCAAATTCAATTGTCCCTTTGTTTTAAACTTTTGACATTTACACTTTTGGCAGGTAAATAAAGGAATTATTTTTATATCCTTTAAATTTTTTCTTTGTTTTTAATCATTAATCTAGGATGAAGGATCACTTACCAGATGGCTTGATTGCTCCCTCCTCCAAAGATCTCTTGCTAATTATTTTCCAAATGTGTTTAAGAAAGTAGGGAGTTTTGTAAATCCAATGTCCTTATGTAGGCTCTGCTATGTGAGCTCATGGATTGTCACAGATTAAGCCATTCTGTGCTCATTCATTGTCTTTAGATGATGTCTGGTGTCTTACCCTCATTAATCTTCAAAACAAGATAGGGTCTTCAAACTTGGCAAGTTTAAGACTTGTGGACTTCAACTCCCAGAATTCCTAAGCTAACATGACTGGGGGAGGAATTCCGGGAGTTAAAGTCCACAAGTCTTAAAGCTGTCAAGTTTTAAGACCCCTGAAACAAGAGATATGTGATAGGATTCTCTTTCATCTTGGTTCAGCAGGGGACCTTTCTATTTTGTTTTTCCTCCTCACATTTTAAAGTTGGTATTACTAATTAATGTATCATCTTCTAAGATATTAGTTCTTGTGGTAGGTGTAGCTGAAAATATATCTCTTTCAATTTAGATCCATCAATGCTTGGATTCCAACTCTAAGACCTGATAATTGTTGTAATAAGATATCTAGCCTGCAAAAAAAGGGCGAAGGGATGTCGATACTGGCAGGAGACATTCCTGCAAGTACCCCAGACCCAAGCCATGCAGGACTTTATATGTTAGCACCAGCACCTTGAATCTCACCCGGAGGGCAGCTGGCAACCAATGCAGATCGCGCAGAAGGGGTATAATGTGGGAGTATCGGGAAACTCCCATCACCATCCGCGCGGCCGCATTTTGTACCAGCTGAAGCCTCCAAGTGATCCGCAAGGGAAGTCCCATGTAGAGAGCGTTACAGTAGTCGATTAGGGTAAAGTGCATGAGTGACTGTCCATAGGACATCTCGGTCCAGATAGGAGCGCAACTGGCACACCAGGTGAACCTGGGTGAACGCCCCCTGGTCACAGCTCCCACCTGATCCTCCAAACTGAGCTGTGAATCAGGAGGACCCCAAGTTGAGCCCTATCCACGGGGGCAACACCTCTCCCCATGACCAATGATGGAATATCCTGGACCGACATGCCAGCCAGCCACTCAGTCTTGGCAGGTTGAGCGAGCCTGTTCCTACCCATTCAGATCCGTACCGCATCCAGACAATGGGACATCACGGAGAGGGCATCACTGATTTGGTCCGGGTGGAGATGTAAAGCTGGGTATCATCCGCATATTGATGATACCTCACCCCAAAACCACAGATGATCTCACCCAGCGGCTTCATAGATGTTGAACAGGAGAGAGAGACCGACCCCTGCGGCACCCCACAGGTGAGGGGCCTCGGGCTCGACCTCTGCCCTCCTGCCAACACCGATTGCGAACGACCCAAGAGGTAGGAGGAGATCCACCATAAAATGGTGCCTCCTACCCCCAACCCCTCGAGACGTCGCAATAGGATACCATGGTCGATGGTATCAAAAGCCGACGAGAGATCTAATAGGACTAGGACAGAGGAAAATTCCCTGTCCCGAGGCCTCCAGAGATCATCCACCAGCACAACCAATGCCATCTCCATGCTGTACCTGGGCCGGAAGCCCGATTGGTACGGATCTAGGTAATCGGCTTCATCCAGGAACCCCGGAAGCTGCTGAACCACCACGCTCTCAACAACCTTCCCAACAAAACTAAGGTTGGAGACAGGACGGAAGTTATTCAAAATGGCTGGGTCCAAGGCAGGCTTCTTAAGGAGGGGTTTCACCACTGCCTCTTTCAAGGCGGCAGGGAAAAAACCCTCCCTCAATGAAGCATTGACTACTGCCTGGTGCCAGCCACATGTAACCCCTCTCGAGGCATAAACCACCAGGAGGGACACGGGTCCAATAAACACGTGGTGGAACTCAGCCTCTGCATGATCCTGTCCACTTCACCTAATGACACAGGCTCAAACTCATCCCAAATTATATTAGCCAGGCTCATCGTCACTCCTTCCTCTGACTCCTGCCAGTCGGAGTTCAAGCCGGCCCGAATCTGAGCGACCTTATCCAGCAGATGCTGACTAAATTCTTCAGCCCTACCCTGGAAGGGGTCCTCCCTCACCTCCTGTTGTAGGAGGGAATGAGTGACCCTAAACAAGGCGGCCGGGCGATCATCTGCGGATGCAATGAGAGTGGAGAAGTAGGCACGCCTCGCCGCTCCCATTGCCACCAGATAAGTCCTAATGTAGGCTCTTAACTGGGCACGGTCAGATTCAGATCTGCTCAACCTCCACCTGCTCTCCAGGCCCCTCCTTTGTCGCTTCATCTCCCGGAGCTCCTCCGAAAACCAAGGAGCTAACCAGGATCTGTGACGGGTTAGGGGCCACAAGGGGACAACCTGGTCGAGAGCCTCTGAGGCTGCCTGTTGCCAGGCAGCTGCCAAGGCCTCGGCTGAACTGTGGTATGGGAAGTGGGAAATGGCCCCAGCACCGTCTGAAATCCCTTCAATACATCATTCTAATAATAATAGCATCATTTTTTTAAACTCTGATCTTAATCTCTAATATTCACTTTAAATATGTTATGTAAAAATATGTATGACAATATTCCCCCTATTTCTAAATTTTTTAATCTATTCTAATTTTTAATACAGCCAATTTTGGGTTTTTTAAAGAAAAATCCTTCCTATCATCTTTCATCCCCTTTGAAGTTTCACTTCTTCTCTTTTTGACTTGCCTCCCAAACTCCTCCCTTGAGTCCTTATCTACATCTTTCATATTCAATCCAACCATTATTTCCATCCCCACTATTTTTTGCTGCCAGTCCACCGATGAGTTTGCCGAATCCTCTGTCTTTTTTCCAAAAATACCTTTTGATTTATTCAATTCCATTTTTCTACCTCCTAATATATATTCTCCCAACTTTATTTCACCCAACTTTATAATCTCCTCCTTCTTTTCTCCTTGTTCTATTTGTTGTGTCATCTGTTCTATCTCATCCCATATACTTGCAGTTGTCTTCCTTGTTTCCTGGGTTTTATTATCTTCCTTCATTGTTCCTTGTTGCACATTTTCAGTCTTTCCAATTATATCATGTAATAAGTCCTTTATCTCCCTGGAATTCTCCTTCATCGTATCATAAATGTTTTGGAGTAATATCATAATTTTTTGTGTGCCTCCAGTTCTTCCTGATGAGCCATCATGCCTTGTTTTTAAAAGTCCAAATAATATTAAATGCTCTGTCAATAATCTGTCATCATTCCAGAGTCTTTTTTCTCTCTCACATGACTCTGGGGAGGGACAGCTATGGGAACTTAGGAACCAGGTTGTAAGTACCTTTGGGGGAGGTCTACTACAACTTTGAAAAGTCATTAAGTGGCCAATCATAAATTGAGGACCACCTGTACTTGAAACTTGGAGACTTCAATATCAAATTATCTCAGAATTCTTTCCTCTAAACCAGGGTTTCCCAAACTCTTACATTTTTGAAGACCTAGAGTCGGACTCCATAGGAGGTGTGAAGGACCTTTAGTTGCACATTGTTACAATAAATACATCTCTCCCAAAATTTCATTCTATTGTTTTCATTGTTCATTTGTGTTCATTTTGATGTTTAGATTTTTAGGGAATTAAGATTACATTAAAGGGTAGTCTGATGTCAAAAAGTTTAGGAATTCCTGCTCCAAACTGTATTTTGGACCTCTGCTATTGGCCTATATGCCAAGAGCAGTGAGATAAGCAAGAACCTCACATTCTCCCTTTAGCAGAAATATCCAACAAGTCAACCTGCATTGCATGCGTTTATGAGGAGAACTGAATTGTATCACAGTTCCTAAGTGGCAAAGAAATAGAAGGCTTGAATGAATTGGAAGAATTAAAATTGGTACAGAATACATTTATCAAACATTATCATTTCAGTGTTGTAACTCATCTCTTCTGATTCTAGCTGAGATGCAGCTCTTTTTCTTACCCTTAGGGCAAATAAGCCAATACTTCCTTTTGTAATATTTCTTTTGTGGCTATGCCTAACTATCCTTTGACCAGCTTAGTGTCAGGTTTCCAAGTGATGAAATCCATTTAAAAAAGAAAAGTACAAAGTCCATCTTCAAAAAAGTTTTCTTTTATTTAGAAAAGCATCAAATTGGCAAAGTCCATGATAATTCCGGATCTGACCCAACTCGGAATTACCCCACAATATTACAAGTTAGAAACAACCCCCCAAAAGTCACATTCTCCAATAGAAGTAATTCAACGTTGCTTGATGTCATAAATCTCCACCTCAAGGGGCCCAAGCATGGACAGCTCGTTTCCCTCAGGAAAGAAGATCACCTAGCCAAAACATTCTCTTTATCTCCACTCCTCCCCCCTTAGGAATGTGTCAAGCCCGAAACCCTTCCCCATGACTGCCACAGAGAAAGTAAGAAAAAGAATATATACTAAGACAAACTAAAATGGCTACACTTATGTCAATTTCGGGCTTGACACTTAGATTATTTAGAGCAGTACAGTGCGGGCAGTGGCTTCAAAACTAAGTGAAGGCACTTGCCCAATGTACGGTGGCATCAGATCCTTTCCAATGTTACGATTTTAAGTTCAGAACAGATACTGCAGCAGGATAATACACAAAATGTGAGAATTATCTAGCTAGATGGGTTCTATGGTGAGAGTCTTTACATTGTATTAAAACCTGGTTCTTTATTTATGAGCACTGAATTATCTGGCCTGACTTTTATTAAGTTACATTTTCAGCTTGTCTACTCTGATTATTTTAATGGAAGATATATGAATGTTTTTAATCTACCAAGGATTGACCGAGACAGACAGACACACACACACACACAGAGAATGAGAATGAATAACATGTCATGGGTGTTTGGTTATCTAATAATTAAATATGTTAATTAATTTGAAATCCATATAGTAAAGTGTATTTGTACCCATAGGATTTTGTCATATTTTCTCTCATAAAAATCAATGATTATACGTAATGAAATAATGGACTCATCTGGTAATGCCTTTGTTTTTGTTTGATGCCAAGAGAACAAGGGTTTTGTCTCTCCAGATATGTTCCCAGGAGAAAATTTGCTTGGCACCTCAAAAAAACCAACAACCCATGGTTCACAAAATGAAAAATTATGCTACCACAAAATAGGATGTGGGATGCATCCTTGCATGGGAATGCAAGAGGTGCAGTATGGGTCAGGGAGGCTGCAGAGGATGCAATGCAGGTTGGGGAGGGTGCATAGGGATGCAAGTGGGTGGTCAAGAATAGGAGATAGGCATAGTAACTGTTGGAGAGGGTACATGGGGTGTGTGAGAGTTAGGTAAAGAAATATCTGTGGAATGATGACCCAACAGATCATGGATGGTCTAATAATCTCTAAAAAGATTTCTAAATTGTCCCTAAATTCAAATCTTCAAAAGCATGTCTATAATGAAGTAAGACAGAGCCTGCCTTCAAATCCACATTCTAAAGAACTGATGTAGGAAGTATAAGGAAGGTGGAAGAAAAGTCAGAACATTTTACCAAGATTACTTAATTCTCTTATGTAAAAAATTAGGCATCTCAGACCTTATAGGAGTGCTGTTTGGAAGAATATGAAGTCAGCCAGAGCACATGTACTTAATAACAGATTGCTATTGTTTTACTGATCTGCTTCAGTATAACAATAGCAATCTGTTAAAGGAAAGACGTTCTCGGGATTGAACCAACCCCTTTTTCTGAGGTACTTCCGTTCTGAGCTAACCTATGTCTAGGACCGAACAGTTTATTGCCACAATTCCTTCATTGCAAACCAGTTTCTTCCTTCCAAGCAAGCCCTCTGGGGAACCAGGAAAGGATTGAAAAGGAAATCTTCATCCAACTAACCTGGGTCTGGCTAAAGAAGGCCACTGGTCAATTACAAGATTTAAACAAAAATCAACTTCTTAAAGAGGCCAAAAAAGACAAGATTCCACACACTATAGGGAGTTAAACTCTTTTTATTTATTTTTTCTGATTCTCAGAGACAGCCTGGACATGCCACTGCAGTTTTCTTGGCAAGATTTTTCAGAAGTAGAAAAATAACTCTTATGAATTTGTTTTTATAAATATAAAATATTTATATTTTATAAAATACATTTCTAGGCAGGACAAGAAGCAATGGATGGAAACTAATCAAGGAGAGAACCAATCTAGAAATAAGGGAATTTCCTGACGGAAAAATTAATCAGTGGAATGACTTGTGGATGCTCCAACACTGAAAGTTTTTAAGAAGAGACTGGACAACCATTTGTCTGAAATGGTATAAGGTAGAGGTCCCCAACGTGGCAACTTTAAGACTTGTGGACTTCAAGTTGAAGTCTACAAGTCTTAAAGTTGCCAAGTTTGGAGACCTCTGGTATAAGGTCTCCTGCTTCGGCAGGGGGTTGAACTGGAAGCCCTCCAAGATCCCTTTCAACTCTGTTATTCTAGGGCTCGAACACAAGATAACTTTGGGTGGCTTGCAAATTAAAAATCCAGCTTTAATATTCTTAATTTTATTTTGAAATATTTCCCATTTTCTTATTCTTCTCTAGATTACAGTAACTATTTAATAGAAAATGATAGTATTATATCCAACTTGCTGATCCTAAGTAAATGGTTTTCAGAAAATTTAAGAATGCTGTACAACAGGTTGTTTACTGTAAAGGAATAAAAGGCAGGAAGATATTGTAGACACTTGCCTTATATTGTATATGACTCTCTTCTATTTTCCCTCAGTATAGTTGGAAAGGAAATACTTCAAGATTGATTAAGGCAATAGTAACATGTACTCTTTTTAAAAATGAGCCAACTACATTTTGGCTACTTTTTAAGAAAAAAAGCCCCATTATTTCAGGTTACAAAAATGCCAGTGGAGACTGGTAATGTAGTGCCAGATGTGGATCTTAAAATGCCGCTATCTAAGGTTAAAAAAAATGTTGCAACACTAAGATTTTTTCCTCTCCAGAGATTGTGAAGATCTAATGGATGGAGCAAACAGGTGGGAAGAAAGCCTCAATGTTTGCATAAGTAGTTGCTATGCTAGGTTGACCTACAAATAATACGTGATCTACCACTAGTGAAGACTTTAGTGAAAAGACCTGGCTTTAATTTCACCTTATCTAAAGCAGTGATTGCTTTTACATATTTCCTTATTTTCTAGGGAACGGTAAGGGAATTGCTCAGCAGAAACTGTCTGCTGCCTAAAGGCATGCTGACTGACTTTCCAGCCTGGTTGTGGGCTTCCAGTTACCAGGCAATGAAGATTTCACCTTTCATTCTTCCAGCAGTTTTCCTTCCATCCTTTTCTTCTCTTAGTAATGAATTGCTTCCTACATCTTGTCCTGCTTCAACAGTGCTCACACCTCTATCAACCCTTCTATTTATTGGCTTACCTTGCAACTGAGAATGGAGGCGATGGGGAAACAGAACAGAATCTGCATCAGGAAACAGTTTGGATTATTATTATTATTATTATTATTATTATTATTATTATTATTCATTTTCCTTTATTATACACCACATTTCCATTTCTGCAATGACAGTGTACTTTCTGTATCAAATCTCTTTAGAATACACATAACATAATTATAGCCATTATTCTCATTATATATACAATCTTCACTTCTAGTCATTCTATACAATTTCATCTGTAATCAAATATAATCTAATGTTATATCTCTCTATATATATTTACTATTTTATTAATCATCCTTAATTATGAATTTACTAACTTCTGCTTCTGTTTTCTAACCATTTATAAAATAAGTCCCATGTTAAATAATACTCTATTTCCTTTTTATCCTTAATTTCCATAGTTAACCTGTCCATTTCAGCACAATCTAGTATTTTCTTTATTACATTTTCATCTATAGGTATACTTTTGTTTTACTAATTTTGTGCATATATAATTTTTGCTGCTGTTATTACATGTAATATTAAATATATAATTCTTTTGTTGTATTAGCCCAGTAGTATACCTAGTAAAAACAAATCTGATTTTAAATCTATTTCTTCTAACCACCTTTTTATCTTTAACCAAAAGAGCCTTGGTGGTGTAGGCTATTAAAACGCCTAGCACTTAGTTCCAGCTGCCTGCAATTACTGCAGGCTCGAATCCCACCAGGCTCAAGGTTGACTCAGCCTTCCATCCTCTCGGGGTAGGTAAAGTGAGGACCCAAGATTGTTGGGGGCAATAAGCTGACTTTGTAAAAATGCCGCTTAGTAATAAGCAGGCATATACAATGGAATGAAGGCTATTGCTGAGCACATTGGGTTGTGCTCCAAACATTGTAAGCTGCCCTGAGTTTCTGGAGAAGAGCGGCATATAAATGTGAATTTTTTAAAAAAAACCAATATTTTTTTGCCATTGAACAAGTCCAGCACATATGGTAATAGGACCCTAGTATCTGTTTATATTTCCAGCACTCTGATGATGTGTTTTGGAACATCTTTGCCTTTCTTGCTGCTGGAAAATGCCATCTGTAGAACATTTTGTAAAGGTTTTCTTTTTATGCTGTTGACATTAGTTTGTAATTTCTTTCCCAAAGTTTTTGCCAATTGTCTAGTTCTATATTATATCCAAAATTTTTGAGCAATACTGTCATAGTTTCTTCTTCCATTTTAAACTTCAATAAATAATTACAAATTTTCTTTATTAATCTGTCATGTCTCTAGAAATATCTGATCTAATTCTAGAGGTTCCTTGTAAAATCCATATATTTGTCAAAGGTACAGCCTACACAGTTATAATCCTTACAGGTTTGAAGACATCATTCCCATTTGCTATCCTACCAAATGCTAATCTGCAGTGTATTTCTAGATGATTGATTCCTTTGTTGTTGATAATTGATCCTCTTCAATATCTCCATGGCAGAATTCCAAAGTTGGGTGATATGCTTGTTGGGTCTTTTTATAGTTATTCCTTTCCATTTTTTCATTGTAATTCTTGACTTACAATACTACAGCCTGCAGTTTATTTCCATTTTCAGCAATCAAAGAGTGCTATTGTTTCTTTCTCCAGTTAGGAATCAAATAGGTTCCTAACCAACCCAGCTGACAACTTTGTTGTTCAAAAGGAAGAGGAGGGAACTAGAGGGACAGCCATACTGGACTTAATTCTTATGAACAGAGAAGAAGTGATAGAGGGAGTTGAAACTGCAGGAATCTTGGGTGAGAGTGACCATTCATACTGGAATTCAACATAATGCAAACACAAGCAATAGAACGTAATGACACCAGAGTCTTAGATTTTAAAAGAGATGATTTTAATAAACTCAGAGAGAAAAGTACGATCATAAAAGCCCAGACCAGCAATATTTGAGGGGCTGCCACAGAGAGGAAGGATTCAAGCTATTTTCTAAAGCACCCGAAGGCCAGACAAGGAATAATGGATGGAAACTGAACAAGAAGACATTTAACCTGGAAATAAGGAGAATTTTTCTGACAGTGAGAACAATCAACCAATGGAACAGCTTGCCTTTTAAAGCCAGACTCAACTTCCCATCCAGTCTTCCTCAGTTTATTTAGTCTACTGCACAAGTTGAATAAATAAGAGAGAATATGTGGTCTAATGACCTGGAATCAATTTGGTTTTCCATGTTCTGCTTCCTATTCTGTAAATACATTTTGCATGAGGGAAATGAAATAATTCTGCAGTTTTCATTTTTTTAAAGATATTCCACAGCTTGATATGGAAGACACAATCAAAGCTCTGTCTGTAGTCAACTAAGTGCATCCTTTTTTTAAAAAATTCTTTGATTTTCTCAATATCCAGTATGCATCAGCCTTTTCTAATACCATTTTGAGCATGTGGCCTTGCCCTTTCCATTTAGGGCTCTATTCCACTTTGGATCATCTTAACCATTATTGCATTATGTCAGCATTTTAATTTAAGGAGAGAGTGATAAAGTGAAACTCTGTTAAGCCCCTTTATTTGGTATAGACTGATTTCTTCCAATATTTAGATACTACACTATCCTCCAGATTTGCTGACATGGTTTGCTTAGAACATTTACTACTTATTCTTGCTATACTTTTTATATCAATTTCTGTAGCCTTCCACATTTGTAATGATTGGAGTGCTTATTTAATTTCATCTTCCAGTAATTAAAGTTCTAGTAAATAGTGTGATCGGAGCTGCCGTCTCTCTATAAATACTGGTGGGGAGGTGTGGTGTGCTGGCTCTGTTGTAAGCAGGTTGGTTGGCTGTATTGTTACTTCTTGATTGATTGATGGAGTTGATATTTGCGGACTGGTTGGCTTTTTCGTAAGACCCTGTGTGGCTGAGGTACTGGTTGTGTGTCTCTCAACCTTTTGTGTTGTAATGACCTGGGTAATGGGCTGTGTGATGACCTTCTGAGTTCTATTGTTGTGACATCCTGGGTCTTGTGCTGTAATCTCCTGGGTCGTTGGCTGTGTTGTAACATCCTGAGGTTTTGTGGTGTAACCTCCTGAGTTCCGTGATGTGATATCCTGAGCGGATGGCTGTGATGTAACGTTCCAGGCTTTGGTTTGGCTCCGAGTTTGAGGTCTGGCTATGTGTTCATGGCGTGTGTCAGTTTGCTTAGTTTGGGGGTTGGAGGGTGTAGCAGCTGGTGATGCAGCCGTGGTCTGGTTTCTGGATGGTGGTTGTCTTTCATCTACGGGATGGGTTTGGGTTTGAGTCTGGTGAGGGAGATTGGTGGTGGTGTCATGTGTTGTTTTGGGTCCAGTGTTGGTTTTTGTGGCTGGGACTCATTTGTTGATTAGGGCTAGTTTCCAGATGTCTGGTAGGCGGGAGGTATCGTCCCGTTTATTCATGTTATGGGGGTGTTTCTCTATTCCGATGGCTTCCCTAATTATTCTCTTGTTGAAGTGTTCAGTATTGGAGATTAATTTGGTTCCCCCAAAATCAATTTCATGTCCTGTGGCTTTAAGGTGCTGGAAAAGGGAGGAAGCATTTTCTTCTTTTCTGACTGCGTTCTTGTGTTCTGCGATGCGTGCATTTATTCTCCCGTTGGTTTGTCCAATGTATGTGGCTGGGCAATTTCTGCATGGTATTTCATAAACTCCTTGGTTTTCTAGCTGGATCTTGTCCTTGGGGTTTCTTAAGATGTTGGCTATTTTTTGGTCAGTGCCAAAGGCTGTCCTGATATTGTGTTTGTGGAGAATTTTGCTGATTTTATCTGTGGTGCCTTTGATGTAGAGGAGGAGGGCGATACCGTTATCCTGTTCTGTGTCTCGGTTTTTGGGGGGTGTCTCCCTTAGGATTAGGTTGGTAATAATGTTTCTTTGGAATCAGTTGGAAATTAATACATTAGTGAGGGTAATTCTGTTCTCGGGTGGTCTTTGTCGGCTAGGCATTTGGTTCTGGAGATGAGGGTCTTGGTTACAACACAAAAGGCTGAGAGACACACAGCCAGTACCTCAGCCACACAGGGTCTTACGAAAAAGCCAACCAATCTGCAAACATCAACTCCATCAACCAATCAAGAAGTAACAACACAGCCAACCAACCCGCTTACAACAGAGCCAGCACACCACACCTTCCCACCAGTATTTATAGAGAGACAGCAGCTCCAATCACACTTTGCTCGCACAAGCACGAAGCCAAAAGCACCAGCCTGAAGATGGCGAGTGGGACCTCATCGAAACGTCGCCAAGATACTCTCAATCTTACATGGGAAAAGACCCGAACATGCCAAGACCTGCATACCTGTACCCATGAAAATCTACGAATATATCATATTCCTTCCATTTTTGTTTTATTCTTTGAATCAACTACTTATCAATTACTGTATCATTTACTATCAATTGCTATACAATTACAATGTCATCCTTGGGCAGACCAAGATGAGGTTGGAACTTCCTTCCAGATTCAGAGATCTGTTGAAGAACTTTCCACGTTTTTTCATGTTTGTTTCAATCTTCAACATATTTACAGATATTACTGAAATATTGCTTTTCTTAATATCTCTTTGAAAGTCATTGTTAAGTTCCTTCCTGAAGTCTTCCTTGGCTTTGGCTTTTTTTTCTTGACAATTTACATTGTCTATTCTAACATCCAGTTTGCTTTCTTTTTTTCCTAGGTTTTATCAATTTCTTTTCACATTTATCTTCTTTAAAAATTCTTTGATTTCATGCCACAGTTCCTTTGGTTCCCATTAATGAGGTTCGGGTCTTCAAAGTGATCCCTGCCTTATTCCTTTAAAATAAATACTGCTCAAAATCATATTAATGAAAGTGATTTGCTTTGTCTTCAGTTTTAGCTTGACTTGGAACTTACACATGAGCACTTCATGATCTGCTTCATACTCAGTCCCTGATCATCTCTTTGCTGTTATCAGTCAGCTCTTCCTACTCTTTGCACCAATAATGTAGTTAATTTTGTTTCTGTTTGCTCCATAGCTGTATGTGCAGGAATTATTTTGGTTGCGTGGATATACTGTGGGAACACAGTAAAGAAATAATTGGACTGGGAGTCTGTGAAGAAATATTGGGAGAAACTAATATGTAATTCTCTTGTTTCATTTTTGTTTCCTAGGCCAACTACATTTTCTGCCTTGCTATTTCCAATTTTGGCATTTTGTTCTCCAGTTACTTGCAAATTCTATCTATTTCAGATTGAACATGACCATAAAACGTGACCATAAATTTCTTCTTCTATGTCAGAAATGTAGAAAGCATAATGTAGAAAGCATAAAGTTGAATAACTGTCATATTAAAGGATTGTTCATGAAATGCAATTGATATTATTTGGTCACTGAGTGCCTTGTACTCAAGTGCTATCTTTGCTATACCCTTCCTTCCCTCCTGTTTTTGTATATTAGTAGTAAACAGTCTGACCTTCTGACTGGAAGTATCAAATTCCAATCTATTTCAATGCGCTGATGGTTAAGATGTTAATAGGTAGTCAATTCATTTCATCTTTCATTAGATAAGTTTTCCAACATTCATGCCTACATTCCATATTCCCACTAAAATTCTATATTTGCAACTCTCCTTTTCTCCAGAGCAGCATCAGTACCTAGATATCCGGAAAGTTTTAGTGCAGTTGTGTCATAAGCACCATTAGTGCTTTAACAGATCTTCAACTCTCTCTAGTAGCATGTTCAAAACCATCTGAGCAGACGGGCTCATCATCTGGCACTATACCATCTATCAGTTTATGTTCCTTATCCATGTAGTTTTCCTAGTAAAGTACAAGAGAAATTTACAGTTGCCTTTTCCCCTGCAAGATATCTTTGCCATTTCCACTAAAGTGATCCTCTGCATCCAGCATCTTCCAAAATCACTATTACCTGGTAGAGGTGCCTATTTGGTTCATTTGGGAAGTTTGAATAACCTTCACAGCTTGAGTGAACCCGCTGGGAGTGTCTCCTAATGGTGTTTACTCTTCTAGGTATGCATGCCAGTTGCACACACGCACACACACGTGCACGCACACACACACATGAAGCAGCCCAGCAGGATTTGTGGGGCATGATATTTAGGTTAAATGTCTCTTTTTAAGAAAAGGATGTGTCTCCACTACTGCATTTCCAGTCTATCTATATAGACTCGAAGCAATCCAAAGCTTTATTGCCTCTTTTCCTATTTCTGTCTACTTCTGAGCATCCAAGATTCCTGACCTACCTTTTAGTTCATGCATTTAACATGCCAAATATCACTAAGTGCTTCTGAATATTATATAAATGTTTCCTATATACAGGTATTATGTATTCAAACGTTTTGACAAGATGTATTCATCAGCAGACTATTCCCTTTATGTAATTTGAGCCATCCTTAATCAGCATAAGTACAGCTACAATGCACCATATTGCTATGCAAATATTTATAGAACTTCACAAGTGCAGCAGATTACAAAAGCACATATACTCCCAAGAATAACAGCACAAATGTAAATATTAACAATTCTTTCACAATTCTTAACATGTTTCCAAATGCCAATATCTGATACAAGTTATAACTGATATAAACACTCATGACCCAGCTATTTCTCAATGTAAATATAAAGTTAGCACTTCTAATTATTTTTAACATACACAAAAACAGCAACTTGTCTGATCTGTGAAATGTTTCATATGATTTAAAGGAACAATTTAAATCTGTGTGTCAGTCAATGGCACAACATGTTTTATAAAAATAATGAAACAGTAATACTTATTAAAAGCTAATCTTAACCCTAATCCGACGTGCTCAGAAAAATTAAGAATTAATCAACTAGGAATTTATTAAGCTACTTACCTTAACAAATTCTTGCATAATACTGCCTTTTATTGCTCCTTTTGTTGTCCTCCCTAATTTCCCTTCTTTTCAGGTTTAATTTGCTTGCATTTGCAACATAATGGCCCAAATATGGTAAAACTGACACATGGTCTTCTCCTTATCATTACAAGATAATACTTCATGTAATGTGTATATGACTGATACTAGGACTTAGATAGCTTTTTTCCTTCTCATAGTAAGAAGAGTTATATGGAAACCTTGAACAAAGCCATAATATGAAGCACAGTTCTATATCTATGGGCCCATGTGATAACAAATATGCATAGGGAAGATTGGAACCTGGATTGAAAGAAGAGTGTATAATATGAATGAATGAATGAATGAATGAATGAATGAATGAATGAATGAATAAAAGGTACAGGAAACTTTTGAAGCTAAGAGAAAAGGAAGGACATAATAAGTCTGAATGATGTTGATCTGATCTGAAAGAATTGATGAATACATGTATGGAAGTGAAGGTGTAGATTTAATTATGAACAAAAAGCTAAAATGAATGTCAGATATTATTAATTTATTTTATCTAGTTTGTTGTTAATGAATACAACAGTAGAATTCATAGGCCAAAAAGGCTGCATGTTGTGCTCCAATGAACAGTAATAATGAAAAAATAATAATTATAATGAAAGAATTGGGAATGAGTTTCGGGGGGGATATTTTGCAATGAATGGTGAAATTATTCTCTTAGAAGATATGAATAATCAAAATGTGACAGAAACAGACTGAATCATTCAAAAGAATTCACAATTAATGAGAATGAGAATTGCTTGACGACTAGCTGCTTAGAAAGACACTTTTTGTTTTGCATGTGTGGCTTTAGAATAGAATAGAATAGAATAGAATAGAATAGAATAGAATTCTTTATTGGCCAAGTGTGATTGGACACACAAGGAATTTGTTTTGGTGCAAATGCTCTCAGTGTTCATAAAAAGAAAAAAAATGTTCATCAAGAATCATAGGTATAACATTTAATAGTAGTCAAAGGGTACAAATAAGCAGTCAAATCATACTAGGAACCATAATAATAAGTGATCAAATCAAATCATGCTAGTAAACAGTCAATAAAAAATAATAAGGATACAAGCAACAAAATTACATTCATGCAGTCATAAGTGGGAGAAGATGGGTGAAAGGAAGGATAAGAAGATTAATAGTAATAGTAGTGCAGACTTTGTAACAATTGAACAGTGTTGAGGGAATTATTTGTTTAGCAGAGTGATGGCGTTTGGGGAAAAAACTATTCTTGTGTCTGGTTGTTCTGGTGTGCTATGCTCTATAGCGTCGTTTTAAGGGTAGGAGTTGAAACCATTTATATCCAGGATGTGTATACGCTATATATATTATAATATAATATTATATATATATGTATGTATGTATGTATGTATGTATGTATGTAAAAATCTAAAAGCATTGATTTGTTCAAATCCAAAGGACTGATTTGTTCATTTTGATGAAAGATTAAGAACATATGGGATGGATAAGAAGTTTTGGATATCAAATAAACCATTTTTATAGTGTCAGGAACAGAACCTAGGAAATAATGTGCATGAAAGAGGAAATAAATAAAAGAAATGAGAAGAAAACTAGAAGGACTATGGAAAGAGAAAATACGAATCTTGTATGAAAAAGTATTAGCTGATAGATGAATCTTCCAACTAACTTATTGGAAAGTGGGTATAAGGAAATACTATGTCAATTCTGCTTCAGAGTATAAAACTAATTGTGTTACAAGAAGATAGCTATAAATCAGTACTTAAGGAGAATAAGGAACAGACAAGATGAAGATAGGCAGAGCATATGTCTCTAAAATACTTCTTCCAGCATTCTCTCAGTTCAGTATCATCCCAAATCAATTTCATAACATTAAACAAAAATCATTCACACTACTTGAGGCTCCTCATTTAGCCTTTTTAGCCCAGTTCTAAAATAGTTTTCTATTACCATCAAACTTATTCTTAATATTCTAAACATGGAAAAAATGGGTGGAAGATCTTTAAAAGGTCATGGATGGCTCTTCCAGCTTGCCGACCTAGACTGATGGGGGGGGAGGGGTTTTAGTGGTGGTTTGTTAGTTTTAATTAGTATATTGGGATGTTTGTTTAATTTTTTTAAGGTTTGTACTGTATGTTTTTTATTGTTGTGAGCTGTCCTGAGTCCTTCGGGAGATAGGGCGGCATAGAAATCCCAAAATAATAATAATAATAATAATAATAATAATAATAATAATAATAATAATATTCCAGTATCCATGAGCACTGGCTGGCAGTCAAACACCACAATCCCAAATCTTTAATCTCCACCCACACCGACACCAAACAGCAATAATTCAATTGGAGCAACACAAAAATCATTGGCCATGCTACCAACTGCCATGCTCAGCCTAGCACTCTACAAGCAATTCCATCAACAGACATATTGACCTACAAACAGCCTACAAACCGCTGAGAAATTGCATAGCCAGAGATAGCACCAACCCTCAACCAACCTATGCAACCCCCCTACCAGCTGTTCACCTCCCAATGATCTTGACCTGATGTAATCTCCTTATCACAAGACCGATCACAAAACTCACTGATGACTCACAGCTGACCCATCACAAGATCCTCACTTGACACACCCACCTGAAATCCTTATAAACAGAACACTGACATCCCCTAAACTGCCCTGAGGATGTTACTTAGCTTAGTAATGAAACGTTCGGAAACCAACTCACAAGCTCGGAGAATGAACCTTCACCCACATCCTACACCCGAGCTACAGATATTCACCACTATTGCAAAGTATGTGGTCCGTTGTAAGAAATGAACATTTGTCAAACAGTAGCTGCAAAGTTCCCTCCCTAAAACCCATCTGAGTTAAGAAGGCACTAAAGAGATGGTGACAAGAGTGTACCAATCTTGTGGCATTCTGTCAGCACCTCTTTAACAAAACTCTTTATTTTCTTTGGATTACAAGGGTGCTCTATGAGCCCAGGAAAACATGCAGCTTCGTTAAGGAGGTGCTGACAGATGTGGCAAGTGCACCAACATCCCTTCAAATGATATTTTCTGCTGTAAATATAAATAGCTACCCATCGTTAGTATATTTGCATAAGGGAAATTAAACTTTTAGCCCATCCTATACTTGTGCGTTTCATTTCTGTTTCCTAAAGGAAATATTTATGCTTATTTCTGTTAAAAGGTATTCTTTTAGTTTCAGCCTTAAAAAAATTTATCAAGATAATTTTGAATCTTATTTGACTTAACCAGTATTAACCATTCCACATATGATAAGAATTCAACACCTCAAAGAAGTCATTAATAAAAGTGTTGAAAAGTACAGACTGCTTTATACCTTCCTTCATTCTGATAAGGAAACATTAATAAGGATTGGATATGATTTTTTAAAACCATCTCCATTTAAGTGTGAGCCAGCAGTGTGCTATATTTCCATACTAGAAGCACCAAGATGTTTCTGCGGTGAAAGGATCCGTGACATCACCATTGCCATTCTCTACTGCACTAGTGAGACCAGACTTGGAATACTGCATCCAGTTCTGGTCACCATGATACAAAAAAGATGTTGATGTTCTAAAAAGAGTGCAGAGATAAACAACAAAGAAAATAAGGGATCTGGAGGCTAAATCATATGATGAACAGCTAAGAAAACTAGGTTTCTTTACCTTTACTTTTACAGCACTTGAAGGCAGGACAAGAAGTAATGGATGAAAGTCCGCCAGAGGGAGATCCAATCTGGAAATGAGGAATTTCCTGGCAGTGAGAACAATTAATGGATGAAACAGCTTGCTTCCAGGAGTTGTGACTGCTGCATCACTGGTTTTCAAGATGGAGGTTTTCAAGAAAAGATGGAGCAACCATTTGTCTGGATGGTATAAGGACTCCTGCCTTGTGCAGGGGTTGACTAGAAGATCTCCAAGTTCCCTTCCAGCACTATGATCCTCTGAACTATGTATACAGTTCATTGTCATAATCCAACGCAAATCTTTGCAGATTTAAGTAACTTGGATACATTACATTCTTCACAGATATACCTACAATTTTTCCATACAGTAATGTATTACCAAATCAAACAAATGATAAGAACAAATCTTACCAGACTACCTTTAATAAATCCATGCTGATTTCAATTGCCATATTATTTAGAAGGTCAACTGAGTTGTGATCTGTTCTACAATCTTCATGGGTATCCAAGTAGTCCATTACTTCAGGACTTATTTTCAAGTTTCATCTTGCCTTGTGTATTAACTATTAAAGTTCTATTAAATTAACCTAAGCATACTTAGAATGATACAGACAGACATTATAAACTGAAAGACTTACAAATATAGCCTCAAAAACAAACAACCTTTCCCACTTATATGCATACACATATGTAAACACACACACACACACACACACTTTTTGGGAAGAGAAACATAATCACGAGGTTGATCTGTTGCTTCGACCAAAGACAAGAAACTAGCTGTGCTTTTCACAGTGAGAATTGTGATTGTTTTAGCTGGGGACTTCACAAAGGCTTTGCCTTCCTTGCCCTTAGCTTGGTCCCTTAGCTTGCTATTTTGTTGACTAATAGGTGACGTGGAAATTCACAGCGGATGAAACTCTCTGACAAAACTTCGGGAGGACTCATAGAGTCAGTGGATAGATGTTTCCTATTATCCAATCCTAAATTGTTGCCTGTATTTGGCATCCATTTTTAAATAGGTATCTGCCAGAAACAGCTTTCAAAATATTTTTATCTTTCAACTTCAGTTCATTCTTCCCCTCTGACTTTTTAGTAATTCTGCCTTCCCTTTGGATACCCTACACAATGGATGTTTAACTGAGAAAAACAAGGCTACAGCAGACTTCAGCAACCAAAGTAGGAAAAACAAAGCTGATTCTTATTCCTTCTTGCCCAATTTCTACTGCACAATTTTCTGCATGTACTGACATGAGAGCTGGCCTTTACAAACCAAGTGACTATGTGACCAAATGCTCCTGCCAGCAAGTTGTGTGTGGGAGGCAGAAAAAATTAGCAAGCAGTCCCTTTAGATGTAAATGATATTTTCCTTATATTTTCCATGGACATGAACACATTTCTATGTCTCTTCTTATTCCCAAATTCAAACAATTGAACAAAGCAGGGGTGGTTTTATGATAGAGCTAACAAACCTCACTATGGACACTTTAGATTGCTTCTGTAAGAGTACAAAGATTCACTTGTACAAAACAAGTTCTCAGTTGTTAACAGAAATGTATCAACTGAGGGAAAAGGAGCAAAATTAACTCAATTCTCCTATCAAATCATTTGTCCTTGTTGGGATCCCAAAAGTCTACTGTAAGTTTGTGCTAATGATGGTGGAATTAGGTGAGGGGTGGAAGATGGATCAGAAATGATTCTATTGGATTCAGAGTTTGAACTCTGTATATAAGAACGATATCATGGTATTTAAAATTGACTAAAAAACCCAAATCAATCCACAGACAAAAACAATAACTTATGCATTGTAAAATGATGCTGGAATTCTGCTCTCCCATCTTTTTCTAACCAACCTAGTAAGAGACCATGAATCAGTGCCTGTGAAATTACAAGCCAGTTTGGGGAACTTGTAACAGTTTCAGTGAAACCTAGTAAGAAGAAAAAATGTTGGGTGATGAACATATTTCCTCATGAAGATCAGAGTTACAACCTGTGTATGCTCTTGAACACAAATTTACTGTACAGATGCTGGTGTTATTATTTAAAGTTCTGCACAACCACATTTCGACAATGCAGTCACATTGTAAGGCATCCTCTCCCAGCAGGAAGACAGTCAGCTTCAAAGTCAAGTAATCAAAAAGATCATTATAGTATGTTAGCAGGGCTTATTGGGATATTGGGAGTGAAATTTTTTCAATAGAGTAGGGGCTGTAACACAGGGGTGGGATTCAAATTTCTTAACAACTGGTTCCATGGGCGGGCCTAATTTGTGGGTGTGGCTTGGTCATGTGGGTAGGTAGGTGTGGCTTGCTGACTGGGCGTGGTTTTGTGGTCATGTGACTGGGGTGGGTGTGGCTATCTGGTCATGTGACTGGCAAACCAAATGTAAGTGGTCCTTGCTTAATGACCAGGTCCTCACTTAATGCCCAGTTGCTTAGCAAGTGTTTTTTCCAGTTTCCAAAGCCTGGGGAGCCCTGGAAAGGGCAGGGCAAGTCCCGGGCAGCTATGAGGAGCTACAGGGAGGGCTGCAGAGGGCTAGGCGAGGCCAACTCAACATCACTTCTTTGCCCTAATGACTAAGTATTAAAAAACGATATATGAAAACAAAAGGTAGTTTATTATGTCATGTCTTTAATGCTTAAATATAAAAAGGTACACAAAACTATATTGTTACATTTTAAAATATTAACCAAAAACTATTACATAACAAAACTTTACAAAAAACAATAAAACTTATTTAAAGTACTGCCAAATTGCTTTTCTATTATCGTCCCGAGTTCCAGTTTTCTTCTGTTTAACACGAGCATCATCAGCTGTGTGATGTGCCCATAACCACTTCTTTACTATAGGAACAAGGTCCCATTCTTGCAGAGGTAAGCCAATTACTGATGGTCAGGAGGTTTGTAATATTGGAAACTGTAAGGCGACTTCTGCCCTCTGAACATATTATGTTCATCTGTGAGAAGCGCCTTTCTGCCTCTGCTGAACTGACTGCAATAGTTTTAATAATATCTCTAGCCTTTTTAATGCTGCAAGGAATTGTATAATTTTTAGAATCTTTTAGTACATTTTCTATGATGTATGGGGATATGTTTTCTAAATAGAGGTGTTGTGTGTGTGTGTGTGTGCGTGTGTGTGTTATAAAGAATGGGGAGAGCCCACAATGAGGTCTAGATACATATTCCTTCCTATATAGAAAAGATATTTCATAGCTGATTATAGACACTCTTATGCTAATTTAAAATATTTAAATGTATATTACATGGTAGGTCAACTTTTCCTATATCAGTCTAATACATACATGGCCTAATTGCATCATGCTTAAATCATTACGATGCATTCTAAACAAGACTACCTTTGAAAATTATCTGAAGTTGAATTGATGCAAAATGTGGTAGCTATGATGCTAATTGATACACAATGTAAAGATTATGTTACACTAATATTGAAAGATGTGTATTGGTTGTTTGCCAATTGTTTTATAGCTTTAATTATTACCTTTGGAATTATTTATCTTTCAGGGACAACTAGCTATTATGTTCTTCAAAAGAGATTTCATTCTTTCTTTTTTCCATTAAAAATCCATATATTTGACAAGCAGGAAGTGCATGCCTTCTATATAGAATAGATAGAATAGAATAGAATTCTTTATTGGCCAAGTGTGATTGGACACACAAGGAATTTGTCTTGGTGCAAATAATTTCAGTGTACATAAAAGAAAAGATACATTCGTCAAGAATCATCAGGTACAAATCATACTAGGAAACAGTCAATATAAATCATAAGGATACAAGCAACAAAGTTACAGTTATACAGTCACAAGTGGGAGAGGATGGGTGATAAGGAGTGATGAGAAGATTAATAGTAATAGTAATGCAGACTTTGTAAATAGTTGGACAGTGTTGAGGGAATTATTTGTTCAGCAGAGTGATGGCGTTTGGGAAAAAACTATCCTTGGGTCTAGTTATTCTGGTGTACAGTGCTCTATTGCGTCGTTTTGAGGGTAGGAGTTGAAACAGTTTATGTCCGGGATTTGAGGGGTCTATATCAGGGGTCATCAATCTTTTGGACCTCAGGGACCACCAAACTCATAATTTTAAATCCCGTGGACCAGAGACACTGGGCAAATCCCCAAAAAAGTCTGCAGGAAAATTCCCCAACCCGTTTTCCTAATGATAAATCATTCTTTATTTGGGGCCACAGGATACCAGCTCCAGCTCCATTCTCGGGGGGGGGGAGAAAGAGAGAGAGACTTTTGGTTTCATGCAAGGAAAGCAGCAGAAGTCTTTCTTTCTCTCCCCCAAACTCTGCCAGAAATGAGTCTTTGTGAGACCTGTCACATCGGTGCAGCCTCTTGGAGCAAGATGCCTTGCAGGGTCCCAAAGACTCATTTCTGGTGGAGTTTGGGGGAGAGAAAGAAAGACTTTTGCTGCTTTCCTTGTGTGCAGCCAAAAGCAGAAGAAGAAAGAAGCAGAAAGAAGCAGCCCAGTGGCCAGACGAGGTGGGTGGAGAGAGTGTGGCAAGTTCCCCCCTCCATCCTTTCTCCCCTCCCCTCACGACTTTGTGTTGTTCACAATGCAAGTGACGCAAACCTTGTGTTCCTGTGGGCCATGTGGGTGGCGCAGCCTTGTGTTGCCGCACAGCCTGGATTAATTGCTTTGGGGGGGTGCTTTGAGGGTGACATTTCTCTGCGGACCACCAAAATTTTCTCATGGACCACCAGTGGTCCCCGGCCCACTGGTTGGCAACCACCGTTCTATATTGCTACTAAATTGTTAACATTTTAACTGAATGTTTACATTATTTTTTCATAAAAACAAAGGCATTGGTTTAATTTCATTATTGTCTTATGTATATTGTATATACAGCTTTGCTATATTTTTATCAGAAAAGTATTATGAAAATATTAAATGTCATCACTGTCTAAGAGCACTATAGTTATTGAAGAGTTTTGATTTATAATCCAAATATTATAGTTTTATTGGGGTGAATTTTTTTACAAGTCTGATTCTATTTAATTATTTCATCAGAGGGAATGTCTACAAAATGGTATGCAGGTTTTGTAGAACCTAGTCAGAAGGGGAAAAAAATTACTATGCATCTGAAATGGCATCCTACTGCATCTCTATGCTAGACCACATCTACATTTGCAAATGCATTAATATTATTCATATATATATATATATATATATATATATATATATATATATATATATATATATGTTTTAGATTTTCACAGGTAAAGGTATGTAGGTCTTGGTGTATTCGGTCTTGTCCCATGTAAGATTGAGAATACCTTGGCAGTTTGACGAAATCTCATCCGTCATCTTCAGGCTGGTGTCTTCAGCCGTTCTTCTGGGAGAAGTGTGTGATAGTGGCTGTTTTTAAGTTTAAAAGGGAAAAACAGCCACTATCACACACTTCTCCCAAAGAACAACTGAAGACAAGCAATGACGGATAATTTCTCAAAATATTCTCAATCTTACATGGACAAGACAACACCAAGACCTACCTACCTACATACATACATACATACATATATCTGATTTACTCCAATTCTTTCAACAGAATTGCTTAGATATTTAAATCCATAGGGTAAAAAAGTGTACCCTGAAAATTACTGGCCAAATTTCTCATTTTCAATTGTGTTAAATAACATTAAATTAACTTATTTTACAGATATGTTTACATTTTTATTATAGCTTCAGTTATTGTGCACTGAAAATTCCAAGTGCTAAAATAGCATCCCATTAAAATATTAGTTAGGTTGAGATGATGACAATACTAAGCAGAGGAACAGGTTTCAAGAAAATCTAAAGATTTGAAAGAGATCACAGGAGGTATGGAAGCTAAAGAGATGAAAATTAAGAAACAGCGTAACAAAAGAGATTACAAAGAGAAGTCAACAGAACAAGAAAGAACGTCTCTAAAGTTACCTTTAGCAAAACAGTCTGTAGAGATTCTCAGTCATCCATGGTTGTCCCAGAGGTGCTTCTTCAGGAGCCAACTGGACTTTCTTGCTTTTTCTTTTGAAGATGTTTCGCTTCTCATCCAAGAACCTCCTCCAGCTCCAGATGAAAAAGCACCTTTGGGACAACCATGGGTGACTGAGAATCTCTACAGAGTTTTTGCTGTACAATTTGGGATGAACACCCTTTGAATGGGGTGGGAATAGGAATGGATCTCCAGTGGAAAAATTGCAGACTACAGAAACCAGGAGCACTACTCAGGTGACCCTGAGGACACAGATAAACCTCCAAGTGCTTCAACAACTCCCTAAAAGGATGCAGATTACCATCTGTCTGCAAGGAATATAAGTCCTTCCATTCCCCACTATCCTGTCAGAGCTGGGGCCTTGGTGGTGCAGGCTGTTAAACACCTAGCACTTAGCTCCAGCTGCCTGCAATTAGTGCAGGCTCGAATCCCACCAGGCTCAAGGTTGACTCAGCCTTCCATCCTCTCGGGGTAGGTAAATTGAGGACCCAGGATTGTTGGGGGCAATTAGCTGACCTTGTAAAAATGCCGCTTAGTAATAAGCAGGCATATACAATGGAATGAAGGCTATTGCTGAGCACACTGGGTTGTATCCCAAAATTGTATGAGTCTCGGAGAAGGGCGCATATAAGTGTAATTAAAAAAAAAAGAAGCTTATTGGATGAGAAGCAAAATGTCTTCAAAAGAAAAAACAAGAAAGATCAGTTGCCTCCTGAAATAGCACCTTTGGGACTTTAGTAAAACAGCATGAGGGATGGCTATGGAGCTGGGAAAGGGTTAAAACATACAAAACAAGTAAAATGTATAATATATAGTCCTTAAGTTCAGATATAAATGCTTAGGTGATAAGAACACAAGATCAGCTGGCCAGAAAAAAGGTTAGTTGAAGGATTTGGGAAAGGCAGGAAGCACACTGAGAAGAAAGGAAGTGGGAGTTGAGGAAAAAGTAGAGCTGAGAACTCCTTAAATAGGAATAAAAGCCTAGGGATAATAGACTGGCAGGAAGTGGACTTTCAGAGAGGCTCTGAATAATGGGGATAATCGACCATAGAATCCAGGAGTCATAAAGTTGATTTATCCATGGTAACTAGTTATTTCAACAACTGTTTATAACAATAAATTCAAGAGCATAAAGAGGCATAATGTTAAGTGTACCTACATCAATGAAAGACTGGTATTTGTATGTAACAATTCTATAGATTTAAAGTTACACATATTTTTTTGAAAAAAAAATGAGTCACATGCATTAGACCTCTATTTCTGGAAGCAATTGTGGCATTCAAAATGTAACGTTGGTTCATCATAATTAAGTACTACAATGGCTGCCTAGCTGACAGCATTTATTTTATGTATTAATTTTGTTCTGAGAGACATACTGGTTTTTCAAGGTTCTTCTAACCATATGCAAATTTGAAAACTAAAGGACAAGAATGCACAGATGCTTTTAAGACTGCAAAGAGGTTGATATTACAATATACAATGGACTGAGGAGCTCCCTCCCTTTCTGTATTTGAATAAACATTTTTTCACCAAAAGTCCTGGTCAAGGCATTGTTTAGAAATGTGCACTGCTTGTTTTTTTTCTTTCTATTGTTAAAGAACTTAAGAATAAATCATATGACATAATGTAAATATTTAGCACATAAGAGCAAATGTGTGTAAAGTAACAGAGGTCCATCACCTTCTGGAAGTGACAGAATTTACTTCAGTATTTTCTCTTAACTGATGGTAGTTTCCTTTTTGTCTGAAAAGCAGATGCTTAGAAGCATAGAAATTCAGATATAGCAGGTGCCAAAACAGGCTGGAAAGGAGGGAACCAAAGAAATGACAGATGATTATAATGTGGGTATTCTCTTCCCTCTTAGAAGTGAAGAAAGCAAGTGGTGTTACGAATCAGAATCATGGTTGATTATTTCACTTCTTTGAAGTGAAGCATCCCCTGTAAGATGTGCAGCGCCTTGTATGCAAGTTGATATATGCTTGTGTAGGCTCTTTTTTCTTTTCTTTTCTTTTTTTACATATGTATGTATTTAAAATGGAGGAAGACAGCATCTTCTGAACAAAGATATTTCAAATTATCAGTTTTCCAGAAATCCTGATGAAGTTTAGGTGCATTTCATTAGATCCCTCTTTATACAATGAAAAATTCTAATGCCCCATCTACTAGTTATGAAAATAAATAATCTCATTATTAGAAAGCTGGACCCATAAAAACAATTCCAAGTATTTATCCTGCATTCAAAACACATTTGTTTTAACTTGCATAAAGGACTTGATGAAACAGGGAAACCCTACAAGCTTGTATATATTTCAGAAGCATTGCTCCAAACAGATTTGATATAAGACTGAAACTCTTCTAAAGTAAATGATAAAATGTGAATATAACATATATTTTCTATATACACATTCAAATAACACAAATTGCCTGTTTTCTGTTGCAAATTTTAAGTTTCTGTGTTTATTTACTCAGACTGGTAGTTTCTCACGAAATGAAAAAGGAAACAAATTTTTTTCTCTTTCAAGATGTGAGTCAAGCCTTAACTTGCTGTTTTCCAATCCGTTTTTACAAAAGAAGAAAGGAGTTGTTAGCTGAGACCTGTCAGTAACTGAAAGTACAAGTCACACCTCTACTTTGAGCTACAAATATAGAGTAGCTTTTTGCATTAGAACTTCAGCCAATTTCCTTCGAAATAACTCAGCCCATCTTAAACATCTTCCCAAATCATCTTGCACAGAATCATCTTCAGAGATCACGAGGCAAGAGGTTTACAATATTCATGAAAGGAGAGCTTAAAAGCTGCAGAGGGAAAACAGCATCATCATTATGTAATCCCCTAGCAAAACAAGTCCTAAATATCCAAGCCCATTCATCCCAATATTTTATCAGTTTAGAGTGTTTGGGACTGTAGATTATTTTAGAAAATAAGATAGGTGATGAATAAATTAGATGAATTAATAAATAATAAATTATGCCTCCTCAAATCATAAAAGCAGCAGTTCAATCGATCTGAACCAAAAAGATATGTACCATAATTCCTCTTGTAATGATCACTGTTCTACCTCTACCATAAAGACAAGGGAAAAAACAGAAGGCAGAAAGCAGTTTACTTGTCAGTGGTTGTAACTCTTTTAGCAGACTGTTTACAGGGGGTTCTGTATACACAAACAGCATCATTCAGAACTTTCTGGATCTGAGCTTTTGTAGGAGAAAACCCTACATCCCAATCCATTCAGCATGGCCAACATAATCCAAATAAATTACTCAGTTATTGAGCTGACAAAGATGCCTTTTCTAAAAACTACAAAGAAAATGTCTGTGTTCAGACATTTGATTCATGTGAACAAACAGATAATCACTCAAAACTTACTGTTAAAGATAAGCAATCTTATTTCCTTCTTCCTTCATCACATAAAAAACTCAATTTAATTCCTTCTTTAATGATTCTATACTTTATTAACTTGGGATAGAGTCTGGGTAACTAGATGGAGCTGAGAGTTTACTGGCCATATGCTCTTCCTGATGCCTGCATGGAGTTTGCAGCAGATATTTTTATTTGTGCCCTAGGAAAGAAACTTCTGCTGATGCCTAGGATTGAACTCTCAACCCTCCAAATGGGAGGTTAGCATCTTGACCATTAGGCCACCATGCCACTGCCTTTCTTCATCATATATACTAACCAATAGCAGAATAGGGAGACAGTAGGGAGCACTGCTTGCCTAAAACTGGTATCAGTCCTGGCGTCAAAATGGTAATGATGAATGAGATTGCCAGGTATCACCATGTGGCATTTTGTATGTGTTGGCAGTGAGATTCTCTTTGGAAATGTCAAAATGCTACAAAATGAGATTAAAATTCATTGGAGGGGTTGAATTTTCTTGGTTTCTCTTTTCTGTACTCTTTTTTTATTTTGTTTTGATATGATATTGTTTTGATATCATCCAATCTGTAACTGGAAGGATTTGCTTGTTGACATTCCAGAAATCTCATTAGAACAAATACTACTGTTGTTGGTTCTTGGACAAATGCTGAGAATTAAGAACTATTCACACCCAAATACACATAAACACACACATAATGTGTAATGTATGCCATGTAGACAGCAGTGAAAAGTTTGGCATATGGTATTAGTCTTGAGTCTCTTTGGTCAAGTGGTGCTGAAGAGAATTTATAAAAGATCCCCTTGTATTGACTCTGTGAAAATAAGACTGCATTGCTAGCACTGTTGAGAAAGTTCAAGTGGAAACATAGGAATGGAGACTCTAATCCATGTGAACAAAGTAAAATTGTAATAATTTGTTTGCTTCCATACCCAAAGTATCTGTATATTGGACATACATTGTATATATCTGTTTGATCTAATCCTCTGAAGTTACCAAATTACCAAAACCCAAATATCTTCAAGCTAAAGTCAAATAATTCTCCATAATTTTTCCAGTTTTAGAATGCATGATATATTAAAAGTGCTTAGGTACATAATTCATGTAAGTTTAGTTGGACAATTGGGTTAACCACTATTCAATAAAAACTAAAATTGTTGTTTTATTTTTATTTTTCATAATCAAATATTTAATTCAACAGCTTCTGGTTATTTGAAAAAGTTCATATATTGTATGCCCCAAGTCAAATATCAGGTCAAATATGGCTTATTTTGAACAAGGTATTTCTGAAATGTTAAGCATATTCAATCTTCAATGGGTTTAATTAAGAAAAAAAACATCCACCCCCAATCCACAAAAAAAGATTTACATTTGTCCAGAAAACTTCTGTCACTGATGGAGTTACAACCAAGTATTTCTGTGAAGGATTCAAAAACATTATCTGGATCAGCTTTGAAGCATGCACAAGCCTACTATTTCCAAAGTGGACTTCCTCAGGAACATGTATTATTTCCAAGTTAAACTGAGATCTAATTATGACTACCTGGACAGAACTATTCAGGCAATAGAATTACATAAAGAAAGACTTCATCTTGCTCAGTCTCAAAAAATCATTTATTACATCTCCTGTTTGTCAAAAATTATTCTCCCACTCTTTATTATAATTGCAACTTTAATATTATTTAATATTATTCCACTAATGCTTCAAGGTAGCGCAGCTAGCTCGGCACGGCCAGCTGAGGAAAACCTTCTCGCCACCACCAAGTCCCCTCTACCAAATTGCTTCTGCCATCTCTTTGCAGGACATCTCAACAAGGGAAATTTGCTGGGGGGAGCGGCATTAGGCAGCTTGCTGGATGAACCAGGTGGAAGGGCGAGCAAGCGGGCTGTCAGAGGGCAGTGGCGATAGATTGGCTCTGCCCCAAAAGCCAAACCAGCAGTTTGGCTGCAGCAAGGAAGAGGGTGAAGGGCGTGGAGACTTCCTATCTTGACACATCCCACTGTTGTCTCTGTGCTGTGGGCTGCGCCAGATGGGAAGCAAGGAAGCAGGCTGTCAGAAGGCAGACTATCAGAGTTTGCAGCAATCCAATCAGCACACAAGTAAATAATTCAGCAGGATTCATTGATAGAAGAAAGTTGTTTATATGCAATAATGTAAAGTATGATGCATGTATACAATACCCAGAACCAGAACTCAAAATCCAGAAGTCATAATCATAGACACAGAAGCAAGATATTACAGAGAAGCAAACTAACTCTTCTATATATACAGATCAGTTGGCTAAGCCACGCCCAGGCTCCGAGCAGTCTGAGTTACCAAACAGTCCCCATTGGCTGACTTGTTACCATGTCTATTCCAATTCATGAACTCTTATATACTGACACTCCTCCCTGCATGACTGGAATAGACATAAAACTGAATAACTTAATATTTTTGATGGGAGCGGCCCGATTCTCCCATGTGACACCCTGCCTGCGCGGTCTGCATTGGTTGCCAGTTGCCCTCCGTGTAAGATTCAAGGTGCTGGTGTTAACCTATAAAGCCCTGCATGGCTTGGGTCCAGGGTACTTGCAGGAGCGCCTCCTACCAGCATCGAGGTCCAATCGCCCAGTACGCTCCCACAGGCAGGACCTCCTGGGGGTGCCGTCGGCCAGACAATGTTGGTTGGCAGTCCCCCGGGGGAGGGCCTTCTCTGTGGGGGCGCCCACCCTTTGGAACCAGCTACCCCTGGAGCTACGTCTGGCCCCTGACCTGCGTTTGTTCCGTCGCAATCTAAAGATTTAGCTGTTTTCACAGGCCGGCCTGGATTGAGTGGGGTTGGGGATTTTAACATTGGGATATTTTAAAATTTTATAACCATTTGGATTGGTAAATTTCAGAATTAATTTTATATATTGTATATATATTTTTGTGTAAGCCCCGAGTCCGCCCGGAGATGGGGCGGCATATAAATCCAAATATAAATAAATAAATAAATAAATAAATAAATAAATAAATTTTTCCCATGGTGCACTCCACCCAATGGCTTGGTCATGATGTCTGCCAGATTGTCCTCTGAAGAACAGTGATGCAAGCTAACTAATTTACATTTAATGGCTTCTCTGACATTCCAATACTTAATGTCCATATGCTTGCTTCTATTTTCACTCTGTGACCTGTTGCCATTTTAATGCAAGCCGCATTATCCTCATACACTGTTACAGCGTCATTTACCTTTACACTTAAATCCTGTAACAACTGTACATACCAAGTTACTCTGAACAAAGTTCAGATAGAGCTATAAATTCTGCCCCTGCAGAAGAAATGGCTACGGTTTTTTGTTTTCTGGACTTCCAACCAATTAAAGCCCCTCCAAACAATACCACAATCCTAAATTGGACTTTCTGGTTTTTACATTATTGGCATAGTCACTGTCAACATAACATTTCAATTTCAATTCTTCAGATACCTGTATTTGAATACCCAAGTTCACAGTTCCCTTCAAATACCTGAGAATCCTTTTTATACCCATCCAATGCAATTGGTGCAGCAGTAAAGCAACTTAGGATGCTTACTGCACAAGCTATGTCTAGTCTGGACCACTTTGACAGATATAGCAAGTTCAGAGCCTTGGTGGTGCAGGCTGTTAAACACCTAGCACTTAGTTCCAGCTGCCTGCAATTAGTGCAGGCTCGAATCCCACCAGGCTCAAGGTTGACTCAACCTCCCATCCTCCCGGGGTCGGTAAATTGAGGACCCAAGGTTGTTGGGGGCAATAAGCTGACTTTGTAAAAAAGCCCTAGTAATAAGCAGGCATATACAATAGAATGAAGGCTATTGCTGAGCATATTGGGTTGTGCTCCAAAGATTGTAAGCCACCCTGAGTCTCCAGAGAAGGGCAGCATATAAATGTGAATAAAAAAGAAAGAAAAAAAGTTCCCTATTGCTCTTGATTACAGGCTTCACTTTTGTCCTATTATGAAAACCTGTGCTCATAGGTATTGGAGCAGAATTACAGTCCTTCATGTTGTATCTCTCCTTTTCTAGTTCCTTTCCAATTTCTCCTCCCTGAATGCTGACACCGTCACTAAGTGAGTTACTATCACTAAGTGGGTCACCATCACTAAGTGGATCATTCCAAACATTGGCATCAATTCTTTTCCAATGTTGCTGTGCAAAACTAGCAGACCCTGAAATCACTATTCTCTTGCTCCCATCACTAAAGCAATAGCTCTTTGAGCCAGGCTCATAGCTTGTAAACCTGAGCTTTCTAGTCTTTGGTTGACCTTTTCTCCTGATTGCTTTTGGAATATGCACCCATGTATTGCTTCCAAATACCCTTAAATGTGCCAGAGATGGCTTTCTCCCATATAACACTGCATATGGAGTATCATTTATAGATGAACTCCACAGCCTACTGATTAAATAATTAGCAGTCAATATGGCTTCACCCGAATATGACCTGCTCAGACCAGAATCTTCCAGCAGTGAGTCCTTCATTGTTTGTAAGACTCCATTCCACCTCTCAGCTACACCATTTTCAGCTGCTGTGTATGGATTTGTGTGTCTGTGTTTTATTCCTAACTGTCCCAACCACTGTTGAAAACTTGCTGACATGAATTCTGAACCTCTGTCAGTTTGCAGCTGATATACCTGTTGTTTACATCTCCTTTGCATGAAGCTTATCCATTGCTTACATTTCTGTAGCACGTCTATTTTACTCTTTAGTAAATAGCAGAACCCAAATCTGCTGTAGTCGTCTACAATGACCAGTGCATACTTTGCTCCTCCCAAACTGGCTTGCATTGGCCCCACCAAATCTGCATGTATCAGCTCTAGAGCTCTTGTTGTCTGCCTTGTGCTATTTTTGCTTACTGGGAATGCCTTGGACTTTGATGATTTACATACTACAGAGTTCAAGTATGCCTTCATCCTGTTAAGTTCAATCCTTCTGCAAACTTTGCATTTTTTGCAAAACTCTGAAGCTGGCAGAGTTTCTCCTATCTCCTTTTGTTTAGTTTTTAGTTTGTTTTGTTAGCCCTCTGCACGCCCCCAAGCTTCATTTTTGCTGGCAAAAGGATGCAGGAGGCTGTTGCAGAAGAAAACAGAGCCCAGGAAGGCCAGGCATGGCCCTCCTGAGTTCCGTTTTCACTGGCAGAGGCACCACGGGCCAGTCCTTTGCTGTTTCCAGGGTGGCCACATGGGCCAGATCTAAGCACCGCATGAGCTGGATCTGGCCCATGGGCTTTGAGTTTGACACCCCTTCCCTATACCATACAACATCTTCATAAACAATGCTATGGAGTTCCTATAGCATTGGTTGGACTAGAGCAGGAGTCGCCAACCTTTTGGACCTCAGGGACCACCAAACTCATAATTTTAAATCCCATAGACCAGAGACCCTGGGAAAATCCTCAAAAAAGTCTGCAGGAAAATTCCCCAACCTGTTTTCCTAATCATCAATCATTCTTCATTTGGGATCTCAGGATACCATCTCCAGCTCCATTCTCAGTGGGGAGAGAGAGAGAGACTTTTGGCATCATTCAAGGAAAGCAGCAGAAGCAGCAAAAGTCTTTCTTTCTCTCCCCAAACTCTGCCAGAAATGAGTCTTTGCCAGCACAGCCTCTTGGAGCAGGATGCCTTGCAGGGTCCCAAAGACTCATTTCTGGCAGAGTTTGGGGGAGAGAAAGAAAGACTTTTGCTGCTTTCCTTGCGTGCAGCCAAAAGCAGAAGAAGAAGCAGAAAGAAGCAGCCCGGTGGACAGACGAGGCACATGGGGCGAGTGTGGCAAGTTCCCCCACTCCCCTCACTACTTCATGTTGTTCACAATGCAAGCTACGCAAGCCTTGTGTTCCTGTGGGCCATGTGGGCAGTGCAGCCTTGTGTTCCCACACATCCTGGATTAATTGCTTTGGTGGGGGTGCTTTGGGGGTGACATTTCTCTGTGGACCACCAAAATTTCTCATGGACCACTAGTAGTCCCTGGCCCACTGGTTGGAGACCACACCACTGGACTAGAGGACTTCTGTTATTCTGTTATCAGCACTATTATAAACAGTCCAAAGTTGTTCTTACAGCTGGTTAGAAACAGTAATAGGCCCAATTCACTTCAAGGTAAGCTAAGGGTAATCAAAGTTTAGTAGGTAAGCAAAAAGATTTTACAGGAGAGGAAATGCAAGGAACACACAATATTGGGCTATCATGGAAGTTGTTCTAATGACATTCTGTAATCTGCTAGAACGATAAATAGTAGACACATTCACTGAGAGGCAAAATAGCACTGTTCAGCAATAACTACAGGAGGCTGGCTGCTTGGGAGCAACAGTCTGCTTCCAAGATGTCTCACCAAGAACCTAATACTTAACCTCTTGGTTTTCCATCCTTGATGACTGGATCCTTGGAGACCTGATAGTCAAAATTCTAGCCTGGGGCTTGAGTTTCAAAGGCAAGAGTTAAGAGTTGTTGAGCTTCATGCAGCATCCCAACATCAGCTCTGCCTGATGTCTCATTCATCTTTCTTTACTCCTTTGACACTATGCCAGAGGCTTGACTGTCTCTGTTTTTAATTCACCTTTTATTAAATGGAAGGAAATGGTGTAGAGAGACAAAGAGAGACAAGTCAAGGTAAATAAAACATGCCACTTTTATCATTTTAGATAAATATCTGTGATTCCTAAACTGTATACATAGTGGGCTGCTGCAAACTCACAGAGGCACTGTGGGATATTTCACTATTTGATAAATGGAACTGCCCACTGAGTTTCCTGAGGCACCCTGAGGTGATGTAGTACACAATTTAGAAACCACTAGGGACCCCAGGAACCAAGAAAATTTTAGGAACCTCTGGTCTAAATGGAATTATAGAATATGTTCTGTCTATGTTCTGAAGAAAATTTGCAGGACTGTATAGAACACTTATTTTAAGGATGCTACCTAGAATCCAGATATCTTTCAGATGAATTAGGCAACTTCATAAAAAGGTACTTTTGTTTCATAGCGTGTAGTTAATGTTTGGATGTTAAGAGAGATAGAGGCAATTCTCACCATTACAATATAATGAACTTCATGAAATCAGACATTTTCCCCAAGTTCTTCTTATATCTCTTCTTCTCTCCTGTACACAGCAGTCTTCCACTTAAAACAATCCCACCTCTCCAAATAACCCTGCCACAGATTCCCTTAGGCATATCATTATGTTCCATGTCTTCCAAACTGAATTCCTGGTGGAGTCAGATACAGCAAATGGAACAGGGACAGCCTGGCGCCAGAAAACGTACATCAATAAAAATTACCCGGAAAAAGTTAATACAAGCCTTGGCTGATATACAGGGGCAATTAGAATGTTAAGAAAAAATTTGGAATACTCCCAAGAACAGTTATGTTAGTCACAGGTTCTTAATGCTCAGTATGCTTCATGCAAGATGCTGGTTTAACCATAGTGGCTGGGTCAAAAAACTAGAGCAACTAGTTCATTCAATGGCCAACCTGTGTCATTTCCAGAGTCCAAAAGGTTCCAGAGCAGTATTCATAACTAAGGATTATCTCAGATACACTACACAAATAAGCAGAGACAGATTTCTTTCCTGAAAATATCATGTGGAAATTAAAGAAAGGGATAAAGAATTTTTCAAAGGAAGAAGGAACACTCGCAAGAAGAGAACCATCGTATCTTTTATATTTTCCAGCATCAGAGCACTCAAACAAGGGTTGCAATATTTCAAGGGGCCCTTTCTTTTTGTGGCTGGAAGGTACATTTGGAATCTTGAGAACATTCATTGAATAATCATTAAAATTGTGACTTTAGTTGGGAGCTCATCTATTCCAAAATGTTTACCATGGGCATCACCAGTTACAAAGCATCAATGGTGCAGAATATTACCTTTCACGCATTCCAGAAATAACCACCTCAAGGCCTCGACCCATCATTTTTTATGTTCTGAGAACATTTCTGACACCCATTTGGAATTCAGTTATATTGTTTGAAATAAAGTTGATGCTGGAGATTGGTACTTTGCTTAGAGCAGGATAGGTTCCATTAAAAAAAAAAAACAATACTGGAACTACATAGCTAAGTAGACAACATCTAGCCAACTTTGTCTGTTCTTAGAAAAGTAGTCAGGATTCAGCCTAATTAGTATTTGAACGGGAAAAAGAAATCTCAGGCCTGAAAGGTAGAATAGAAAATTGAAAAAAACATTTCCCTAGAAGGCAACAGTAGATTATTTAAATATTACTGTCAAGAAAACTGCATGGACATCTTCATAACATCCACAAAAGTGAAGCTAAACTTAAAAGAGATTTTGCTTTTGTTTATTTTTACTCAGAATGTAAAAAAGACAATTAGGGCCAGAAGCCTGGTAGGTACTGTCTATAAGCCACACATCTGGGAATCCAAATAAACAGTGCATAACAAACAAGAGGAATCTCCAAAACAGATTTCAGAGGTAGAGACAGATTTAAATGATCTTCTTAAATATAGTGCATCTGGGTTCAGATCTCTGCCCATCCACAAAACTAGACGCCAAATAAAACTATTTCAGTAGTCTGTTATGAGTCCCACATTCATCTACTATAGAACATAGAATCATGGGGCAGGAAGGGACCTTGGAGGGCTTCTTGTCCAATCCTCTGCTCAAGGCAGAAGCCTTATACTATGCCCGTCAAATGGTTGTTTGGCAGTTCAAATCCCACCAGGCTCAAGGTTGACTCAGCCTTCCATCCTTCCGAGGTGGGTAAAATGAGGGCCCAGATTGTTGGGGGCAACATGCTGACTCTGTAAACCACTTAGAGAGGGCTGTAAAGCACTGTGACACAGTATACGTATAAGTCTAAGTACTATTGCTTTTCCAGAAAGCAGATCATAAGGAATAGAAAATGGATTGATCAGGATTGTAAACAATTAAAGAAGGCATATAATAAGAAGTACAGAAAAAGTAAAAACTCCCCTTCTGAGGATCAAACTCACTATCTAAGATGTTTGGAAGCTCAGTATAAGGTCCTTTTAAAAGAAAAGTGCAGCACTGAAGGAATCCTGGCATAAATTCAATCAGTTAGCATGAAAGATACATCCCTTTTTTGGCGTATCACTAGAGGACTAGGAAAATCACTCCTTCCCCCCAACTAACCAAGTACCAACTCACACCTGGGAGGAATACTTTAGAGAGTTGTATATGGATGAGGGTGAAGGTTCGTTTTCCAAGCTTGTGGGTTGGTTATTTCTAGGAATAACATAGCCCACAAACTCACAGCCACACTCCATCAGGAATTATCCAGAACCAAAGACAAAATACAGAAGGATGAAAGAAACAATGTAATGAAATCTAGTCTACAAAATCAATTGTACAAAATCATTGCAACCAATTCTACGTGGGACAAACATTATGTCAATTAAAAACCAGAATCTAGGAACACTGGCTGGCAGTCAAAAACTATGATCCCAAATCTGTAATCTCTACCCACCCCAGTCCCCCAAACAACAGCCCATATATTACCAGGAAAGTCCACAAGGCAAAATCCAGGCATAAGACAAATGGCAGTCCTCGGGGCAAAGACAAGGTGCAAGGCAAAGACAGTTTTGAAGGTAAAGCAAAGGGCAAAAGTAGTCCACAAGACTAGGGCAAGACAAATGGCAGTCCTCAAAGCAAAGGCGAAAAGCAGTCCTTGAAGAAGCAAAGGCAAAAAGGCACGATTCAAAGCCAGGGGAAACAAATTATGAAATTAGCAAATCTTTACACTTAGTCGTTCAAATACAGAGAATCGTCCTGCATCTAGCAACACTATATGTCTACTTATTTATTTCATTTAGAACAACCTGAGTTCAAGAATAGCTATTTTCAGATCTTCCAACTCTTGAAAACATTGGGAGAAGGAGAGAATTAGGGGCAGAATTCCCTGCCCATCCTGTCCTCTACCTACTTAGAAGTCCTCCATGCACTGGCTCCAATGCCCAAATATGACTTTTGCTGTTTTTCTACCACAATTGTCCTTTTGATACAAATTTCAAATCTGATGAATATAGATTAGATTTTAGATTCATTTTAAACAAATACATGCGGGTTACCAAATGTCTACCAATATATTCTACCCACTTTCGAGTCTTCATGAGCTCATTATGAGAGCTTAGACTTCTTTGCACATTTGGATCCAACTAATTGGAAAGTTAGAATAAAGCTTGCCTGTCCCTATATGTTGTTAATTACTTGAGGCAAATAAAAAAGGACTGTGATAACTACCAGTCAAGGCAAATATATTTCTTTATTGTCATCATTAAACTGTAAAGTATCACCTGAGTAGAATCTGTTTTAGAGAGGGAGTGCGTGTGAGACAAACCCCAGGGGTACAGTCATGGTTTCCTAACTCATCAACTTGATCTCATGCACATCTTAGATAATTTTAACTTACAATTTTTCTAATTAGCAAGAAGTAAGTTATGGTCTACCGTGTCAAATGCCTTACTGAAATCTAAGTATACTATGTCCAGAGTATACTGGTTAAAGTAGCAAGGTGCTTGGGACATTAGCCAAGAAGAGTTCTAAATCTAAGGCAGTTGCAGAAACTGTAACCCAACCTACTTCAGCCAGCATGTAAAATAAGAGTTTAGTTCAGTTTAATTTTTAAATTTTTAATCTATGTAGTTTTAATGTTTCAATATTTTAAATTATTTTTAGGCCTTTTAAACTAATTTTTAACAGGGTTTAATCACCCTTACTTCTTTTTAAAAAATTTTAATTTTTATATGCCCTTTTTAGATATTAACATGGAGCAGTAGCAACAGCAGGAATGTTTTCCTTCTGTGGTCTTATCAATGAACCAGGACTGATAAGATTGTGTGGATCTTTTCTTTTTTTACTTTCTACTTTTACTTTTTCAGTATAAGTATTTTTAATAGACTTGTGATAGTCAGGCAACGAATTGTAATCAGCAAACCTCTCTCAGAGAGAACATGGCTGCGACAATGCCAAGACAACTGTAGATAAAAGACTTTCTTCAGACAGCAGACAATGCAAGTAAGACTCCTTTTCTCTGTTCTTCCCCCCACCCTCCAAACAAACCTAGCTCCTTACTGGAATGGGAAGAAGATGATTGCTTCTCTGTGGAGAAGGGAGTTCCAGCTACAGTAGGAGCTGGGGGGGACGGGACAAAAACAAAACAAGAATAATAGTAGGAGCAATTTTAAAGGAGACTTGGATTTGGTTGCCAAAAATTGCCTACTAACAGCACAAACAGTCTCTGCCATATTTGACCAGCTGCTGGAGGCAAATGGAGGGATTAAAAAACTAGTCTCTAATGGGTAAACATATTAATAAGTTGGATGATGAAGCAAATAACAAAACTCACATCCCAAAGCCTACCCATGATGCTTGGTAAGCTTGTGTGGACTTGGGGGCCTCAGGACAAAGAGGATACGGTGGAGAGGCTGGTCTGCAGAGTCACAGGATCTTACTCCAAGCTGCTAACACCCCTCTAAATGAGCAGGTGGCATAATAGGAGAATGGTTTTGCTCTCTCCATCCCACCTTTTACATTGTAAGATATATTTATTTTATTCATTTATTTATTTAATTGGATTTATATGCCAATGAACTAACAGAGATTTCTTGGCTCTGTGACAGACAAGGCTGCAAAAGAATATTGCTAACCTTTGGGCAGATTGTTCTGCCATCAATGTTATTGAAGCTTGAGACCTCACTAATGATATTCTGTATTTGGCCAAGATGGGTATTTCACACCATCCAAATTCAGTCCCTGTTAAAGTCTGGGCAGGGAGCCAGGACAGTGAGGGAGGTCGACATCAACCCTGGGAACTCCAAAATACCAACTGCCAACAAACAAACCCTCAACTAACAAGGTTAGAAAAAGATACAGTCAATAAAAAAGAATATTTAAACTTATACAATGGAAAGCTCCAGTTCATGGATGACGAGGAAGAGCTAGTCCAACAGTTTGCCACCCTTTGCCCAGGAGACCAAGAGATGATACTAATGAAACAATTGTTCAAATGCTGATGTCAGATCCGTGTATCTGTCATTTCTTCAATGGAAGAAGAAAGGGGGGGCTGATAAAGAAATCCTTTTTGATGTAACCTGAATATATTTAATCTTATATCGAATTTGTATGACCTACACATGATACAATGGAGGGATGAAAACCTGATGGCTGGAACCTATCACCTCTGGGAGAGACAGCCAGGGGATGAAGAGACCATAAAAATTCCACAGTGAGATATGTCCTGGGAAACTCTGAAAAAGATCGTTCTAAAAAGGGGGTGGGGGGAATTAACATGTTGGCTCTTTGTTTTACTAAATACCCATCAAGATAAGGGGAGGGGTTTTAAACTCCCTTATCTATCTCTGCATGCCTGAGAGACCTTAGATGCTGCTTTAAATCCCTACATGAATTGTCTCATCTCAATAAAGGATTCCTTTTGATACGTTTGGTTTTCAGAAGTCCATTCTTGTTAATTGAATGGGAAAAGTTCCGTAGCCTGACAGATTGGCAACTAGTGCAACAGAAAGCTTGAATGTCTTCCTTCCTTCTGGCAGCTCCTCTGTGGAATTGCTATCAAGCCCAGCTTCTGAAAGCACTCAAGCCCCAATAAATAAAAAGAGAAGGCATACTAGTCCAAAACAAAAAGGAAAGGAAAGGATTATCCAAAAGAACTTAACAGTACAGGTCCAAATTAATCATCCGGTAGGACAACTAGACAAGGAGAAGGAAAGCCAGAGTTCCCACCCACCTAAAGAAGTGTCAATCTTAGGGAAAAAGCAGAACACTGGACACCAAGATAAAGAGGAGCAACAACAACAAGACTTGCAATTCACGAGGAGAAATACCGAAGTTCACAATAACTGTGTCTATACAGGAAGCATAGTTAATATCGACCAAGTTCCAACATCAAGTTGACATCCAGCATACTTACCATCTAGCCAGCCAACAAAGCCAGATGACCTTGCCTCCGGGATTCCCATACAGATGGTGACCTGGAATGTGGCTGGCTGGAAAGGAATGATTGATAGTGGGCTAATGAATTTTCTTTCTAGATTCGATGTTATAGCCATTCAAGAAACCTGGTTAACCGAAGTAGATGAACCCATAAACTGCCAGGCTTTCAGGGATGGTCTCCCCAGCCCAAAAAACAAAAAGCAAAAGGAGACTCTCTGGTGGGTTATGCATTCTTATAAAGCAAGAATTGCAATGCAGGGGGAGAAATTGTATAATGAAGATAAGTATTCATACTTCCCAGCTGTCAATTTTGGATACAAAGAGTTTGAGATAATACTGGTAAATGTGTATATTCCTCCAAACACATCCCAGTATTACAACTCCGAATACTGAATAAATTTGGAAGTTATCCTAGATGATATATCTGTATTGTATCCCCAGTCCATAGTGGTATTAGTAGGAGATTTTAACGCTAGGTTAGGTCCCTCTTTGTATGAGGTCACCTAGAAAAAGGGAATCCTTGATGAGTTTTTTGATCACCGTCCTCAATGGCTGTTGAGAGACCGCAAAAGTAATGCTGCTAACCTGCACCTAGTCTCCTTAATTTTTAAAGGTAATCTCCAAATCCTGGGAGGTAAGGATAAGAATTATATGTATCCTTACACATACCACTCAGCCTACTCAAGCACTGTGCTGGATCTCTTTTGTGTGTCTAGAGACAAAGTCAACCTCTTCTCGTGGGTTACAATACACTTTAGTGATCATAGTGATCATCAGCCTGTAAGTGTGATATTACAAGGCCACTCAGATTTAAGACCATATAACATGACTGAAGATGGGTCACCAAAAAGGTAGAGGTAACCTAAAATAAAAGATTAATTTGGGCTAAAGTTGTTACTAAGGCAATATCAGACTGCCTTAAAGCAGAGAATGTTACCAACTGTGCCAGAACAATCCAGTCATCTACTACTGACCGGTTGTCAGCTTTCGACGCATTCTCCAATCTCTGTAATATTTTGAAGAAACATCTAACAACTACACCTGCTACAAAAAGAGCCCGAGTAGGTAGACCCTATTGGCTTGATCCTGAATGCCAATGGCTGAAAAAGAAATTGAAGGCAGCCAAGAGGCTTACTCAAAGGAATCCTACAGCTCATATACAAGCTGAGACGTTGCACACAAGAAGGGAATATAAAAAAATTATAAAATTAAAGAAAAAACGTTTTGCCATTTCAATCTGGTCAGAACCCGAGTTGGCTGTCAAAAGTCATAACTCAGTAATATTTTGCCCTCTGTAGCAGGTGTTCTAAAAAGAATGAAGATTTGCATTTGATATATCAAACTGCTGAGATTGGGAGAATTATTATCAGCATTTGTTTGCTTCCACAGAACCTGCAGAGAAACTGTCTTTAAGCAGTGATTCAGTAAACCCTAGAACCCCTTGGCCACCAGTCTCAGAAAAGGAGATACAATCCATCATTAAAGAGCAATAAAGTCCCAGGTGAGGATTTCTTACAAGCAGAATTATTTAAGAAATTTCCTGATTGGTGGGGTCCAGTATTGGCAGGTCTTTTTACACATATAAATAACACCTGCCATATTACCAGATGGATGGAAAATGGCAATAGTTGTCCCCATATATAAAAAAGGAAATAAAAAGGATCCTAGTAACTACAGTCACATCAGTCTGATTGATATTGTAGCAAAAGTATGTGCTAAGTTCATTTTAAATAGAACTGAAATCTGGGTAGAGGAAAACCATAACCTTGCAGAATAAACAGATTTTAGACAAAGCCAATCTACTATTGACAACTGCTTTGTCTTGAACCATGTAATTGTCAAATATACCTATAAGAGGAGACCCCTGTTTGCTGCTTTTATAGATCTCACAGCAGCATTTGATATACTAAACAGAGAAGTACTATGGAGAAAACTGGCATCTCTTAAAATAGAACCTAGACTGCTGGCTTTGATTAAAGCCCTTTACACAAGTACCTGTTTGAGGGTATGGGGTTAATGGGGCCCTGACTAACAGGATCCACACAAATAAAGGGGTAAGGCAAGGATGTATCTTGGCCCCATTATTATTTAGTTTATATATCAATGACTTGCCAGGGTTAAAGAGGGATCCCATGGTACATATGCAGATGATCCTAAATACATACTGTAACAGCTTGCTCTATGCTGAAGATATGATTTTATTATCACAAATAGGATTATGTAGGCTATTAAAAAGATTCAGCTCTTATTGCCAGGTTAACTCCCTAACTATTAGTAAATCTCAATAAAAAATCATGGTGTTTGGAAAACATCATCAGAAACATAGATGGCAATTAGATGGTGACCCAATTGAACAGGTCAACACTTTTGTATATTTAGGCGTAACCTTTTCCAAGACTGGATCTTGGGCTTGCATCATTAATGGAGTACACTTAGAGCAAAAGCTCATTTGAATTTACTGCTTAAACTAAAGAATCAGTTACCCAAGGTTCCTAGCCCCATTAATTAAAGTATACAAAGCTAAGGTTACCCCTATGCTCTTGTATGGAGCAGAAGTTTGGGGTCTATACTCAACCACGGTACTAGAACAAACACAGTCCCAGCCTTTGAGATGTATTTTGGGTGTAGATCCAAGAACATCTGCTGCAGCAGTTAGAGCTGAATGGGGAATTCATACAATTCATGCACTATCCAAAATTAGAGCATATAACTACTGGTGAAAAGTTAGTGAAATGGAGACTGACAGACTCCCCAAGTTATGTGTACTAGAGCAAATAAAATCACAATCACAAATCTCCTGGATCACTGTACTAACAAATTTTGTAAGAAGCTGTGGCCTCCTGTCTCTTCTGTAACAGGAGAACAGTTTTTAAAAAGAGCTGCACAAAGAATCAAGGATATAGAAACACAAAATGATATAGCTATCCTTAGTAAGGTGGGTAACTTGAAATGGCTGAGCAAATACGAACGTACTTTTTAAATAGACAGCTATTTAAAGCTACAACTGCTAAAACATCTTAGGGAGATATTTATGCGAGCAAGATTCAAACAGCTTGACACAATGGTCAGATATGGGAGATTCCATTCTATACCCTACAATGAATGTCACTGCATTTGCGGAGCGGCAGATGTAGAAGATTGCCTGTATAAGGTACCTCAGTCTATATACAAAATGAATGACCCATTGGGACCCCCATATCAAAACAACTTACACAGCACAGTACTTAAGCAAAATGGTTCAGTTGAGATCTGCATATGTGGGACTGATTGGGGTAGATTGCAGGGGTGACACTGAAATGTAATTTTATCATATTTTATCTAGGTCTCAAATTATTGAATTTTATTCCAATTTCATTTTAGATGGTATTTTATTCCAGTTTCATTTTAAATCGTATTTAATTTCAATTTCACCTAAAATTGTATTTTATCCAATTCCATTTTAAATTACTTTTATCAAATTTTAGTAATAATTTGTTTTTGGAATTCTGCATTTGGAAACGAACAAAGAATCTGTTCAATTTTCCACTTGCTGCAGTTTGTGTCTCCCAGTTGATATCAATGTAAATTAAAGTCTCCCATTACTACTGTGGTATGTTTCTTATGTACATTTGTGAATTGATTAGCAAAAAGTTCACCTATTTCTTCTACTTGCTTGGGTGGCCTGTAATATATGCCTATAGCAACGTCATTCTTTTTTCCTTTTACAGTATATTGATCCATATGCATTCTAGGTGGTTTTCATCCTTGATTTTGTGCATTTCTATAGAGATGTAGTGATCTTTTGTATGCAACTCGACCTCCTTTGTTAGGTCTGGGTTTTTTTTAATAGTTTGTATCCTTCCATCAGAATACTCCAGTCATGTGTTTCACCAAGTTTCAGTAATGGCTACTATATCATATCTGTCTTCATGTATTGGTACTTCAAGTTCACCTTGTTTGTTCTCTAAACTTTGAGCATTAGTGTATACGGTAGGCTTTTGAGTCTTTTATGGGCCTTGGATATGTTTCTTGTATCTCCTACATTGTAACTGGGTTTTCCATCCTTCCCATCACTCTCTATCTCATTATATTTTTATTTTTCTTTCTTTCTTCTTTCTGTTTATTACCTACTTACCTACCTACCTAGTTTGTTGATATTATTTCCACTCTTGGGTTTGGCTTTTTTGCTTATGCTGTCAATGTAGGTTATAAAAAATAATGGTGATAGTACGCATCTCTGTTTTACTCTGGATATTACTGTGAAGGTTTATTTTGTTTGTTCTGACTACACTTCTGCAATCACTATATAAGCTTATGCTTATATAGCTTATGCTTATATGATGTTCACTTACTCCATATTGGATCAATATTTGCCATACCAATGTTTGCCAAAACAAAGCATCTGTGCAGCTTCTATTTCTTCTGCTACTTATAGTTCTGTAACTGGTCTTAATCACATTTCTGTTATCTTGGCATACATTTTCCCTATATGGCTCAAGAGTGAGATGCCTCTATATTGTATGCATTCTCCCTTTGTTTTTCCACAGTAGCATTACTATCCCTTGTTGCCTATCAATAGGTGCAATTAGTTGTATCCAAGATTCTATGTAGCCATCTGATGCTGTTTTCCCCTACTGCTTGAATTATTTCTGTTGATAGCCCATCTATCCCTGTTGCTTTGTAGTTGGGTGAATTTTTGCAACTTCCTCAATCAGTATTTCCGGTTCTAGCACTGTTGTCTTGCCATCTAGTATTGCTTCTTCATGATACTTTCCTGGAGGGGGTTGAGGAGCTCTTCTGCACCTTTCTATTACTTCTGATGATTGTATTAATAGCCTTCCCTTCTTGTCATTGATTATTTGTGGGGTTATAATTCTCCTCTCTTTCCTGTTGACTAATTTGAAAAAACATTCTATTTTGATTAGAGGGATATAATCAAAATCAAGTGAGGTACTAATACCACTCTATAAATCCTTAGTAAGACCACACCTAGAGTACTGCATCCAGTTTTGGTCACCACACTATAAAAAAGATGTTGAGACTCTAGAAAAAAGGTACAGAGAAGAGCAACCAAGATAATTAGGGGACGGGAGACTAAAACATATGAAGAACGGTTACAGGAACTGGGCATGGATAGTCTAGTGAAGAGAAAGACCAGGGGAGACATGATAGCAGTGTTCCAATATTTGAGGGGCTGCCACACAAAGGGGTCAAGCTATTTTCTAAAGCACCCAAAGGCCAGACAAGGAATAATGGATGGAAACTGAATAAGGAGAGATTTAACCTGGAAATAAGGAGAGACTTTCTGACAGAACAATCAACCAATGGAACAGCTTGCCCTCGGAAGTTGTGGGAGCATCATCATTTGAGACATTCAAGAAGAGATTGGACTGCCATTTGTCAGAAATGGTGTAGGATCTCCTGCTTGGGCAGAGGGTTGGACTAGATGACCTACAAGGTCCCTTTCAACTCTGATTATCAGTTATGTGTTATCTGACTACTTTTGACTAGTTTGAAAAACATTCTGCAGGTTGATCTCTCCTTATCTGCTAATGATTGTCTGAAGCACTCCCAGGATTTTTGTGTTGCTTTCTTGATTAGCCTGTTGGTATCTGCATTGTAATCTGTAGCTCATATAATCTTCTTTCCCCAATTTTATCCAATGATTGTATAACCTCTTTTCAACTTTACTGATTCTTTAATCTCTTCACACCACCATGCAATGTGTTTGGTCCCATTCTGTTTTCCCCCCCACTTTTTCTTTTTCTGCACAGTTCTTTTGCAGTGTCAAGTAGGATAGTTCTATATGCCTTCTATTCATCCTCCACGTTTCCCATCTGTTAACTAAATGTCATGAACTTATGTTGTAATTGTTTTACTAATTCTTAAGTTTTGCTATCTTAATTAATCTCATTTATTTGATCTTTTTCTGTTAATATTAGACTCATCATGTCTTCAATCTTATGATTGGTGTTCTGAATCTTATTTTGATTCTTGTTAATATGTAATCAATCTGCCTTTAGTGGCAATTTATACTATGTATAACATTGGCCAGTCTAATCACCACAAGATAATTCTTAATAAAAGTATCTGTGTTTGATTGGACTTGCAGTTTATCTTCCTCTAGTAATGTTCTTAGTGTTTTCATGCATTGTTTCATTTACTGGAGCCCCTCCAGGATACAAATACGAACAAGGTCCAAACAAGTCAAAACTGATCCAAGGTACTTGTCACCTGCTTATTCCAAGCAGCAATTAAGGCCTCGGTCGAGCCCTGCAACAGAATTTCAGGAATAATCCCAAATTTGCTTTAATACTGCCAGGTTTACTTGAAGTGGACCAATCTCTTGGGTTCTTCCTCCCTGAAATGAGAAGTGGCATAGGTAATTGCAGGCTAATGGAATGAGCTGTCCATGACAAGGGATTGGTAACAATCTTGAATTCCAGATCATTTCCCCACTGTTCCAAAACAAAAATCAAATCTAGAGTGAAACCCACCCAGTGAGTCAGACTGTTCATAACTTGGATATGGTCTATGCTTGCCCTGGTGACTGGAAACACCTGAATTGCCTTTGATCTTGTGCCCAAAGAAAGCAGATTGAAGTTTGTCAGAGCCTTAAGTCAGGGGAATTCCACCATCAAATCAGCATAGCACTGAGAAGCTCAGGCAGAAAGCTGTTATGTAGCAGAGGTTGGATGCTACTATACAATTTTAACACATTCTCCTTACAAATTATATTATCAGATTACCGCACGGGTCTTTCTAGTGCAATATTGGAAAAAACCTAACTTACCACCTCTATACATTACTATTCGAAAAACATATGAGTGTGCTGAAATGGAGAGACTCACACTTAAATTAAATGAAAAGGAAGATTCAGATTACTATAAGATATGGGACAAATGGTATAATTGGGTGGAACAAAATATAAAAACTCTGAAGAAGAAATGAACCTAGGAAACATAGTATATTCAATTGGAGGTATCGAATGTATAATTAACTCTCTTTAATATACAGTAAATATGAAGGTTATATAGAGTAGTTAATAGTTATAATCCAAACTAAACAAATAGTAGAATGTATTAATCAATATATGTCATTTATAATTAATTTTTGACTAAAATCTCATATCCAATTTGATATCCAAAACAAAATGAAGAAAGTGCTTCGCGCACTATTTTTGTACTTTTATTATGTGTATTTAAACGTTTGTATGTTTTTAACGTCTTGTAAATAAAGTTGTTTTTTAAAATTTTTAAAAAAATATTATCAGATTCATAATGCTTTGCAAGTTTTTTATCTGGGGAATTCATTTTCTAAATAGTAATCCTTTGAAAAACAAATTTGTTTTTTACTTCTATGTAAAGAAATGGCTTTTCTCTGAATTAGTTCTTGCTATCTTGTTCTTTGATATCTAATGTTGAAACAAGTAACCTTGATTTTAGTGTTTAATTACTTCTTAATTGTATTTTAAACCTATGTAAAACCCTATTTGCCTTGTTGTGATATATTAATGATGGTTCCTTGAATTTGGGGGCATTACGTGAAATGTTTCCTCCAGCATTTCCAGAACAACAGCTTTGCTTCATTCTACAAGTTGGGGACTAGAATATTTTGTGAAGCAGCAATGTTCTCCATAAACATTCTATCCAACTCCACATATTGTGCACTCGTATAAAATAATAATTAGCTATTGTTAAGCCTGTTGTATAGAAGAAAAGGAAAAAAATTGTTATAGATTATGCATTCAACTATTTGCTTAAGCTGCAGATATTTTGTATTGGGGGTATATCAAGGGTTTCATGCTGCTTCAGAAACAAAAGCTCCATTAAATAATACTGGGATTTTGTTTTTATTTTATTTTATTTTATATTTTATTTTATATTTTATTTTTATTATATTTTACATTTTACATTTTACATTTTATTTATTTATTTATTTACATTTCATTTCATTTCATTTTATTTTGAAAAGTTATAAAGCTGCCTACCCATTCACATCAACCCTTGGCAGCTTACAAACAATAAAAAGACAATAAAGAAAAAAAATTAAAAATTTAAAAAAACAATAAAAATATTGTTATGATAGCAGGTGTCAGGACTGCCATTCTGCTATGCGCATGCACACAGCTGCCAAAAGAAAAGAACAATTATGAACTAAGGGTTGATGTGGGAGTAAAGCCACAGGTGGACCGTGAATGGCCCCTCCCATAGGGATTAAAAGAGGAGCAAAAGGGGAGGGGGCTTTTGCAGGAAACAATTCATTCACTGCAGCAGTGTGAAGATCTGTCTGTTCATTTCAGAGATTCTGTGCTGAGTCCTTCCTCGTCAGCACTGCATTTGAAAATATTTGTTTGGCAGGTCTCCAAGCTAGATAAGGTCTGTGCTCCTAATTATACCCTTGAAAGACTGTTTGCCAGGCCTTTGGCTGAATGTGAATGCAAGAAATTCACCTTCATTTAATAAAAGGGGTTTTGCTGGGACAAAGAGTCTGCTTAGTGCTTTTGGGGGAAGCCTAGGTCATAACAGTTTGTTTCCTGCCTAAAAACAAACCTCTATTAAGATGGAGCAGCTTCGTGAGGAGAACACCCAGTTTAATCAACTTGTGGCTCTACTGGCAGCCCAGGTAGCTCAGCTCCAAGTTCACGCTGCTCCAGCTCCCCAGAGGAAATGCCTGGTGGCTGTGCCTGATAAATTTGATGACAACCAAGCCTTGTTTTCAGCTTTCTTGGGACAATGCCAGCTATTTATCAGCCTGAGAGCTGATAACTACCAGACTGCCCTGGTCCCATCTCTGCCTCTGATGCAGAGCCCTCGTCCGAGCCTTTCTCAGCCTCCAGGACTGGCCTATGTTCCTCCCCAACCTCCTTGCTATCCAACTCTGCTGCCAGCTCTCCTAGCCACCACCAGTCCACAACACTAGGATAGCACAGGGCCTCTGACTCCCATCCCTCGAAGCTGCTCCAGAAGAATACCATGGTTGATGGTATCTAAAGCCACTGAGAGGTCAAGTAAAACAAGAATGGATGCACTACCCCCATCCCGCTCCTTCCAAAGATCATCCAAAAGCAGAACCAATGCCATCTCTGTCCAATATCCAGGCCTGAATCCTGACTAATGATCTGCTTCATCCAGAAACCTGTGCAGCTGTCACACAACCACTTGCTCAACAACCTTCCCCAAAAAGTGAAGAGTGGAGAAAGGTCAGAAATAATCCAACAGGGTGAAATCCAGTGATGGCTTCTTAAGAAGAGGGTGGACCACAGCCTCCTTAAAGTGCTGTGCCACTATTACCCACTCCTGTAGTATTAATCACTGCTAGAGTCCACCCACCTGTCACCTTCTGGGAAGCTTTTACAAGCCAGGAGGGACATCGGTCTAAAACACAGGTGCTCGCATGCATACTCCCTAGGATCCTGTCTACTTCCTTGGGAGCAATAGAGTCAAACAGTTCCCAGATAACAGGGCAAGAACCTGCCTCAGAGGCTTCCACCAGACCAGCAGCCATGCCGGTATTTAACTAGAAACAAAGTTGATCGATTTTGTTTTCCAAAAAATCCGCAAATTTCTCAGCTTGCCACTTCAGGTGGACCTCAGTCTCCTTCTTCCCCTGGAGGTGGCGGCTCACCTTAAACAAGGTCACTGGGCAATTATCTACAGACGCAATTAGTGTGGAGAAGTATTTGCACTTTGCTGCATGAATCACCACAATGTAGGCCTTAATAGCGGCTCTTACCCACATTCGACCGAGTTCATCCCTTGTCTTCCTCTAGACATCTCTTCATCCATTGCATCCCTCTCAGTTTCTCTGTATACCACAGAGGGCAGAGAAGTCTATGGGTGAGGAGAGGTCACATGGGTGCAATCCTATCCAGAGCCTCAGTCACCTTCCTATTCCAAACAGTGACTAAGAGCTCGGCTGGACTGAGCAGCAGATCTGCAGTTATAACCCCCAGTTCCTTCTGGAACCCATCAGGGTACATTAGTCAACCGGGGTGGACCAATCAAATAGGTCCTGCCTCCCCACAGGGGGTACAGCTCTCCAGAAACTCACTGTCACCAGACTGTGATCCAACTATGACAGAGGGACCAAGCACAAGTCCACCAATTCCAGGTCCTATAGGCACTGCTCTAACAAGAACACCAAATTGGGTGTGTGACCACTATTCCTAGTTGGGGCCTGGATGACCTGGGACAGGCCCAGAGAAGACATGGTTTCCCTGAAATCTCGGGCTACCTCTGCCCCCAGGAATGGCAGGTTGAAGTCCCCCCAGAACTCAGGTGGAGGGAACTCAGGTGAGGTCCAGGAGCACAGGTAGGGAAGCTGCTATGCAGCAGGGAGGCTGGTACAGAAGCAGCAATCCCACCTGATCCCTTGAGCCCAGCCTAAGAAAAAAGGTCTCACAGCCAGGCACTTGTGGATCAATGCCCCTAGAGGCTGCTAGAGATTTTCTGATAACAACAGCCATACCCCCTCCCTGGCCCTGAGGTCTAGACTGGTGCCATGCTCAATAACCCACTGTGCACATTTCTTTTGACACCAAGATAGCATTGAGCAACTTAATACAGCACATTGCCCTCTAACACACCGGTCCCCAATCCCCAGTCCATGGACTAGCACCGGGTCACAGCATGCCAGAAACCAGGCAAACAAGCAAAGCCTCATCCTTAGGATGCAGGCAGTATGCGAAAGCATGCCCCCTCCGATCCACGGAAAAAACTCTGTCCATGGAACTGGTCCCTGGTGCCCCAAAAGGTTGAGGGCCACTGCTCTAACAAGTTAGGCTACGTATCATAACACCTGGAGGAAAAGAATTCTGAATTTTATTCTAAACTATACAGTAAAGATTCACTGGCTGTTAGTACAGAGTACTAACAGAGTACTCCTCCCAATTTTTAAAAATGGAATTGTGCCAAAAACAAACCCAATAATTTTCTATTTTAAGCCCCAACATGCTAGTATAATGAAGCTTAGGCTCCATAGAATCACGTCTCTTGCATTTAGTACTAAATTAATTGCCTGCTCAGACTTTTTCCTTAGACTTCTATTTTTAACTATTGCATAAACCTTTAAAGAATTGCATGTAAAATAAGATCCAAGTTAGAGCAACATTTACATAATCTAAAGGCTGCTCTGACTTTTACTGAAGAACTTCACTTCTTATTTTTGTCTTCCTATATTTAGGAGAAATGGGGTTTGATGAGATATTAGACTACTAAGAGATTCAAGGCTTTTATGCCCCTTAGGGTGCTGGTACTGCATTCTGATTACGTCAAAGAGAATCATCTTGTTGCACAGTTATAATCCTTATAGTGAGGTAGCAGGAAAGGAATCTGATTTCCCTGGTGTGCTGTTGAGCATCTCATATGAAGCATGAAAGTGAATCAAGAGATCCACGTTAGTTAACAAATTGCCACTTTTTTGTTATTCTCTCCTGAAATAGCAAGATTAGCTAAGTTTCAAATGATGATTTTTCTTTCCCTAATATTGCTCACGACACAAATCAGAGAACACTTCAAATTTTCACACAAGCACTTAAAAATATAAAATACAAACTCTTAATAAAATCCTTTGTGAGAAGTGATCAGACAATGTTGCAGAGTTTTAAAAGAGCGTTTTCCTTTATCTACAGTATTGATATCCTATTTTACTATGCAACTGAGCATTCAAGCTTGAGTATCATTACAACTTTATATTGCAAGAGCCAGTAAAGATCTTACACTCAGATGTGAATATCTTTATTTATAACATTCAGAGAAGAATAACATGGAGGTTCTAGGCCAACTGGAAAAACATATCTCAGTGCCTTTAGAAAGAGTATCAAGGAGGGAAACAAACTTTTTTTCATGGGAATGATGCTCCACAGGCAGGAGCCACCATGGAGTTGGCCCTTCTTCCTGGTCCTACTAGACAGACCTTCATAAGAGAGGTCTGTAACATACCCTGCCTCTCTTCTCTGGTGAGCCTGGTAGATGTAATTGGGAAAAGACCAATAATCTGGTCCCAAATCATGTAGAGCAGTTGTGGCTAACCTTTTAGGGCTCCTGTGCCAAAAATTGTGTGCATGCTTGCATGCTCGTGCTCACATGCCAGCCCCCAGAAAGCAATGTGCATGCCCCCACGCCCCCTACGCATGTGCGCGCAATCCCCACCCCACCAGCCACCACCCCCACCATCCCCTTACCTGCACTGCGCCTCACAGTTGATTTTTGGCCAGTTTGAGGCCTTTTTCAGCCTCCCAGAGGCTTCAGGAAGGCTTCTGCAGGCTTTTCAGGATGAAAACTAGGTCCATTTTGTCACTTCTGGTATTTATGGAAAAACAGGAAGTGGTGAAATGGGCCTAGTTTTTGGCCTGAAAAGTATGCAGAAGCCTTCCTGAAGCCTCTGAGGCCCTCAAACCAGCCAAAATCAGCTGTGACTGCAGTGAGGTAAGTTTGCCTGCAGCTCCTTGTGTCGGCACAAATGGCTCTGCATGCCACCTGTGGCACACATACCATAGGTTCGCCATCACGGATGTAGAGCTTTAAAGGTGACAACCAGCACTTTGAGTTGGACCCAGAAGTAAATCCTAACCAATGCAGTTCCTGCAGGAGTGGTGACACATGTGCAAATCTAGACTTTTAAAACCATGTGGAATACCATATTTAGAATCAACTGAAATTTCTGGATACTTTTCAAGAGCAGCCCATGTAGAGTGCATTGCAGTAGTTGAGATGGGAAGTGGCTTGGGCATGGGTAACTGTTGGTTTGTTGGTCCAGGAAAGGGCATAATTGATTGGACAGCCTATATTTGCACAAAGTCCTCCTTCCTGCCATGAGTGCTATCTGTTCATTGAGCAGAAGTTGTAAGTCCAGTAAAAAACCCTGGATTACGTACCAGGTCCCTCTGGGCAATGCAACCCTATCCAAAACCAAAGATGGCAATTCTCCATGAACCAAAGAACCCAAACCCAATGCCATTTCATCTTTCCATGGTCCAGTTTCAGCCCATTGCTCCCCCTCCAGCCCTTAAGAGCCTCCAAGCACTGTGAGAGGTATGTCATGGCATCACTTAAGTCACCATGGGCTGAGATATAGAGTTGAGTATCATCAGCATACTGATGATATATGGATCATGGTGACAGATAATCTCACCCAGTGGCTTCATGTAGGTGTTAAACAGAAGCAGAAAAAAGTACCAAACCCTGAGAGATCCTGCAAAGCAAGAGCCAAGGGCGGGGGCTTTTGCTTCCTATCAATACTGACTGAGAACAGCCACAGAGAAGGAAATGAACCAGGACAATACAGTTTTGTACAAATAACCAATGATAAAGGGGGTTAAGACTATATAGGATTTAGGACTACGGAAAATAAGGTTCAACCTCCCCACACACATCCAACGATGCTACTTCCCTGTGCAGTTATGGGCCAATCCATATCTAAGCCCAACCTATGTCACAGGATTCTTACATTGGGCAAAGAAAGGAGGTAAGAATGTTGTTTGTCATTTAGCTCCTGGCAGAAACACAGGATATTTGCCTCTTTTCTTCATTCACATGACACTGCTGACTCATTTTCACTTGTAACTGACTACTATTCCAAGATATTTTATACAATAGCATTACCACACAAGGTCGTTGTCATCAGCCATTCAGTCGTGTCCAACCCTTGGCCACTCTATAGATCTGTACACTCTATGCCCTTCTGTCTCACACTGCTTCCTTCAACCAAAAAATACACACCATTATTTATCTACTAAGCTGAGTTCTTTTGGAAAAAAGAACTTTCTATGTTAGAGTTCATTTTCAGATTATTTCTTTCATTAATGTTGAATTCTGATTTTAACTGCTAGATATTAGAAGACAAGAATCCTTCAGGCTTGACAGAATGTGAACTGCTTGCTGGGACTCAGACAGTCAATCTGCTTGGCACAAAAAACATGGCAACTATCTGGTCCTGTGCAACTCAAATTAAACACAGAGAACCCAGTTCTGTCTTTATGGTCAACCATGACAGTAATTGGATTTAATTATTCTGTTTATGCCCTGGCACAGCCTCCTCAGACTGTGAAAGCTGTGAAAATCTCCCATCTACACCTTTCTTTCAAAGCAAGAGCTTCTAACACTTTCTGCTCATTTCCCCAGGTTCTCACTTCTTCTGAAAGTACTCCTGGCAGCAGTAGCAACAGGCCTAAGTAGAGGTCAGTAAGCAGGGCTGAGACTGCTGAAGGCCCTAGGTCTCTACTTCAGCCCAGCACCACCAGGCCACGGGTCAAGGAGTGCCACAGTGTAGGATAACAAAAAGAGCAGAGATTAGGGGTGGAGATAGGCATGTGAAAAGAATTGAAATGCACCTGTAGTCATAAATGGGGGTGGGCTGCCCAAGCACCCAAATTTTGATCATGTGACCACAGAGGCACTGCAATGGCTATAGCTTCGGAACTGGGCATAAGTACCATTTCTTCAGTCCCTCAATGAGTTTAAAAAAAATTAAAGCTGGGAATCTAGATGTTAAGATTTTCAACCAGTGGGATAACTCCTCTTACTTTCTTGTTGCCCTTAGCTATTGCCAAGAAATACTCAAGGCCACTTAAACTACTCTGCTGTGTTTCTGTCATAAAATATGACACTAAGAAAAACACTAAAAAACACTGTGCAGATATACCATAGCAAATTACAGACATACCATATCCTACAATTTACTACCTTCTTCTAGAAAGATATTTGTGAACACCTATGAATCTAGATCTATTGAAAGTTGGGAAGAAAAACCAAAATAAATGTGTATAGGACTGAAGTTATTATATAGAAATTTTTACCCTGCTTCAATATTAAATAATATGCATGCATTCATACATGAATAATTCCTGCATTAGAAAGGATGAAAAATATACCTCCCTCAAAATGAGGGAGGTTTGAGCTCTTTCCCCATTTTCCCCATATTAATCCATTTTGATTTATCTGCTTTTCCTAGAATATGAATATCTATATGAGAGATCCAAATTTTTAGGTATGTATTATTAAGAAACCACACATTTTAACAAAACATTCAAGAAGCCTTTAAAAAGAGGATTCCCAAAGCCTTTTTTAGCCTGATGATCTTAGAGGTTGCATGCCATGGAGGTGGAAGAGGTTAATAGAGATATCTCTAAAGCATTCCACTGCAGAATGCTGCCATGCTGTTCTACTAGGGAATTGCAACAAGGGGAAAGTAAAACCTAAAATGGAACCTACAGTGCGTGTTAGTGCCTTCCATCCTCTCGGGGTAGGTAAACTGAGGACCCAAGATTGTTGGGGGCAATAAGCTGACTTTGTAAAAATGCCGCTTAGTAATAAGCAGGCACATACAATGGAAGGAAGGCTATTGCTGAGCACATTGGGTTGTATCCCGAAAATTGTAAGCCGCCCTGAGTCTCCAGAGAAGGGCGGGATGTAAATATGAATTTTAAAAAAATGGTACCCAGTTCTAGTATATAAGCTATAATTAGTGAGTGGTAAGCTGAGGAAACATGTGGGAGCTGTAAAGAGCTGAAGGGGTGCTTGTGAAAGAATCCTTAAAAAAAGATCCATCCCTTGAAGACACTTGTGTTTAATTCACTAGCTTCAGAAGATCCTTTCTACTGGGGCTACCTTAAGAAACAAAAACAAAGATGAACAGATAGGAGCCTGCTGTCCTGACTTGCAATGCTTCTGGCACATCCATCTTCTTCCCAGAAAACAACCTGGCATATATTTGCATTAAGTGCAAATTTCTACCAGTGCTTGAAGAAAAAAATAAATCAAAGTAATGGAGGACACATACTTCAGACAGAGGATAAAGATTTATCAGATCAAACAAAGGAGATGCTGCCACGGGAGTTGAAAGAGGAAGCAATTCATCATAAACAGACAAACAAAAGGGCAAGCCCAGTGCTGGAAATCAGAAACCATTTTCAACATCTCCAGTAGGCTCTTAGACTTTGAGGAAGAAAAGACGATACTGCAAAACATGATGTAGAACAGTAGATTCAGCAGTATCTTGCAGGAAGACAAAAAGGAAAAACCTCACAGTTGATGATTACATGGAACCTGTGGTGTCAGGTAAGCCAACGCCCTTCTCCAGCACATCGATTGGAGAATCCACACACAGCACATACCAAAGCCGGCTGTCCCTATGGGCGGCAAGCCGTCTGGTCCTGAGTCCCTGTATTGGTATGCACCCATTGGAGAACCCTCCTGCCAAAGGCCTCTTCAGCCAAAGCGAAAGTGTCCAATTTGTAGTGCCTTACGAAGGGAGACGGGGAGGACCACGTTGCTGCCCTGAAGATGTCCTTAATAGAGGCCTGCATTGCCCACGCAGCTGTAGTAGCTGCATTTCTTGTAGAATGAGCGGTTACTCATCTGGGTACTGGGAGAGCCTGCGTCTCATAGACCTTGGCGATACATACCCTTATCCAACAGCCTATGGTCGATGAGGTGACCCTGGTACCCATTGAAGATGGTCAGAATGACACAAACAGGGATTCTGTTCTATGATGAGATGTTCTTTTGATATATCTGCAGAGCACCCTCCTCACATCCAAGGTGTGCCACCTCTGTTCCAGCACATAGGATAGTCCTGGACAGAAGTTTGGTAGCACTATCTCCTGGGCCCTGTGGAACCAGGAGTTTATCTTGGAGACAAAGGAGGGGTCCAATCACAGAACCACCCTGTCTGCGTGGAAAATACAAAGATCCTCACTGACTGAGAGGGCTGCCAGTTCCGTTATTCACCTGTCTGAGGTGATGGCCATTAAAAAGATGACTTTGAAGGTCAGGTATTGCAGGCTCGTGGTCCAAAGTCGCTTGAAGGGTGCTGAGGTGAGGACCTGTAGTACTTTGGACAGGTCCCAGGTGGGTACCTGTGAACCTGAGGTACCTTCGATGGAAGGATTGGGACATGGAGGTAGGTCTCTGTCAGGTCAATGCACGTCAAGAGGTTGCCCACCCTGATGCCCTTCAAGATTAATGCAGAGACTGCATTTTGAATTTCTTGTATGTCAAGTGGACGTTCAATTTCTTGAAGTCCAGAATTTCTCTCCACCCCTCCAAGGCCTTTGGAACTATGAATATGATAGATTAAAATCCATGGCCCCGTTGGTCCTCTAGAACTGGTTCGATGGCCTGGATGTCCAACCAGTGTTGTATTGCCTTGTCCATGAGGCCTCTCCTGATGATATTTTTGGAAATGGGGCAATGGGTGAAGTGTCTCGGAGGTGTGGAGAGAAATCCTAGAGTGAGGCCAAATCGTACTGCATTTAGGACCCAAGAATCGGTGGTGATGTTTTCCTATTGATTCGCAAATAGGGCCAGGCACCCACCAATGGGAGGAGGGTCCTGGCAGTCACTTGGAACAGCGAAAGGGGCAGCCTCCTAAGCCATGAAATGAAATGGCCGCTTGGCCCGAAATTGTTGTCTATACCTATCTCTAAACCCCAATCTGTCCGCCTGGTGGTCAGATCTTGGAGGGTATGAGCATTGAAATTGACTGTTGTTGGGCCCAGTGTCCGTCGGGTGAAAGGACTACCTACTGACATAGGAGGAGACACACCTATCTGCATGTCTGCTTTGTGATGAAGCACCTTGAGTTTTTCCTTGTTCTTCACAAGGAATGGGTTCAATGCCTCCCCAAAAAGGGAGGTAGCTCTATAAGGGGCAGATTCAAGCCTCCACTTGGTTCTAGTGTCTGCCTGCCATTGGCAAAGCCATAGCAAGCAGCGGGAGGTGGCGTTGGAAGCGAGAGCCCTGGATGAAAAACAAACTGCACGCAAGGATGAATCAGCTGAAAATTCAGCAGCTGCCACCAGCTTGTTAATATCCTGGTGCATCCAAGTTTCCTCCAAAGTCAGAGTAAAGAGGTTCTTGCAAAGAAGGAAGTGGCCATAGCAGCCTTTGCTACCCAGGCATTAGCTTGATGGGTTCTGTGGAAGTTTAATTCCACCTTCCTGTCTTCTGCTTTCAGGATTTCTGCTGTGTCCCCAGAAACTGTGGTGGATGAAACCAGACAGGCCAGAAGCTCATCCACGGTAGGCAAGGGCTTCCAAGAGAGAAGCCATATTAAAGAATCTTTTGTCATTCCCTCCCAGGTTGGGGAAAGTACCTGGCTGACCCCATTGTCTTTGAACCACGTTCAGGAACAGCTTGGGACAAGGAATGTCCTCCTGCATTATAGTTGGTTTAGAAAATACTTTATTATTGGGTCCCTGGGAGTCCAATGGTTCCACGGGAACACTAGGTCCTGCTCCTATCTGGGCCGTAGATCTGGCGTTGTGGAGGAGAGACTTAAGTAGCACTGGGCAGAATACACCAATGAAGGGAGGGGGGGGTCTGGAGAAAGGTCTTCATCCTCTGATAAACCCTGTTCCCTCTGGTCTTCATCCTCCAACATTGATGCCCTGCTTCTGAAGGAATGGGCGAGTGATACGGACCCCTGCGATCTAATTGCCTCAGTTGGGAACTGGTAATGCTGGGTCATCTGAAGGGGAGGTTCATGTTACAGAGGCTGGATGGCCTCTAATCTGTAAACTAGTAGCAATGCCATGCAAAATTGCCTATGAGATGAGGGACTTAAGTTCCTCAGACAGGTCAGATTTCTGCATGTCCACTGGGTGGAGCCCCACCACAGTGGGAGTAAAGGTGGCCTCTGGGGCATGAACTCTATCCCTAAACTGAGGTTCTGCAAACTCAGTTGCCATTCAAGAAAAAGGGAATTGTTCTACATCATTTCCTTCTGCTACTAGAGGAAAAGGCTATTGTTCTCTGGTGACCAAGCCATAGGAACTGCAGGATTTAACAGAGTCAACTGCTACAGCTGCTGAGGGCAGGAAATTGCAAGTTCTATCTGAGGAGATCCTTTCCTGGTCTGCCTTCCTTTCGGCTCTGGAGATTTGTTTTCCAGGGCTTTCTGTCTTCTGCTGGCATCTTTCTCTTCTGCCTTAGAGGACTTCCTAGAGCAAATGGCTTTGGCTTTACTCTTGTCAGGTGCATCCTTGCTAGCTGACCTAGCCCTTCTGGAGTTAGGTTTTTTGAAATGAGCATGCTGTTCCATGCTGTCTGCTGACAGAGTGTTCAGCCATCTTGGCAGCTTTAGCCCCAGTAAGACTGCCTCTTCAGAAGAATGCTGCACCCGCGCTCTGATCTGGTGTGTGCTGAGGTGGTTGGGCAGTAACTTCTATCAGTGTGAAGGACAGATCGATATGGGGCTTGGAGCACTGGCGGGAAGACCAGTGAACTGGGGTAGCCAGCACATGCACACACACGGCTGAATATAGCATGGGCAATTTGACAGCAGGGAGGCTGGCTGCTTAAGCCGGGGCAATCTGATCAGCTGGAAAGCACTATGGCCAGAGGCACAGCATTCCTGGAGTTATTTGGGTGAGCCAGCTGAGAGTCCCAATTGAGGCCAATAGAGCCACAAGGTTTGAGGAGCGTTTTAAAACTGGACGCCAGCTGTCAATCAGCGCTGCAGTGCCAGGCAAGTGGCTTGGGCCCTAACCTGAGAGTCAGGCAAGCTGACAATTTGCAAGGGACTTCCTGTGAGTGCCTGTTGAAAATAGCAAGTGGCCAAATACAAAGGAAGGGCTGTGATCTCGGCAAAGCCAAATAGCCGGAAGCCACAGTAGCGCGATGACTGCGCTTCGCTTGCAAACCTGACAACTAAATCTCTGTGTCAATGAAGAATCTGACGTCTTTCTGTCCATTTTTTTCTGAGCAATCTTTGCTACATCCCTATCGGGCCAAGACTGAGTCAAAAACTGGGACGGTGACGGTTGATGGAGAGGCATGGCAAAAGATTGAGGACTCAGTCTCTGGGCAAAAAGGCATGTGTCAGCCCCGAGTGTGGATTCTCCAATCGACATGCTAGAGAAAAGCATTTACACTTTTAAAGTTTTTTTTAATCCTGCCTTTTTTTATAAATAACTCAAGGTGATGAACATACCATAGGATATTTCCTAGAAGATACATAAAGATGTCATCCCTTAATTTAATTTGTCACCTCATCCTCACAATTCAATGTATTAAAAAGAAAAATTGCTCTGTTTTAATTCACAGATTTAAAACCTATATCATGACTAATGTATCTATTTGTCATATTCATAAGCACTTTATGTAATAAGTAGAAAGATAATTTACCTTTATGTCAAGATGGTACCCATCATTACACAGGATGTTCTTATTGCTATTTGTATTTTAAGTGCTTTTTTATTACCTTAGATTTTATGTCAGGCACGCAGTGGCTTAGTGGTTAAGACACTGGGCTTGTAGGCTATAAACCTGATAGCCCGGGTTCAAGACCCAAGCACCACACAACAGGTAAGCTCCCATCCACACCCCAGCTCCTGCCCATCTAGCAGTTCTAAAGCATGCAAATGCAAGGAGATAAATAGTTAACAGTGGGAAAGTAACAGCACTTCATGACATCATGCTGGCCACATGACCATGGAAAAGTCAATGGCCTTGAAACTGAGATGAGCATCACTCCCTATAGTCAGCTACGGCTACCAGAGTAAAACCTGCAGGGACTCCTATATTTTATGTCAGAAATTAGTCTGTATCAGGTATTTCTCCTTTTGGCTTTGACCCCTTTTGTGAGTGGATTTCTATTCCTAGATAACTAAGCCAGAGGGAAGATGGTGTTTGCTTTGTGAGGGTATGCGGTATGACTATTGCTTTGCAGGTATTAAGATCATGAAGAAGGTTTCCTTAAGCCCACCTGGTATACTTTGAAGCCTTGGGGTGGGAAACAGATAATCCTGGGGCTCATACACCTTGAATTTTTAATGAGCTGGATGGATGGACAGTGATTCAGAAAGGCCTTCACCAATGGTCGAAATGTATATAGTAGACAGATCAGGAAGCAGGCAATACATTACTTATCTCTCAGCACTAGGCAAGGCTCATCCTCAGAGAAGATATAGTCCCATGAGCAGCCCCTTTAATGCAGTAAACTTGGTAGCAAATTTCTGATGTTTTATTAAATTGGTGGCCCTATCAACCACGCCTGGGGATTGTGAAGCATAGTTTGACTAAGACCAAAATGTCGTCAAACTACAAAAGTCACACTTTTTTATTCAACTCCGCTACTAGATATATTGTATTTTTAAAGATCATGCCTTTATATGCGAATAAGGCACTGGTGTGCTTTGTCAATTAAATGCTTAGAGAAATAGTCAGAGCTTTTCCCCAACCTGTGACAGCCAAAGCTAAGGTTGCTCCTCCTATGAAGCTGCAAGAAAAACCCTTTTGGCTTGGACTAATAATCAATAAAAAATGCAACAAACACATACCATCCCACCCCCACCCCGTTTAGGACATCTAAAGTGGCTGCAAAGAAATATGCCAGACACAGTGCTTGGATTAACTTTCTGATATAAGCAGATGCAGGCTTGGAAACAGCAAATCATAGAACGCTCTTATTTAGTCAGAATGTAGTTGCTAAGTAGCATAATGGAACCAAGGGGATAAATCTGGCAAAAAGGAGCATGAATACAGGAATGGAAAAAGGCAACATCACTACATCTAACCAACTAGAGAGTTCCAACTTAAATCCAGAGATTTTAAAAAAGATGAACACATCATCTAAATGTATATTACATTCCTTTTAATTATAAGCCTGAACTAACCACAAATGGAAGACAGTTTAATTAAAATTAATGCTGCATAACTTTATGCTCCTTGAAAAAAACCCACAGAACTCACAAAATGGGAAATATAGTTTTGGGCTATTTTGAAGAAAGGAGATTGGAAAGGTTTTGAAAACATATTAGAAATACTTAGCTTTAAAAAACTGAATGGAAATAGCACTGCCACCTACTGTTGACATATAAATCAAACATTCATTCTGTTATGATGCCATCATTCAAACAATTTATGTTAACAAATAACTTCATAAACAATGTTTTATTTAAATATTTATTTGTTTTTTAGTGTGTATAGTTCTCCCTGCCACTTGTACAAGAGAAATTAAAATGTAATTACTATTCAAAATGTAATACAATTCAAAAAATAATCTATATATATATATATAAAAGCGAAATCCCACTCACGCATCATCACAAAATCTCCAGAACTGTAAAGCCTACAAACTTGAAATTTGGCACCTATGTTCCTCTTGGCTTCTAGGTGATCATTAAAAAATAATTTTTTGAAATGATCATCAAAGCATTAGTATTTCGTATATTATTATTAACACGATGCTAAGGAGTTCTACTCTCCCTCCCCACCTGAAAAGAAATCTGTTCCAAATGCAAAACACAAGCAGAGGAGAGGAGTTTCAGTTTCAGTTTTACTTCCACAGCACCAAGCAGCTTTAGTACAGAACAGTTGAGCTAAGCCATGCCTAGGCTCCTTGCTGTCTTCTTCTTGTTCACACAGCAAATATTGTTTCAGTTTCCAAACAGCCCCCAACTCCATCCAGATGAATACCAATGGATGCTGAAAGGTAGAGGCAGAATTGTTCCCCCTTATTTTCCTCCCCCAAAACTAAGCCTGACCACATGGTTTCGTAGCAAAGCACGGGTATGGAGCTAGTATCTAAATAATAGATAGTACAGGAGCACTGAAATCCAATAAAACTCTCAAATAATATTCATGGGAAATTAAAATTGTTTTAGTCTAACACCGAAATTGCATTAAAATAAAGTGTCAGATCAGCATTCCTAGGAACAATATTTTATGCTGAAGGTGTCTCATTTTAGAAGTGGCTAGCAGATTAGTAGAAGATCCCACCTCCACCCCATGTACCCATTGGTTCTTTGATCACTGTTGTTAATTGATGGTTTGATTTTGCTGCCCAATGATTTAATTTTTTGATGCTTTGTTTTATATCATTAGCTATAACATTGTAAGCCCCTATATTTGATAGAAGGCATATAAATTAAATAAATACATATTTGGGTTATTAACAGAAGGAAGTTGTGATCAGCAATCTTTAGCCCAAGTTTTCATTCAGTACACTTTCTGGCCTACTCAAATAGGGTATTATGGCAACCTGCCTTGGAAATTAGTACAGAAGAGCACTCAAAGCCTGCTTCATTTTTCTGCAGTTAAATCATCAAAATCTTGAAAAAACACAAAACCTCTGTGCTTTTTCTGTGGTTATTGAGACTCAACAACACATTCAGTGATTTCAGATCTATGCAAAAAAATTCCAGTTAATGAGGATTAGCCAAATCTGAGCAGTCAAGGTAAGTAAATTCAAGGTGAGCATCAAGCGAAAAAGACAACTGGAATAAATCCCCATGTCATTTGAATGAGTCCTGTTGATTCAAGCTCTCCCGACTAGGATAACAATGAACAAAGGGATATTTGTCTCAACAACTTTCTAAATCCAGTTAAAAACTTAACAGGCAATTGGATCTATGATGAAATCATACCAGTGGAGGAATTACAGGTAGCCCTCAACTCACAATTGGTTGCTTAACAACCATTCAAACTACAATGGACTTGAAAAAAATTACAACCCATCCTCAAAGTGACAACCACTCTCATGGTCACATAATTGCATTTTGGGTACTTGGCAACCAGCTTGAATTTATGACTAGTTGTAGAGTCCTGCAGTCATATGATTGCATTTTGTGACTTGGTTGCCATTTGCAAAAACATCTATTGGGTTCTTAAGAGCATGTGCTTCCCTTAATAACCATGGAGACTTAATGACAGTGATAAAAATGGTTGTAAAATCCAATTCAATCACAAGTTCTCTCAACTTACAACCACAACGACTTAGAACAGCAATTCCACTTATAATTGTGATTATAAGTCAAAGAATATCTGTAATTAAATTGTTAATTGAATCTAGTTACTTGATTTTGGGATCTGAGATTTCTGGAGTTCATCTGCTGCTAGGGATTGCTTGTAAGGCCTTAAATATATAGAACAGACTGTTCTTCTGTAGATGAAGTGGCACTAGTCTCATCCTTATTGGGGAACCTATTGGCTGAGGTTAGAAAACAATCATGTTGAAATGACTAAATGGCTTAACTCATTGCTATTTTTATCCAAAAAATCAAATGAAGTATAAAGCACAGAAGATTATTCCAACTGCTATATTCTTAAACAACAACTATGAATTCTCTTAATGTTCCATCTATTCTACCCCACATTTCTCAGGTGGTTTTATTTCTTAGCAAAAGAAAAAAATCAATGAATCGGTTAACTAAAAACTGGAAGCCTGCAGTTTGTTTTTACATAAAAGTCAACTGTTGGACTCACCCAATTCTCCTGCAGCAGCTACACTGCTACCTTGCTGGTAAAAGGGATGAGCAATGAGGTTTGAGGCCACCTAGGCACTTGCAAACCCCGGCAGGTGTGCCTCAGAGCTGCCATTTCCTTCCATCGTATTGGGAGCAGGAAGAAAGTAGATCAGCCTGAAAAAAATGAAAGAGATGAAGCAGAGCCATCAGTCCACACTGAGGCTGGCCTACCACTCTGAGACAGTTGTTACAATCAGATCGTGATTGTGTGAACACTTACATGTGAGATACCAAAGCCAGGGATTGGGGCTTCTACTGCTAAACAGGGGGCATGTCTGTCAAACAATCAGGTCACCAATCACAGACGGACTGCAGGAGAAGCTTCTTTTTGGTCTTGCTCCGGATACTTTGTACAATAAAACTGAAAAATGTTGCAGAAGGACATTTTCATTTTACAACTTTTGCCTTACTCTCAATACACTGCAGAAGCAAAAGCAAACTGCAAAATGACCCAGGAGAAATAGGCTAGTTTAGCCAACAGGATGCAGAACTTGGGAAGATCATTCTTGTGTTCTCTCCCCTTAAGAAACTGAGAAAGGGTGTAAGAAGGTAAGAACCCTAAAGTACAATGTATAGATAAATACACATATAGGACACATACCAGAAAGAAAATACTATTTCATAAACCAAAAATGATGTGTCAATATATGTGCCAATCTTAATGTTAGAAGAGAATCACATTATTAATTGGAACAATTATCGTAACCTATCTCAAAAGCAGTTCCATTATGATAACAAAAAAACCCTATCTTTATTAGGCAAAAGTTCCTTCTTACATTTACAGGTGTACATATTGCATTGAATAGCTGAATTAAATATCAGACTAACATCTTTGTTCAACAAGCCATGATGGCCTGCTTCACATATAATGACAATCCATAAAATGGTTTGATTGCATATCACACTAAGCCAACAACAAACAAATTACCTTATTGCTTAGATTATCTTTTGGTTACTGGGAATAATTACCATTTGGAAGTCTATGGAGATTCTCAATCATCCAGATCATGATTATCCCAAAGGTGCTTTTTCAAGAGGCAACGAGACTTTGTTTTTTCTTGAAGACGTTTTGCTTCTTATGCAAGAATCAGAATTGAAGAAGCTTCTTGAATGAGAAGTCAAATGTCTTCAAGAAAAAATAAAGTCCAGTTGCCTCTTGAAAAAGCATCTTTGAGACTTCCATTTCAAAGGGAACCAATGAATAAAAATGAACCATTCCTGCAAGGGAAAACAGATGAGAGTCTCCAAAATCAAGACCTCAACTTAAAAGATTGACTCAATTCTTTAAGAAAATCAAAAGTTAAATTGAAATACAGGTACCTAGTTTTCCAGAACAGTCTCAGTCCATTCTTTTTAAAAATGTTTCAGAAGTCAGTTTATGAGAAGGAGATTATACCATGTCTCCTGTACCATGTCTCCAGTGTAGTAAAGCTTCAGTGTTGTTCCATGGCATAGGGTTGCCATGACAATCTTAACCCCGATCAATTTAGCAGTAATGCCATCACAATGTTTGTTTGTTTCCTTCCAGACCCTTTAACTCATTTTACCATCCAGTGTTATGTTAACATAAAGCAAATAACAGATTCCATCTTAATTTAATTCCATCCAGAAAAATTTTTGTACCACAGTATGATTAGGCAACATGGTGGCCTACAAGGAAACCACAGATGTTGGGCTGCAGCTGCACCACAATACAGAAGGAACCTGCAGCCATATTTGTGGCTAATCATTGTTGGAACACAGCTCGTGGATTCTGGCATATTCCTTCCATTTGACAGGCAGTTGGTTTCTGTGACCTTTCTTTCTCTTTGTCTGTATCTCTCTTGGAATCCCAGTTTCCTCAAACACCTGGACAGCCGCTGCCTCAGGAGTGCTGTGGATGAAGATTTACTCTTCCTCTACAATGCCTACCATGACTGCAAAGTTGTAAAATGTCCTCATTGTTTACTATCTTAAGAACACATATAGAACTTAAGAACTTGAATTGAAAAGTGCATCAGTTTTGCTGTACTACAACACATGCAGATACAGGTCTAATAAAAATAATAGAATTATTCAAGTAAATGGCGATTTGGCTTCCAATACAAATATGAACCATATCAAGAAATCTTGAATCTTAGACGTTTGTTGTTCTAACCCTTAATCAGAGTAGGAGGTTAGACTTAGTCCTTCCTTCTCATTCCCAAACTGCCAATTTTAAATTAGTACAAATTGTCTGAAAGTACATAACATCTGCTGCATATATAATGGAGCTGTATCAAAATAACAGTTTTCAGCTGAAAACACATCAGTGCTGGACTATAGCGCAAGACTAAAGATTCAGCAATAAAAAGACAATGATAGCATTACAACATTTAAATGACTAGAGGAATTACTTTTCTTTTTAATTGTAGCAACTAAAAATGGTTTGAAATGCAGCATTAAGTTAACATAGTCATATGAAATTTCCAAATGGAAAGAAAACATGTTTTAAAAGGATATCGACTATTTTTTTCAGAAACAGTGGAATGCTTCTTCTGTGTCCATCAACTACAAACCTATTTTACTATAAGAATTATCCAATTATCTTGGTTTTTGCTTGAAGTTAAAATTAAGCAGGTGATATGTTGAAACATTTAAAATTTGTGTAAGGAATTAAAAAAATGGTTTTCCATTACCTTAGATACTTAATGTGATCAATTATACTTGAGATTGTTAGCACAGCTAATTCATTTAAGAATGCCTCATGAGAGCTTCAAGATAGAGATTCATGAATAAAAAAAGTCCTGTAATGTATATCTGTGAATGCTAATGAACAAATCTTGTAGTACCAGTCATATAGGAAACCTCAGAATTTCATTTGGAGAATACTGCTGAACCAGTTACATAAAATCTTCAAGAAAGGCATAATATATGGAATGGGACAACTCACCATGGCCAGCTTGGCATGGCCAGCTCACTGCCGCCAGCTTGCCACTGTCTAGTTGCCTCTGCCAGATCACCACTGCCAAGTGACTGCAGTACAACTCCACATGGCCAACTCACCAGGGGAACAACTTACCATGGGTGGCCAAAGGGACAGCTGGGCAGGGTGGCGAGGAAGCTGGTGGACAGAGCACAGAGTGGCAGCTGTGGCCAGAAGCTCCCTATCCTGCTACTGCTGCCACACCGAGCTCTGAGCTGAAGAGGTGGGGATGGCAGCAGTGGGGATGGCAGCAGTGAGGATGGCAGCAGTGGGGATGGCAGCAGTGGGGAGGAGGGGCAGTGGGGAGGCAATGGAGGCCAGGGTTGTTTCATTTTTATACCCCCCGCAGCTGCCACTCTATGCTCTGCCCACCTGTTTGTTCGCCCATCCAGCCACCTGCAGTGACTTTTTTCCGCAGCAAGTTTTTCCCACAGCAGATTGGCCATGAGTAGTTGCCCTGCAGTGACAAGTGGCCACAGTGAACTGGTTGCGGAGAGTTGTCTTAGACCCATAATACAGGCTAAGTGGAAGACAGTAAAGACTTCTGGGGCAAAAGGACAACCTAGGTCAAAAGAAAGAAAGTACAGTATTTTATATTCCTGTGTATAAACTTCCTAAAATGACCCAAACTTATCAATGAAAACATTGTGCTGATCTGCCTGATTTTTTAGGAATATAAGTTTATCTCAGGAATGACTATGATACAAGAACCTTTTAGAGAGGATATAGTGCTATTTTAGGTTATCCATCTCCAAATATCAAACATAATAGATAAATTATTGAAATAATATTATTCTTCAAAATTAAATAATAAAAATATAATTTATGTATTTTTGTTAAAAAAAGAATTGAGATTCATCCTAATTATGCAAACTAGACTGCAAATGATATCTTACAATAATTTATTTAATTATGTAAATACTTTATCATACTGTTAGTTATTTTGATGGTATAAATATATTTTGTGATGCTCAATACTATTTTAAAATGATTGAATCCATAATGTGTTTTAATAAAAGAAAATAAAGTTGTGATATTTTCTACCTCTGAGAATTATATAAAGATAAACTGCACATCTAAGACTCCAGGAATTTCTATGAAATAAATAAGTAACTTATCTCCAATACTGAACACTTCAACAAGAGAATAATTAGGGAAGCCATCGAAATAGAGAAACACCCCCATAACATGAATAAACGGGATGATACTTCCCGCCTACCAGACATCTGGAAACTAGCCCTAATCAACAAACGAGTCCCAGCCACGAAAAACCAACACCGACCCAAATAACACATGATGCCACCACCAATCTCCTTCACCAGACTCAAACCCAAGCCCACGCCACAGATGAAAGGCAACCACCATCCAGAAACAGACCATGGCTGCACACCTGCTGCTACACCCTCCAACCCCCAAACTAAGCAAACTGACACACGCTATAAACACATAGCCACTCAAACTCGGAGCCAAACCAAGGCCCAGAATGTCACATCACAGCCTTCCACCCAGGATACTACATCACAGAACTCAGGAGATCACAACACAAAACATCAGGAGGTTGCAACACAGACAACGACCCAGGAGATTACAGCACCACACCCAGGACGTCACAACAATAGAACTCAGAAGGTCATCACACAGCCCACTACCCAGGTAGCTAAAACCCAAAAGGCTGAAGTACACACAGCCACTACCTCAGCCACACAGGCTCTTACAAAAAAGCCAACCAATCAGCAATCACCAATTCCATCAACTAATCAAGAAGTGACAACACAGCCAAAAACACAGCCAACCAACCCGCTTACAGCAGAGCCAGCACACCATACCTCCCCTCCAGTATTTATTGAGAGAAGGCAGCTCAGATCACGCTTTGCTGGCAGAAGCACAAAGCCGAAGACACCAGCCTGAAGATGGCGAGTGGGATCTCGTCGAAACGTGCGCAAGGTATTCTCAATCTTACACGGGACAAGACCCGAATACACCAAGACCTACCTACCTACCTACATACATACATACATACATATATGTATATTGTTTTCGTAGATTTTCACGGAAAGGTATGTAGGGCTTGGTGTATTAGGTCTTGTCCCGTGTAAGATTGAGAATACCTTGGCAACGTTTCGACGAAACTCATCGTCATCTTCAGGCTGTGTCTCAGCTTCGTTCTTCTGGGAGAAGAACGCCACTATCACACACTTCTCCCAGAAGAACGAAGCTGAAGACACCAGCCTGAAGATGATGGATGAGATTTCGTCGGAACGTTGCCAAGGTATTCTCAATCTACACACGGACAAGACCGAATACACCAAGACCTACATATATGTATGTATGTATGTATGTATTTATGTATGTATGTGTATGTGTGTGTGTGTGTGTATGTATATATATATATATATTTGTTTTCGTAGATTTTCACGGTAAGACCTACATATATATATATATATATATAATATATATATATATATGTAGTCTTACCTTGAAAACGCAGTCAGAAAAGAAGAAAAACTTCCTCCCTTTTCCAGCACCTTAAAGCCACAGGACATGAAATTGATTTTGAGGATCCAAACTTATCTCCAATACTGAACACTTCAACAAGAGAATAATTAGGGAAGCCATCGAAATAGAGAAACACCCCATAACATGAATAAACGGGATGATACCTCCCACCTACCAGACATCTGAAACTAGCCCTAATCAACAAACGAGTCCCAGCCATGAAAACCAACACCGGACCCAAAATAACACATGATGCCACCACCAATCTCCTCACCAGACTCAAACCCAAGCCCACGCCACAGATGAAAGGCACCACCATCCAGAAACCAGACCATGGCTGCAACACCAGCTGCTACACCCCCTCCAACCCCCAAACCAGCAAACTGACACACGCTATAAACACATAGCCAGACCTCAAACTCGGAGCCAAACCAAGGCCCAGAATGTCACATCACAGCCTTCCACCCAGGATACTACATCACAGAACTCAGGAGATCACAACACAAAACATCAGGAGGTTGCAACACAGACAACGACCCAGGAGATTACAGCACCACACCCAGGACATCACAACAATAGAACTCAGAAGGTCATCACACAGCCCATTACCCAGGTCGTTACAACACAAAAGGCTGAGAGACACACAGCCAGCACCTCAGCCACACAGGGTCTCAGGAAAAAGCCATCCAATCTGCATACATCAACTCCACAAACCAATCAAGAAGTAACAACACAGCCAACTCTAGAGTTTAAAAGGGAAAAACAGCCACGATCACACACTTCTCCCAGGAGAACGAAGCTGAAGACACCAGCCTGAAGATGACGGATGAGATTTCGTCGAAACGTTGCCAAGGTATTCTCAATCTTACACGGGACAAGACCCGAATACACCAAGACCTACATACCTTTACCCGTGAAAATCTACGAAAACAAATATATATATATATATGAAGTTTTAAAATGAGCACTGAAATAATCTCTAAAATAATCTCTAAAATAATCTCTAAAATCACATTCCAATACAATAGATCCTTATAGGTTTCTTAAATGTCCAAAGAATAGAGGCAAATGCATTTGGCGTTTGGCATTCCACATCCTGAAACAAAACATGAAAAATAAGTTATTGGGGAATTCTAGAAGTCCACCCACCTTAAGGTTGCTGAGGTTGGGAAAAGATTTTAGATAATCAGGCCCTAAGCCTTTTAGGGTGTCAAAAGTAGGGTGTCAACATCTTAAATTGGGCCCAGTAAGCAACTGGCAGCCAGGGAAGATTTTTTAGAACAGCCAATTATACCTTCCTGTATTTTGCATCAGTTAGGAACCTATTTCATCCATTTTGCACTGACCTCCAGATAGATTTGTAAGACTACTTCTCAAAACTATGTCACAATATTCAGAACCAGAATATAATAAAGTTAGTTTGTTTGATCTGTAAATGGTTTCTTAAAAATAGAATAGATAAGTTTGGAAAGGGAAATCTTCTTTAAAGTAGAATGTATTAAATATGAACCTTTCTTTTAAAATAGAATAGCAACAGCAATACCTTTAAGTTATTCAAACAAATAATTGGAGACACTTTTTCAACTGGAGGAATTGGCTCAGTCTCTTTCTTGTTTTTATTTTCCATGCTAATTATATACAGTAACCACCAATTTTCCTTCAAAAAATGAAAAGGGCTAGCAACTTTACTCAAAAATAAGTATTAAAAATAGAAGTGTGATAAAATAAATCAAAAATTGATTTCAAAAATTAAGAAAATCAGTTCAATTTATACAAAATTCATATGGGATGACAAAAATAAATACATACATATATATATATATATACATACACATACATACATACATACATACACCCACTAAAAGCATTTAACAGCAATAAACAATAAAAGACTAAAAACATCCAGATTAAATTTATCAAATTTATTTATGTATTTAGTAATTTATCAAACTAGACCAGCCTTCCTCACCTGGGAGAGATCATTGGGGATTTCATGTGATTTCATTCAAACTTCAAGGCACCAGCCAATACTAACCTTGGCACTGGGGGTAATCTTTACATGTTTTGATTGAAACTAGAGTGGTGTAAGATAGAAGTTATATGACATGAGATGGGCAGCATATAAATTTTTACAAAATAAAATAAAAATGAATTATATTGTGAAATGTTCATATTTTTTGCAGTTTTGATGCAGGGTTCTATGAGACTTAAAAATTATGTCTAGGTTTTCTATAGGGTACAAAGTTTGAGAAAGGCTGATTTAGAGTAGACTACAAAAAGTAAAACACAAACTAAAGTATTAATATTACCATCATAAAGGCACACTATTGTTAAACTATATAGTACAATATAAAATAAAATATTGAACATAATAATGTTAATGAGATTTACTGAAGGTGTCTAAATTGTAAAGCACAGACAGATGGTTAAACTTAGCATTATTAGCATAGATCTGTGAACTTTATAACTCTAAATGAATAAATTAAGATTAAGATTATGACTATATCAGCCATAATATAGTAAAGATCAATAACAATTTAAAATTAATTCCCAGTTGACTTAGATCTTGTCACACATATCACAAAGCATAAGTACAGCTAGAGTCTTCCTCTGATTTTCCATCTCTTGCTAGCAATCAATTTACAGCTTTATATGCTGCAGGGCAACCCTCTAGCAACTTTATTAGATGGATTATAATATAGTCTCAAAATGTACATCCTGGGAAGAGCATTTTGAATGTTCCTGCAGAACATACCCTAAAAAAGAACATGTTCAATAGAATCAGTTTCTCCAGTCAGATATAAAATCTTATCTTTCCTGAAAAACAATCAACGGAAGGGTTTTTCACTCTGCAAACATAAAGGCCCTTCTGTATTGGAATACTAGGATATGCCACAGATGCTACTGTATAGTTGCAGCTCTCAATAATAGGTTTACTTGGAACCCTGCTTAGATAATTTTGATATTTTGTACTTTAACTCACAGCTCGCTTGATCAAATTCCAGGAAGAATAGACAGTAAGACAAAAGTCCAACAGAACTTAAAGAATAGCTTCCAAGCAGACTGAAATCCATCCTCAAAGTTGAGCTGTTATAATCACACCAGCTTCTGTAGATAAGCTGGCATTTGTGATACCAAGAAGTAAATGGAACGAGATTGAAGTTGCTCCAATGGGCTAAAGGCAACGTGTAGATCCAACTATAATAGCCTTTTAAAATAATTTTAAAGCAGGAATATAATCACCCAATGTTTAAAAAATTGTTTGCAAATAAACATCTATGAGCACTTTGGGCAGTATAGCAGGCCCAAGATTTTCTTCTTCAGGAAATATGAAAAATCTTGCCTTAATATCTTACCTACTGAACAGGCATGTTACACCCTGGCCAATGTCATGAATTTAATCTCTTGGTAATTAATTTATATACTTGCAGAATTGTATAAAGATCCTCAATACTCTTCTGAAACTTATAAAGACCTGGATAATATAATTGCATCATCTGCATATAATAAAGTGAATCAAATTTCTCTCTCAATTCAGGAACTGGAAAATCCAAATTAAGTAGCCTACCTGGTGGTTTATGTAGAAGTTAATTAACAACAACAAAAACATCAAGCAACCACATCTCCCTACCTCAGGTCCTTAGGAAGGACTTGATAGATAGCTAAAAATACCAAATCAATCTAAACATCTGACTGACTATGTGATGAACCATAATAATAATAATGAGAAGAGAAGACAAAGAACTGGAGAACATCACAAAATACAAAGACCTGCAAATAGAAGTAGAATGTCTATGGCAAAAGTAACCAAAGATGGCATCAATAGTGATAGTCACCTTGGATGCAAATCCAAACCATTTGGAGCACCAGTTGAACACTGTTGGCATTCACAAATTAGCATTAGTCAACCACAAAAGGCAGCTCTACTTGTACAGCTTACATTCTGCAACATCATGAAACAACTACAGCTTACCTATCCCAGGTCTTTGGGTACAACTTATAATAGGTAGATAAAAATGCCAAATCCAACCTAAACATCTGGTTGACTGTGCAACGAACCATTATTTTTATTATTATTGTTGTTGTTGTTGTTGTTGTTGTTGTTGTTATTTTACAAAAACACCCTACTTGGAACAGCTTATATCCTCCAATGCTACCTGAACAGTTCCTAGGTCCTTGGTTAAGACTTGAGTTGTTGAGCTACCAATCAGCCCCAAAGGCTGTAAATCTCACTAAAGATTTAATAATAATAATAATAATAATAATAATAATAATAATAATAATAATAATAATGGCTCTAGGATACATTCCTGCTTGAGTCCTTTTTCTTTCAGTATAGTTGTTTCAAATAAGCAAGGGGGATTATATCTGACCATTGGCTTTATGTTTTTCTAATTACAAATGAGAACTAGCATATGTTGGTTAATTGAAGAGGCTTCCAACTTCTTACATAACTCACCTCAATGAATACAGTCAAATGCTGATTTAAAGTCACTAAAGACTGAGTGTAAGAGGGGCAGAATGTTTCACTGTTAAATGAGGGAGAAGTACAGTTGGGTAATGGTAGATCAACTGTCCCTGAAGCCAGCCTATTCCTCTGCCAGAAGATTTTTCTGTTATAGGCAACCTCTCCATTTGCAGGATATGTGTCTGGCACAGAGCTTGGTAGCTGTGTTAAGCAAATAATTTCTTGGGTATCTTTCCTTCAATTTTTCAAACTGAATGCCCCAATCCTTAAGAATGCAACTATGATATACAGGTAGTTCTCAACTTTTAACTGTTCATTTAGTGACCATTCAAAGTTACAATGGCACTGAAAAAAATGACTGTTTTTCACACTTAACAATTGTTGCATCATCTCCATGGTCATATGATCCAAATTCAGATGCTTGGCAACTGACTCATATGTATGCCCAGGGTCATGTGATTACCTTTTGCAACCTGCTGACAAGCAAAGTCAATGGGGCAGCCAGATTCACTTAACAACCATGTTACTAATAACTGCAGTAATTCACTTATCAACTGTGGCAGGAAAGGTCATAAAATGGGGCAAAATTAACTTAACAACTGTCTCACTTACCAAAAGAATTTTTGGGCTTAATTGTGGTCAGAGGTCGAGGACTACCTGTACTTGTCTGCAGAAATGGAAATAATGGTCTATGGAAATAACAAAGTCAGTATAACTGCCCACCAAGGTATATTATTCTTAACTAATTCAGATTGTATTAAAAAAAACCCTGCTTGGCACCTTCCCTGTCATAACTCTTTCACTGGGAGCCAAAATGGTAGGTCCTCTAATACAAGGGTCCTCAACCCCCAGGCTGTGGCCTGGTATTGAGCCACGGCCCATGGGTAACTGGGCCACACACACAGCAGGCGAGCACAAATGAGTATGTGAAACTCCATTTGCACAAATGGAGCTTCACACATGAGCCTGCTTGCCCACCACTTGCGCACAACCACTCTACACCCTCACCCCACTGCTGCCCCCAAACCACAGAGCCAGAAAGATTGTGGAACCAACTCCCCTTGGGCCTTCGTTTGGCCCCTGATCTCCGCTCCTTCTGCCGTGACCTGAAGACCTGGCTCTTTCAACAGGCCGGTCTGGACTGACCAAGGGGGGAGAGGACTTGTTTTAGAGTTATTTTAATTAATTTTAATTTTATTATTTTATTATTATTAGGCTTGTAATTGTTTAATTGTTTTTTAATGTAAATTTTTGTACTGAGTTTTTTATTGTTAGCCGCCCTGAGTCCTTAGGGAGAGAGGGCAGCATACAAGTCTAATAAATTATTATTACTATTATTATTACTTATTATTATTATTATTATTATTATTATTATTATTGACCATTGCTCTAAAGAACACCTTCACCTGTTTTGATCTTGGCCTTTGGGGACAACCAAATATAGCAATCTATTAATAGTGCAGACCATGAAAATATCATTATTCCCCAATCATACAAAAACATAGAAAAAAGGAGACAATACATAGTACTTTAATAAAATTCACATACTAGGTTTCCACTGGTGATTCTCACAGACCTATCTAATGTATATTCATATACACACACTCTTTAGGCAGGCAGGCACATAAGCTAAATCCACCATTTCCATTTTACACAGATGAATCTGAAACTCATCTAGAAAGCCAAAGGAAGATGACGGTGCCCAGGTGTTGCTCTCTTTCATCTAAAGGTACTGCCAACTTTAAGTCTGCATTCTGCTTCTCAGAATCCTATTTTCCAGATCTCTGAATGTCTGTGGAGGTTCATGGGTGCTATTGAAAAATATTTTTGTACCTTAATTGCCATTCAAGGAGTCTATTCTTAGGAAGATAGCTGCCAGGGAGACATTCTCTCCTCACAGACTGCAATCATCACAGCGGTTTCTCCAAGTGATAATTAAACCTTAAAAAGGAAAACCTGATAACATGTATGAGGGAGGAGTTTTAGGGGATCCTGGTACCCTGGGAAAATTGACCTTGTTCTCTGCATGAAGTGATATCATCTGGAAATCACTCATTCTGCTGTGTGATAATTAAGCTTGTGGAAGTAAATATTGGAAGTAAAAAGAGAAATGTGTTTTCTGTCTTCTTTAAAAATAATTAATAATCAGAGCATTGTGCTCTCCAAGTACATCAGATCCTGATCTTATGGTCTTATGTTTCTTTAGTTGGTTTCTTGTCACAGCATGTTATCATAGAGAAAGACAAGAGAGGCTGTAATAGAAGAAATCCTTTTAACATCCCTGCATCTACATCTTTCTCTTTCAAGTTGCCCTTTGCCTCCTCTAGATTTGAATCTTCTCATCCCCATGATCTTTCTTTCTAGCATCCACCTGTACTTTCCTTCCTAATTATTTTTAATATTCCTTTTATTTCCAAAGTTTTTAATTGCACAATTTTACATAATGCTGCAGCCATTTTAATTTGCTGATTTAATTTTAAAAATTCAAATTAAAGATCTGCATTATCAAATTCTAGCGTTTTAAAATAATAGTAATTCTAAGCATCATCCATTTGAGTGGGGAATAGCTGGAGTATCATCTTATCTTCATGAATATTTTGGCATTGATAGACAATTTGTCTATTTCAGCGAAACCAATTACCTAGAGGAATGATGAATCCCCTTTGCTGTATTTATTCCAGTAGAGGCAAAATGCAGGGCATTATACAATAACCAGGAAATGGCTTATCTAAATTTATAATTTAGTGATTCTAAAAAAGCGTTAATTCCATTTCCTGTAATTTGAATGGGAGAACTATGGTTAGTTTTCTTTTAAAATGCTAGTCTCACACATGGAACATCAGGACCAGGCATATTTTCCAGGTAAAATAATATCAAACATTTTTCTTATACAGTTTCCCATTTTATTTCAAAATCTATTTGGGACAAAATATATTGATTGTATTTCAGCATACACAAGGAAGCTCCAAGCACATGCTCATTACAGACTGTCCTGTATCATGTGCCAAATCTGCTGAACCTAAACCACCTTTAGCATACAAATGCAGAAAAGACAGGTGAATCCCCACCTTCTTATCAATACCAACTAAGTCTCTCCTGTACCCATACAAGCCAGTGTGGCTTGTCATCTGCATGTGACTTCTGGAATCTTTGCTGGCCAAAGTAATTAATCACTGTTATCATTAATTAATTATCATTCCCCAGCACTGACTTGGGAATTCTGGGAGTTGAAATCCTCCAGGCTTAAAGTTGCCAAGGTTGGAAACCCCTGCTCTATTCCCTCTACAGAAAGTTTCCTTAAGATGGAAATACTGAAGTATTTCAAACTGAGCAACTGCTGAAAGAAAAGTAGTAGATAACATATGGTTTGTTGTGAACTGATTTTTTGTCAACAGAAGCAAAAATTGAGGTGTGTAAAAATGTGTTTTTGTCCACTTTGTTCTATGAAATGAAAGTTGGGTATGGGGAAAGTAAGTTCACTGAAGTGGTTTAATAACATATAGAGAATGCCTGAGATTTGACTGTAAAACTAATATTTGATAAAATATTAAATGAAAAGAGCAAGAAATGTATGGTTTGTTTTTTGTAAACTGCAACACATAAAGTGATTTATGGACATACTGGAAGGTTGAATTGTTTGCACGGAAGGAAACATTTGTTGAATTGTTTGATAGGAAGGAATGGAGAATTGGTATGAATTGGATATAACTATTTCTCTTTTACTATTGATCTTGGGGGCTTTTATTTCTTTAGCTTATTACTTCTTACTCTTTTGCTTTGCTTTGCATAATACAATGCTATTCATCAGTACAGGAAAAAGTGATGTTCATGAATTCATTTATGTATGGCTAATTTAGAAGATTATATAATTTTTTTGCATTGGTTCATTCCTCAATTTGCCTTATTCTGGCAAAATATGTTAATGCAAGTATGGGATACAATGATGTTTCTGTACATTAACAGAAAAGTTTTTCTCCAGTATAACACATTCTAAACATCATTTTTTAAGAATGAATTCTACATTCATATAGATTTACCTACATAATTGCTTCACAAATGAAGTGGCCAAGAGTAATATATTCAAGTAGAAAGGAAAGATGTCAATTGCTTAACCAACCTGTCTATGCTCTCTACCTTTGGCTACTAATTGTTGTTTATATGATATCATAAAAGGTTACATTAACTGCCCAAATAATTGCTAGTCTATTGGGTAGAAGAAAACACAACAAGAAGAGAAAGCAGAGAAGGCAGAAAGGGAGAAAAAAATTACAGGCTGTTTAAGGTAGGATAGGCAAAAGAGAAATAAAAACACCCAATCTTGGACTGCACCCACTAAATCAGCAAAACAGCCAAAAATTGAAGAATTCCTTCTGCCCAAAGATACCACAGGTATTGTATTGTATTGTAGGTAAAACCATTCCTAATTCTATCTGAACCTCAACAGATTTGGGGGAATTTGAGTGGGATTTCAAACAAATAGAAAAACAATAGTTGCCAGAATTCTCCATCACCATAAAAGACAAGCTAGTTGAGCATTTTAATTCTCTCCCAGCCCTTCTCTCTAACTCATTTCCATAAATGACAAGACAACATAGAGCCAGGACTGAAAAAAGATGTTTTAAAGGGTGGCTCAACCAAATTTATGGCTGAGCCTTCTTTACAGCACAATTATGCCCATTTTTGAGTAGTTAGCCTTATTAGTTAAAGTCTAGACTCACTGAACAGCAGCTCTGAAGCTTTTGTTCATAAGCATACTGAAACTCTGTTTTTATTGAAGCTCATGAGGAAGATCTGAATAAACAAAATTCAGAATCAAACCACATGATAGGCAGCAAATACATTTTAAGAGTCCTAAACAACCTCAGATTAATAAACTGTTGAAGCTCATTAACAGTGTCCAGGACAAAATCTCCATCACAATAGAGACAAATACTGCTACTTCTGCCTGTCATAAAACTCTGAAGTACATTCATTCCCTGCAGCCAAATCCAATTATGTTACATATATTAATGAATAGCCTAAATTTCAGTTGCTAGGTCACAAGAAGAACAATCTTAATTTTTCTGTGACAGTTTCAATAATGTGAGCCCCAGATAATGAATCTCTGTGCAGCTGAGAGTCTGCAACCTTAGTCTGGAAGTCAATGGATTTTACTGACCTCCAAACAAGCTACCACATTTCATATGCTTTTCAAAATGATGTTGTATCTTGCTGATTTTCAAATTTTCCACATCTGAGTCTTCTGACTTAACATCATGAGTAAGGTGCCTGCTATTGATGATCCTTCTCCATGTATACCTTGGGCAAAGCATGATTCTGGGGATCAACTTGGTAAGAGAAGAGTTCAAGGATTCTGTAGCACAGGGCTGCCAAACTCCCGGATGTGGACTGGATGTGTCATATGCTGGTCATACCCACGCCCGGTTTAGGAAAGGGGAAAAAAGCCCTAATATGTCATGTGACGCCGCTGTGACAATGTGAGTTTGACACCCCTGCTATAGCAGAAGCCAGCCTAGTCAGCAATTTTGGCATTTTGCCTAAGAAGAAACAAGGACGTTTTCTACAAAGACTCAACAGACCAATGCAGATCTTAATGCCTATTGCTACTGCTAAACCTATTATTAACCTCAGCAACTAATGCAATTGATCTTTCAACTGATGCCATTAGTTCTCACCTACTTCCAGTAGCTGAGGAGTCTTCAGGTGCAGATAAATGTCCTCTAATCCTCGAAGCGCCCTTTCAAAGGAAGTTGACTCACACCCTTATCAATGCTCCTGTTTTGCCTCTCCCTTCCAGTTCAAATAATTTTGGTGATGTAACAATAATTCATCCATTTATCCATTCAATTTATAAGGGCTCCCATCTCAAATATATGACTGCACACTAACAGAAAATAAAAACAAGATTAAAACAATATATTTTATTCTCAAACTTAAAGTGTCAATTCTTCCACCATGTGATTCTGTTTCCATTCAGGGTCTTGCCCTCTCCAGGATCAATTGATTGCTGACTGAACAAGCTAACTGGTTGCATCTTTAGTGAGGCAGGTGGGGAGAAATAGTCCTCACTGATTATCAGGACTATACTTTCCCCTCATTGCTCTGTTGCTGATTTTCAGATTCCTGCCCTATTCGGTCTGCCCGTTCTTTCCTGCTACCTGACAACCACTGCATCCATTTATACTCTTTTCTTACGTGCATGGAACAGATCAGGAGGATTAACCAAATACTTAGATTCTTCCTTTGTCAAACCTTTATCTAAATTTGACATTATATTTATTCCAGAAACTTAAATAGTTGGCCAGATTGATACTAATGGATTCTTACTCTCACTGTTCCAAGTGAAAGAGGATATGGAAGCAGAAGAAGTCTGGCCTTTGGAATTTTTATAGGTAATTATAGCTGAACATTATCCCTCTTCTCTTTTGCTCACGGAGGGATAGCAGTTTTATTATAATTCTACCAGATCAAAATACTTTTGATCAATATTTATTTAGTCCACTCCACTCTCATAAACAGATCAAATATGTTTGGTACCAAGTTGCAAAATTATATTGAGAAATGTATGAATCTTATTGGTTGGGGGTGATTTAATGCAGAAAAAATTCAGATGATCAAACTTTGTATGTCCATTTCCAAGATTATCCTGAAGAGGCCAATGAGGGCTATCTCTCCCCACCTGCCTCACTAAAGATGCATCCAGTAATTTTGGTTTATTAAATTAGCTAACCAATTTTATTTGTACATCTTGAATAATATTTTTGTGTAACCAATCTACAGAATTTAACTACAATACTAGTCAGATGTCCAAATGTCAATTTTTCACCATTGCTTTATTTCTTACAATTTACGTCAAAACATCAATAAAATGGTAGTTAAACCATGGACAGACAGCAACCATCACTCATTAACCCTCAATATTGAACTAATATCTATTACTAAAATTCAGAATGCTTCCCTAATGGAAATTGCCAATTGTCTATACTGTAATAGGTAAAATTAAAAGCACTATAGTGTTTTATTTCACTACAGTAGATTATTGGGACTTCAAAAAAATGGTGATGTTGAAAAACTTGATCATCTCTTGTCCATAACCATAACAGATCTATGGGAAAAGTAGACATACTACTAATATTAATATCAGGTTCAAAGACTGGTTTGATCAGAATAGGTGAATTTTTGGTACATTTTGCTTTATATGCCTATGGAGATTCTCTTAAAAAAGCACCTTTTTGGGGGGACTTTTGGGGACTTTTGCTATATATATAAAAAGACCCTTCTTAACCACCCCTTGTCAAATTAATGGGAATGAAGAAACAATATAAGGTCCTTTTGCCATCTAAGCAAAATGATGTTTTATAGGCATTCTGACAGCTACTAATTCTGGCAGCCTAAGATAAAACCCATTTTATCAATTTTCTTACAATTGGGGACATCAGATGTAAACACTGAAACAAATCAAATAACTCTTCCTGAATGGCTCCCAGTTTTGGTTACCAAAATAAAAATTTTTTATAGATTCTCTGAAGCCAGGTAAGCTATTGGAGACAATTCTATTCTGCTGGAAGTTGCTGAAAGATACTATCAACTGGCAGCTACCTGTTTTAGGACATTTTTTTCCTATATAGACCACATTGGTTGTATTACAAGATTAGGGTATTGCCATTATCATGCCTCTATTCAAAAAAAGGGGATAGGGACAATCTCCTAACCTATAAATTTGCTGAGGAATATTCACAAACATGAACAATGACATTTTACAGAATTGGATAGAGACAGAATTGGGTTTGGCAATGAGTAGGCCTATTACCAGTATAGTCAAGAAACCTTTTTTTCCTTTACTGAAATTTTTTATAGTTCACAATGAAACTTCTCTTTTGCCTTTTTCTTCTCAGATAGGAAACCATTTATGATGTTGCTACATTTTGCCTAGCAGCAATTAAGATCCATAAAGAGATAATTACAGGTATGTACATGGATAAATTCATTGAAATGACTTATATTCTTTTATTCATCTATTTCATATCCTATTTGGGGCTTTCAAACCCCTCTTTTCAGTTAATATTCTTGGCATTAATGTTAAAAATGTTGTAGCAAGATTTTACTATTTTAATTTTACAGTATTGCGTCAGCAATTCTAGATTTTAATTATTTTTGTTTCCCATAATTTCCCAATATTATGCAACTGGATTTAATTTTTCTTGATTATACCTTAAGCTGGTCTATGACCAAAATAAAGAATTGCTTGCTTAATTAATGGATATATTCAGAATTGATGGATACACTCATTCCTAACAAACTTAGGCTTGCTATTCATTGTCCATGTAGACAGGCTTCTTACAATGTCTGTCTCCGTTATCTTATGCTGATTTTACTTTTTTTTGATGTTTATATATTTTATATATATTATGATATTTGTTACATAAAGCACATAGTTCTAACACCAATCACAAGTGAGATTGTCATGAAAACTTAATATACTGTTTTTATTTATTTGTTTATTTATCAACTCTATACACTGCCCATTTCACTGCTTAAGAGTTTGTGAGGGGTTGCAAACAGAAAACATAAAATCTATACAAAAATAGGTAAGTTAAAAACAAAGCTAAGAATTAAAAAGATGGAGTGCTCTTAAGCCACTAACCACTCCTAGGTTTTCATGCCATTATTGGATTCACGCTAATTGACAGTCTTAACATTCTTCTGGAAGACCAGAATAGTGAAAGCCAATATCTCTTGATAATCTATACCTTGAATTGGACCTAAAAGCAAACCAGCATCCAATTCAGCTCACACAGCAGAGGTGTTATATCTACAACCCTAAACAGCCCAGGCCACAGCATTCTGCACCGGCTGCAATTTCCGGATATTTTTCTACTGAGAAATTTTTAGTTCAAAGAAACTTAAAATACAAAATAACCAAAATATTTTTTTAAATTACAAAAAAATAAAAAACAAAGAAGTCGTTAAGAAAAGGTGTCTTAAAAAGAGAGAAAAAGACTAAAACAAATACACATAATATCCTCTTAGTTGAATACTGATTAATATAATACAGCAATGTTAATTTCCCACCCCTTATAAAACAGACCAAAATAATTTTTAACTACTAAACTACTAAATCTGTTTACAAATTGTTAACCTGTCATCTATATAATTACATTAATAACAAAATAGTTAACAGAAAAACAACAATAATAAACATATTATATAAAAGTATAAAAGTAATAATTATTAACCGTAAGATTGAAATTCCAAAACCCTCTGTTAACAAACTGCTATTGTAATCAGATCATAGAAAATTTACCAAAGCTTCAATCCCGAATCATCCCAAATATTTAGTCCCAGATCAAATATCCACATTTGTTTCTTAACACCATCTCTTATCAACTGTTGATTGATCGAATACAATAAAGCCAATCTCTAAAGCCAATCTATCTTCCCCAGAAATCAGATAAGATCGTTCCCCAATTAAATATAATAAGTCCATTTCTCACTCTCCTTCAAGCCCCGCAAAAGACACATTTGCCACTTTTCACCCAAAGAGTTTTCTGCTATTATATAAAAGCACAAAGTTGAGCTTCAGGAAGGTATATGAAGTTAACTCTGTTTTTCTTCCCAGCCAATTTACTGCTGGGATAACACATTCCTTCTGAATATTTTCCACAGTCTGTATTGTTTCTGAGTCTATATTTCTTCCCAACGAGTCTGCTGCTTTGAAAACAAGTTCTTTTTGTGGGTTTAAAGTATTTAGGGTCAGTTTCTTCAGAGTGTTTTTCATTATCTTTATGAGTTTATCAAACCTTTTAGAAAAAAATTCAGCTAAAGATTGCATGTTGCTAAACAGTCTCTGTTTTCCCACCTCCCAAATGTCAGCCTCCTCTTCCTCTCTGTATTCCAATATGCTGGTGCTCAATGCAGTAGATCAGTAAAGCAGGGAATAAGCAAAAAATCAACAAACAAACCCAGAGAAGTTATTTTCTGATTATTTTGATCCAAAAACTTTTTGCAGGTTAATAAAATAGATCTCATGCAGTGAATATTTAATAGTATGTCATTCAAATATGAACAGTTTTGCCATCCAGAGGCACATGCCATGTTTCCATAGGGAAAAGCAGAAGTTGAAGACAGCAGTTAAATAAATCAAAGCAAGCAAGCAAACAAACGAACAAAAAACACATTGAAATAAGTCAGCATTCAGCCAGTCAATTAAAGATAAAGAACAAAAGCAAAAGTTCAAAAAGGAAAGTTAAAAGTCCCAGGCATGCTTACGAAAACATTCTGTTGGTAGAGACTTCTGGGTTGAGCCTTCTCGCTAACGGGCAGTGGTTTGCGATCGTCCGCGACCGCAGCCCGGCTCTTGCGTTGGAGAGCTCCGATCCTTACAGTTCGGGGCTGAAGCTGCCTCAGAGGGGCGGTGAAGAAAGGGAAAGCTGCCAGCCAGAGTGAGGGGAGCCGCATCTCCCCCCTTTTGGGTCTGGTCTTTTCCCTCCAAAAATGACAAGAAGCGGTGGTCAATATGGACACCTTGAAGAGAAGGTCTCAACTGGACTAAGATCGGTGCAGGAGGAAAGAAAGAAGTTGACAGCAGAGGAACCAGGAGTATCGGATGGTAAGATCAACAAAGACACCCCGGGATTAAGATAAAGATGAGTTTTTAAAAAAAGAAGAAGTAGTGGCGCAGTATCAAGTGAAGGAAAAAATAATAAGTAAAATATCTTTGACAGCTATAAGGGGCTTCAAACCGGGAAAGGAAGAAGCCGGCGTAAGAACTTAAGTTTGGGGCTCGAAAAATCCTGAATATTAAAATAAAAGGAAAGGGTGAAGATTTCGTGTAACAGAAAGTGCCACTTTGTGGATAAAAATTGGAATTTAAAGAAGAAGGAAAATATCTTGTTCCTTTGTGAATTGGAGTTGTTACAATTTTAAAGAGACACTGAAACAAAAAAGCAAGATCCATAGAAGGTGAAAGTTCGAGTTAAAAGAAAAGACAGACTGCTGGATTAGTTGGTGATATTGATATAGACTCTGGACTTGGGCTAAGATCTTAGAAAATTTAAAGAAGAAGAAATAAGGAAAATAAAAACTTTGGTGGCCATCCAAGGAATTAAAAATGGAATTTAAAAGTATGAAAGAACTGCTACAGGAAGTGACTGAACTAATTTGGCTCGTTGCAGAAGACATGGGCATGGAAATGGCGAACAAAGAACAAGAAGAAGGAATCTTGGAAAGGGAGGAGCCAGCACAAGGGAAAGCCATTTTAAAGAGACAATTAACACAAAGATTAATACAAATAAAAGGGAAAGGAAGGGTGGTTAAAAAAACGAAACCTAAGAAAGTAATTAAAAAGGGGAACATTTATGAAATTAGGCATGCTAGAAAGGTCCAGAAGAAAAGGGAGCAGAAAGGCAAAGAGAGAGGGGGATTCAAATTGGATGGAGAAGGGATATAGCAGGATAAAAGGGAGGAGAGGGAACAAGAAACAAGAGCAGAAGATAGAGAAATACGGGAATTATATAATGAAGAAAAACTCGTTTACATAGAGATAATGGCTAATGTATTAAGAAGGGGGGTTCTGCATGGAGAAGAGGGGTAAAACAATAGAGGGGGTTACTGACAATTTTTATTAGGTGAAGGTCACACTTTTACTTTTTATTTATAAAAGAAAGGTAAATGTTGATTAGATAAATTGAATTAACTGAAATGATTTTTGAAGATGTTTAAAAATGAGATTTGTCAGTAACCAAGGTTAGTTATTTTTTACTATAATTTTGGAACTATAAATAAACTTTAGGGGGGATGTGTGTTGCAGAACCCGATTGAAAAGAGATATGTTATTTAGCTTTTCTTTTCTCTTTTTTCTTTTATTCTATCTTTTGCATTAAAGGGAATGATTATTATTATGTTACTATGTTAACCACTGAGGTGTCACTTTCAAAGTAGTAAAGGGGGGGCAAGTCTAGGTTTTCTTTCTATTCTTTTTTGTGTTAAAGCTTGTATTGATTTAGAATTATGGAGAGAATATGTGATGAAAGGGCAAATCTGACGGATAAAAGAAATATGTAAATGATAAAAGAGTATTAACAATGTGAAGATAGTTAAAGGATAGATATGGACAAACTTTATTTTCTATATGATGGGCAAACATATTGTTATTTTTAAGATATATAAATGTTTAAAAAATATTTACAACTAATTTGAAATGAAATGGGGGGTTATACAGATTGAGATTAAGATTTGAGACTAGGACTAACTTGTTTGGCCCTTTGTTTGCCAAAAAATGGAACGGAAGTAAAAATGGGATAAAATAGGAAGTTAAATGTCAAAAATGAATATAGAACTATTGTCATATTTGCATGTAAAAGTGATGACCCGGGAATATGCTGTCTACTGAAAAGAGCCTTATTTGAACCATTAAAAATTGAATAAAACTTGTTTTTAAAAAAAGAAAACATTATGTTGGTAGAAAGGGATGTAAAAAATACTACTGACTTTCTAGCTGCTCCCACAAGGAGTTGCAATCTTCAATATTCCCCATCCTGGGTGGATCCACAGCCATCCAAAAGTCATCTTGAGTCATTCGTAAGTACCCCATTCAAATCCATGGTGCAAGACTGCCAAAGTACTAGTTCTGGCAGCAAACAGAGCAGATTGTAAGTAAGAGAAAGCATGTCTCTTACTCTTTAGCAACCATCTAGGGGAGGATTCAGTTTCCAGACACTTTTCAAGGGTAGCCCCATGTAGAAAGCATTGAAGTAACCATAAGGCAGATAGCAATAGCAATTAGACTTATATAGCACTTTATAGTGCTTTACAGCCCTCTCTAAGCGGTTTTACAGAGTTAGCCTATTGTCCCCAACAATCTGGGTCCTCATTTTACTCACCTCAAAAGGATGGAAGGCTGCGTCAACCTTGAGCCTGGTGGGATTTGAACTGCCAAACTGCAGGCAGCCAGCCAGTAGTTAGCAGAAATGGCTTGCAGTACAGAACTCTAACCACTGTGCCACCAAGATGACCTGAGCATGAATAATTGAAAAGTCTTCCCAATCCAGAAAAGGAGGCAACTGGTGCAGAACATGGAATTGAGCCCTTTTAGCCATGACTGCCACCTGCTCCTTGTATATTTTATTTTATTTTATTTTATTTATTTATTTATTAGGCTTATATGCCACCCTATCTCCTGAGGGACTCAGGGCAGCTTACAATTAAAACAGTCCCAATACAATTACATAAATGTTAAAGGACATTATATGAGTCACAAGTTCAGGAGGATCTCCAGGTTTCATACTGGGTCTACCTGGGCAGTGCAACCTCATCCAAGAGCAGAGATGGAAGAACTCCAGATAAAGAAGAGCCACCCTACCTGCCACCATGCTGAGTTACTAGGGTTTAGCTGAAGCCTGTTGTTCCCTGTCTAGAACCCCACAGCCTGCAAGCACTGCAAAAGAATATCTACTGCATTGCTTAGTTCACCTGGGACAAAGATGTACAACTGGGTATCATCCACATAATGATGATACTGCATCCCATGGTGACAAATGAACTCATCCAATGGCTTTGTGTAGAGGTCCAGCTGGTTCACCAGCTTCGCCCGTTTCTGGACTGAGATGCCCTGCGTACAGTCACTCATGCCCTTGTTACTTCGCGACTCGACTACTGCAATGCCCTCTATTTAGGACTGCCCTTGCATACCATCCAAAGACTGCAGCTGGTGCAGAATGCGGCTGCACGGGTGGTGATGGGAGTTACCCGATTCTCCCATATTACCCCCCCTCCTGCGCGACCTGCATTGGTTGCCGGTTGCACTCCGGGTGAGATTCAAGGTTTTGACTTTAACATTCAAAGTCCTAAACGACATGGGTCCACAATATTAAAGGGAGCATCTCCTGCCGATATCGAGTGCCAACCGCCCTGTACGGGAACACAGGCAGGGGCTCCTCGGGGTCCCAGCGGCAAGTCAGTGTCGGCTGGAGGTCCCCCAGCGGCAAGCCTATTCTGTGGCAGTCCTGACTTATGGAATCAACTGCCTCTAGACCTCCGTCTGGCCCCTGACCTCCGCACCTTCCGCCGCGATTTGAAGACCTGGCTATTTGACCAAACCGGGCTGTAATTACCTCACGGGGGGTATGGGATAGTTTTAAATTATTTTAATCTGGTCTTATTGGACTTCATAGCTGTTTAATTCTTTTTAATTATTTATTGTATTTGTATGTTTTAGTTGTGAGCCGCCCCGAGTCTTCAGAGATGGGGCAGCATATAAGTCCAATAAAATAAATAAATAAATAAATAAATAATAGAGAGAGTTGAGCCCTGCAGTACTCCACAAAGCTGGGTCCATGGGCAGGGCCTCTAACTCTATTTGGGATCCATTTCAGAGCTTACTCACTCAAAGGGGGAGTTACATTCATTCTTATACATGAATATTGATGTACTGTTTTGATACAATTGTATCAAAAAGGAAGTAATATCCTAAACAAGATGCATGCACATATTGTTAATGGACTTAAGGGTCAAGAGTGAATTAAAGAGCCTAAATATCCCAAGATTACCTCATCAGTTAACTGAGAGCAGGTTCAAAAAGGGGCAACCAAATGCAGGAATTAATAAGATGACTTGAAAGAAAGAATAGCAAGTTCTGTGAAATAAGTAGCTGTCAGAATTCCAAACAGTGAAAAAGAGTCATTCTATGACAGGTGACATTTCAGTGAGGAGCCTCTGCAGAAAGACCTCTTGGCACAGTCATGAGAAAGGAAGGGCTTGTTTGTAACTAGCTCTTTGCCCTAGCTCTTTGGGATGAAAGGAATACAATGAGGGCTTGATAAAAGAAAGAACTGAGTTATAAAAGGGATAGATTTGCCAAAGGTGGAAAGGGATGCATTAGGTATAGAGGTGACACAAGTAGTGACAATAACAGAAAAATTGATTCCTTTTCTCCCCTTTACCTGCAGAACCATATGATTGGCAGCAGAATTTTCTCTCCCGCTCCTCCTCTCCTCCCCCCACCCCCATTCCTTTGGCCATAGTCATCAAAGGTCTATTATTGGCAGTCAAACCACTAAAGTTTTTCTAAGTTTTGCTTTGCGCATGTTTGTGAAAACTAAATTGAAGAATAGCTAGTTGGAAGCACCATTTTGCATTCTCTCTTTACTGGTAGCTTAGAGAATTCATATACAAAACACTATGGCTTCCTCAGATTAGAAGGAATGTAAAAACGAAACAAGGAGTTCAACGTGTACAAGGAGTTCAACGTGCAGCCTATGTTAGCAACAAGAGTTTACTTCCAACTAAACATGCTTAACTTTATAATCTTAAAGTGCATAAATTGTTTTTGAAATTTTTAGCATTACTGGCAAATGAGAACATATCAAATTAAATACACCTATTTTAATGAGATCTATATCACCTGCTTTGAAAATCTTGCTTTAAGCAGTAGAGAGACGGTTCATCCTACAGCATTGTGCTTTCTGAATTCATTCACTGAAGATAAAAGATAATGTGCATTTTAAAACAAAAACTATTGGAACTCTTTTTCCTGAATACAGGAAAAGACAACATTCATGAAAAGTAAATCAAGACAAGTTGACTGATAAACAGGAGATTATGAAATGTATAGAGATCATTCACTTGAATGTTTTCTTCCAAAAACCTATTCACAATATATGAATTTTCTGCTTCTATATCTTTCTATTAGCCGTAATACAGAGTTCATGAACTAAAAAGGCAGGTCTAGAAAGTTTATGGCACATTTAAAAGGTCTCTCTTTTAATCATCTTAATTGGAAGAAGAAAAAAATAAAAAAAACAGGGAGAGAATATGCCTGAAAATAATCAAATGCCAGAGACCATGTGTGTGAAAAGTACAACATAAAAGTACTGGCACATGACACTAGGTATCTAAAACAAATCTGAAAAACCAGACAATCCAATTTCAAGATGTCTTCTACAATCAATTATCTGGGACAAATAAATTGGAAACAAATGATAAAACATTAGATTTCTCACTGTTTCCATTGCTGTCCTAAAGCAGCTGAAATGTCTCCAAATACGACCAAGGCAATGGTACTGATAAACAACAACCTTTTCCCATTATGCCATTTTTCCAGATTAAAATCAGTCGTCCAAGTCAAAGCTTCCCTCAATGCCTCTGAACAAATAGGTGTATGTGATACATGTGATTCAACTGAACAAAAGACACTCAAAAAAGCAATCAAAATCCATTCTCTCCTAGGTGGTGCTCCAGTGAAATCTAGAAAGTCTGGACACACTAAGCCATTATGTTTTCTAAGTCTGGATGCACTGTAACTTTTTTTGTCTTGGCCCTTAGCTACATTGCTTTTTCAAATTCCATGTAAACTAATAGGTCTGCAGCAACAGTGAAACTTTCTTCCCCTTTTGCCCATGCACTCACTTAGCAAATTCAGGACACACTGCCCTGGAACTATGATCCTGCTGTTCAAAACCGTGATCCAACATCAGTCATAACAACATCACATAAATGTCAATGAAATCTAGAAAAGGTATTCAGAAGTGTAGTGTTTCTAGAACTTTCAGAACAACACGTGAATGTTTGAACAGGTTAGCAAGCAGCATCTTGTTTAATGACAGGTATTGTATTTTTAAAAGATGTCATCAGTCTCCAACTGTGAATTCTCTTGGCCATGAACCTTAGTCCATTACTTCCCTCAAATAGCAATTATTAGGAACAGAAAAGACACAAACGAGGCCGAGAAATGTAAAGCTGACAGCGCTGTCAATAGAGTTCAACAGGCAGAAAGACATAATTCCAATAGAAAATTCCCCCATAAGAGGAGCCGAGGTCTTCTTCCCATAGCCTTCCCTCCAAAGACAAAAAGAAAAGGAAGCGCCACCGAGAATCGCTGCCTTTCACAATGCAGCAATACATACGGAGAAACGCGAGCGGACCTCCGGCCTTAAAGACGCAAGGGGGCTCGGCCCTAGGACCACAAGGCGGCCGGGAGAACTGGGAGGGGAAATGGCGCGCCTTTGCTAACCGAGGCTGGCAGCCCACCGGCGAGGCAACTTACTTACCGCAGTCGACGCACAGGATCCGGCCCACGTCCTTCTTGAGGTTCCTGCCGCTAGTGTCCAGCGGCGCGAAGGAGGTCTTGAAGACCAGCGGCTGCTCGGTGGGCTCCAGGAAAAAGATGTAACGGTGGTTACGCTTGACTTTGAAGCAGGGCGCCGGCATGGAGCCCACGCGGATGAGCTGCTCCCTCTGGAGCCCACCGCTGTTGAGGGGCCACAAGTCCAGGACCTTCACCAGAATGCCGGACATTGGCACCTCGTCCCTGCTCCAGTTGCCGGTCGCCGGAGTCGGAGAATCCGCCGCCGGCAGCGTCTGCACCTTGCCCTCCAGCACCACGGCCGCCGAGTACGCCTGGTCCTGCACCGAGCGCAGACTAGGCGAGTAACAGGCGAGCGACACGCCAATCAGCAACAGAGAAAAGCCGGGCGCCGTCAGAGCGCTCCTCATGCCGAGACAGCCGCAGCCCAAGAGCCTCACGCCCCTGGCCCTCGTCCTCCTCGCGCTGCCCAAGCCGCCGGCCCAGGATGGGGGATGCCGCAGGCCGGCTATCCCGCTCCGCCACCTCCTGCTGTTGCCGCCGCCGCCGGCGGAGCTCTTCTAGCGGCTTCTGCTCCCGCCGCTGCTGCACCGAGCCTCCCGGTCCTCGCCTTCCGTCAGGAACGGCACTGAACAGCAGCACCAGTCCTGCCGCATCCAGCCGGGCCATTTGCAGGACGCCGACGCGGCTCCAGCTGCAAAACCGGAAGCGGCGTAAGCTCGGGCCCAGCCGCGGAGCTACGCAGGGGCTGCGGAACCCTTCCCTCCTCCCTCCCGAGGAGGACTCCGGCTCCGAACACCTAAGAGAAGGGCGGCCGGAGGGGGGCGGCTTATCTCTGGCCCACTCAGGAGAGGAGGAGGGCGGGAGGCTCCTTCATCCGCGGCCCGCGTCCTACCCCTGCATCAGGTCAAGGAGCCCGGCGGCTGACCCTCACCCTACCTTTAGCAGCACCGTCGCCAGCAGCGCGCATCCCAGCTCGCCGAGCGAGGCTCCCTCCCTGCTGGAGAGGGCGAGGCCGAAAATGCCTTCGGCGGAGTCCTCGGGGATCGCCGGCGGCCCCCAGCGAGTCTCCCATGCGATTCCGCCCCAGTTTCACCTACCTCTAGCCCATGCCGTGGAGAGCACACCCTCGATGCGCCGGCCTGAAGGCGGCAGCCACCTGCTCCGCGGAGGACGAGAGCCGCAAGCGCTGCAGCAAGGTGGGCGAGGCGGGCGAGCTCCAAGTCTCGGGGGGTCCCATTCAATTCGTAAGAAGGAACCGCGCGAGAATTCGACTGCCGGGCCTGCATCGGGGGGCAGGCGAGTGTGGGCCAGGTGCCGAAAGAGGACAGACCGCGCGCGCCTTACCCCAACACACGCACACTACACATCGGCGAACCGAACTGCATTCCGGGGACGCCCCTCCCGGGAGACTCGGCTGCCCATCTGTTTGCAAACGCCGTAGTGGTCCCCAGGCATTGGAGGGGAGCTTCCCTGGTCCCCACGTTGAGGGCCTTGCCACAGCAAGCGCCGGCGCCTCTCGCCGAGCTGCGCCCTGAACTGGCTGGACGATTTGTTTGATCGGCCAAGTTCGCCGAGGGGAGGGCTTTGGGAAGGAGGGATCCCCTTCATTTGCATAAGTTGCTGCCCAGCTGAATTCCTTGCGGGCGTCCTCAGCGGTTGATGAGCGCCGAGAGGATCAAAGGCTACTTTGGAGGGGAATCAGCCCAAGGGACCCGAATTACGGAACGTCCCTGTACATATTATTTGGCTAGCGTGCCAGGCACAGAAATGTAATAAATACTATTGCCAGAGAATCCTGCTTTCTAAAAATCCTTAAGTATTTTGTGTCAGTCAACTTTGCAATTAAACAATAGTAAATTATGGAGGTTATTAGGAGTTTTACATTGGTCTGCTATAGTTGGATTAATCTATATGTATGCTTGACCAATGAAAACTTATTTATGGTAGTTGAGAGAAGAGGAAAGCTTTTTTTCAGTATGATATACACTTGTTAATGATTACCAAGTTTCCCTTTGTATTCATCCTGAAAAAATCTTAAATATCACAAGCCAACCAATAAAAATTGTTAGATCTGGGTTAGATTGAAGAGGCAGGACACGGTAGACGGAAAGGATTCTTTATTGCTCTGAACAAAAGATGCTGCCAGGTGTGCCTGCTGTTCTTTTTACAGGCTGCTGTCCCCAATCTCAGCCACTGACAGCTGTTCATTTTCCCGCCCTGGAAAATGAACCAGTGGGGGGAAGTCTGACATCACTGACTTTTCCCCATTGAATATCTAACAAAAATATTTTCTATTCTTTTCATCTAAAGATACATTAATCTAATGTCATTTGACTGTAAGCATTTTTAGTGCAAAATTTCTTCAACTGCTGGCATTTTACAAACTTCTTTAAGGTAGAGCGTAGGTTAGAAATCTAATTCTTTGACCAAGAAAGAAAAAAGTTGTTTGCACTCATGGACATAATCAGAGGTTTGCGTTCATTCCATAATTAATAAGCCTCTGAAGGCAAAGCCTTGCATGGATATAGTGTTGTCCATCACAGACATGCTAATATAAAGCAGTAGAGAAATTTCTGGTATTCTTTCAGAAAATTTATGTCTGGAAAACTGACTGACCACTCCCAGGATGGCTATTTCAGCAGCAGAGTGGTCCAGAAGAAAAATGAAATAGTTTTCTAGGATTTTCCCAGAAGACTCCATTCCTATAACAGTATATTTATACATTCCTATGCTTGTGTCAAACATTTTCCCCACTTTCTTAGTAACCCAACAAAATATGGTGGTACCTTCATTGAAGTAAATTAGGTAAGAAGCAAAAGCAATACTTTCTTACTACATTGAAGGAGTGATTCTTTGAAAAAATAATATGTAGAACATTGAAACAGACTTGACTGTAAAGTAGGTTTTTTAATTAACCCAACATCTGCTGGGTGACAACCTTAGTTCCGATAACTTCAGAGGATGGAGGAAAGAATGAAAAGATCAGCTATTTTTGACTTTATACTAATCTATAGGAAAGCTTAGGGTCTTTCTCCTTTGCTGAGTTAAAGTGCTGACCACTCATTCTTGAGTCAGCAGAAAGTTATACTGAGATTTGCCAATCCCTTACCCTGAGCCTCATCTTACAAGTTGCAGCAGTAGTGAAAATCTTAATTTGAAAACCTGTCAGCAAGTATATTTTGGAGCAGCCAGAGCTTCTTTGGGGGGCGGGCAGTGACATGTAAAGCATATCAGAAATGCATAGGGCCTATGTTCCTCTTGCAGTAGCTTTCCATTCCCTTAAGATCCACTGTTGAGCAAAGGGTCTCCTGGCCACAGCCTTGATCTGAAGCTCAAGCAGGGCCTTGGTGGTGCAGGCTGTTAAATGCCTAGCACTTAAGTTCCAGCTGCCTGCAATTACTGCAGGCTCGAATCCCACCAGGCTCCCACCAGGCTCAAGGTTGACTCAGCCTTCCATCCTCTCGGGGTAGGTAAACTGAGGACCCAAGATTTTTGGGGGCAATAAGCTGACTTTGTAAAATTGCCGCTTAGTAATAAGCAGGCATATACAATGGAATGAAGGTTATTGCTGAGCACACTGGGTTGTATCCCAAAAATTGTAAGCCGCCCTGAGTCTTCGGAGAAGGGCAGCATATAAATGTAATTTTAAAAAAAGAGCAGGAGCCAAGGGTCCAAGAGGATCCCCATGTCACTGACCTGCACCCCCAGAGCAAATGTAACCTCGGCATCAAAGTAGTATTAACATAATTATAACTACTATGAATCCATATTTAAATTTTAAAAGTTTGGAAAAGATTAAAATGGTGCTTTTTTCCCCCTGATTGTTTGCTCCACTTTCCTTCTCCTATAAAATATTAATGACTTTTTTATTAATTTATTTAATTGGGAAGAATTCATGTTTTCTGTAAGATAGAGCACGATACAATTAAGAACTAGATTACTGAAGGAAAATCTAGGAGGTCTATCTATCTTGAAGGTCACAACTTTTAAACAGTGTAAGTTCAATTTTTTTCTTCTTACTGCAAGTGCATAGTGTTTTACTTGCAAAAATAAGCAATATTAGAAGAATAATGTATACATTCAAAGAACCTCTTTGTTGTACAAAATTCTTAAATACTAAAATTCTTTAACAAGTGTGGAAAGAAGACTTGGAACTTGATGAGTCAGTTTGGAAGTCACCTAGAATTGATTGTACAATAATTTACAGATGGCAGTACTGTCCTTTAAAATAACCTTTACTGTCCTTTATCAAAACCTGTTTTGGAGAGGTTGCAATCAACCTAAGACATGCTATTATTTCTGATGGCAATGTGTATTTCATTTTTGTTGAACGTTTGTACAAATACCCCAACATTCTTGATAATTTCAGTATTTTTTCTCAAACACTGCAAAGAAATTCATTCAGTTCCCACATCCCATCAGTTAATAGGCATATATAGTTTACTGCCACACACTCAGAATAATCTTCTCGTTTTCTCTTATTGATGTCACTTTTTGTGAAACTCTACTACTTTAGTTTGATTACTCTGGTTTTTCTTCACATCAAAGCTTCATGCAATGCTGAATCCAATTTTACAATGTGTCATGTCCACAATAGTACAATCATTATTTGTTAAAAGAGACTATTCAACAATTTAAAAAAATCATTACTTCCAATATCCATTGTACTCATCCACAATTTAAAAAAAACCCTTACTTTTTTATATAATTAAAATCAATTTACTTATAAAAAGCTTTCATGAAGTGTTTTGGAGAAGTCAGATGCATGCTTGCTATTTTGTGATGTTTTGATTTGTCTTTAGAAATAAGCTGTCTAACAAACTTTAGAACTTTTCTTAGGGATGAATCTGGTCATGTTTCTTTTCTGACTATAAAATAACGTGTGTATTTGCATTTATTTATCAAACAATATTTGTATATTCATATATACGAAAAATACATTTTCCAGCTCAAGTTATAAAATTAATGTTTGTTAATGTTAGATGATCACTTCTAACTACCACTAGATGTGGGATGGGCTTCAAAAATTTCAGCAACGGGTTCTCTGCCTGGTTGCTGGGTGGGCATGGCCATGATGGGTGTGGCCTACTGGGCCCCCTGCACCATGGGGGGGAGGCGTTTTCATCCTTCCTGGGCCCCAGTGGCTTTCCTCAAGTCCCTGAGAGGGTGAAAAATGGCCTCCCCTGGGCTCTAGAGGCCCTCTGGAGGTTGGAACTTCTGGGAGGCCCATTTTTCGCCCTCCCCAAGCCTCTGCATGGGCTCTGCACTTACCTCACATCCAAAACGCATTGTGTGGAGACTCCTGGTAGGGGAGGGGAGGGGAGGGGAGGGAGGGGCAGGGTGAGATAGGAGGGGCCAGCCAGGGGTGGGATTTGGCGATTCTCTGGCCATAACATTAGCTATGGGTTCTCCCGAACCCAGGTAAGCCCGTAGCATCCCACCCCTGACTAAATGGTAGTATATACAGTTTGTTTTATTTCTAAATATATTTCCAATTTTCATAAAAAAGAGCAAATCACAGAATCATTGAGTGGGAAGGGACCTTGAAGGGTGCATTCTGTTCTCCCAATGGATTGGTTACTTTTTAAATATTTTCCCTACCAATGCTTATTTTAGAATCTACACATCTTTAGCATTTACCTATCTTTACACTTGAAATGGAAGCAGGATGATTTTTTTAATTCATATTTATATCCCGCCCTTCTCCGGAGACTCAGGGCGCTTACAATTTTGGGATACAACCCAATGCGCTCAGCAATAGCCTTCCTTCCATTGTATATGCCTGCTTATTACTAAGCGGCATTTTTACAAAGTCAGCTTATTGCCCCCAACAATCTTGGGTCCTCAGTTTACCTACCCCGAGAGGATGGAAGGCTGAGTCAACCTTGAGCCTGGTGGGATTCGAGCCTGCAATAATTACAGGCAGCTGGAACTAAGTGCTAGGCTATTAACAGCCTGCACCACCAAGGCCCTTATAATGACTTTTAATGACAACCCAGTATAAAAAATCTATTGGCTGAGAAGCTGAAGATGAGAAAGTTATATAGACCTTCTTATCATTGTGGAATAGCAACTATATTTGTTATCATAATAGATATCCTGGTGGAACAAAAAATAGCAAGCAGGTTGAGATAGCACAGAAGTGTGAACAATTAGTATAATACAATCACACAGAATTCTTTATTCCTTCTGAACACAACCATATTTTCAACAATATTGTAACTCTTTGCCAGTCCCAATTTGTCATAAAAATTATTTAACGTGAAAAATGTATATAATTTTGCAATGGGCTTCTTTTAGCAGAAGATCTCAAGGCCCACCTTGCCTACATTAGATTCTTTACTGCACACAAGAAAGAAGCCATAATCAAACAGATGAGATGCTACCTGCAGTCAAGACATTCATATGGTCTCTGTTCCAAGTTTAAACTTCAGACTTTTTTCTCTTGCCTGTTGACCAATGCTGGCTGGTGAGTTAACCAACACTTAGCAATTCATTTTGTGGCCATGGGAGAAAGTATACTTTGGGTCATCCCATGGAATGTATTTCTTGGTCTGGTTTACCTCAAAGAGCTGATAGGACATCTGGCATTTAGGAAAAGTACCACAAGGCCAGGTTAAGTTCCCAAAGTAACTTACAGATCACCCACATTATCTATTTCAACCAGAAAAGATATGGGGCACAAAACATCTGACTGCTTTCTTCTCAACTGGCACAATATGCTTTATCCTGTTCATGATATCTATCAAGCATATTTAAAACCTAGTATGCTATTGCATTAATGCAATTAGATACGGGTAAGGGAATGTCATTTATTTAGTGATTATTCTAATCAGCATTTTGAAATCTTTCATGGGATTAGTTTATATTCAGTTCTATAGGCCTGGCCTTACTAGGATCACACAAAGTTATTTATTATTTGTCCAATGAAAGTATCTCACCTATATTCTCTGGATTAAACTATGCATGATGATTTGGTTTTTGGTAGACAAGAAATTAACAAGGGTTTTTTCTCCCTTTAACTCAAAGATGGATATTTGGCTGTTTTTTTATTGCTTTCATTTACAATCAGTGTTGGAAGGCCTAAGGATGATAGATTTCAAGTAAGAATAGTGATCTTCTCCATTACAGGCTCTTGGGCTCCCTGTCTAACCAAATCTACATCATATAGAGCTTTAAAGATGATTGCTAGCTTTTTAAATTGATTCCTGATATTTACTGCTAACCAGTGCATGGCTAAAAAGAATCTTTCCTGTAGTAGCAGATGCCACCCACTAACACACTAGTCACTGCATTCTCCATAAGTTCCAAACTGTCTTCAAAGACAGCTTCATATAGACCTGGGTGAAGAAGTCAAGATATGTGGTGATAAGATATTACTGTCACCAAAACTTCTGGTCCAGGTAGGATGATAATTGGTGCAGTGGCTTTAAGAAGACAAAAACTCTCCTGGTCACATTTTCTGTCTGCTGTTCCAGCTGAAGCTGTAAATCTAGGACAGCTCCAAAGTCACAGATATTCTGTGGGTGGTGTACATTAATTATGTACAATACAAACAATTATCTTTCTGGATTGCCTAGATGTTTACAGATAAATAGTGCCTCCAACTTGCTAGGATCTCCCCAACCAGTTTCTCATAGCTTCCAAGTATAGAAGCTCAAAGTTCCATAGCATTTCCACCTCGGACTGGGATGGTAAAGCAAAGTTGAGTGTTTAATGTTTGTGTTTCTCTACTTAAAAAAACTATTTTTATTATTTAAAAAATGCCCATCTTCTTGCTTCAGGTAAAGCACACCTGCTTCTATGCCAGGTACAGGGGAAAAACAATGTCCTTTTTTAAAAAATGAAAGAGAAAAATAAAAATGACTCTGGGTTGCCCTCTAATGTTTTACTTGATCCCATTTCTACTGCTAAGTAGCAAATGGCTGAGCCCATAGAATGGGAAGCTAGTAGTCCTAAATTTCCTCTCCCAATAGATCTTTGGGTCCTTGCATTGGCTCACCTCCTTCTTTGAAGTAGCTGCTTGGCACTACCAGGGAATGCCCACTCCTGAGGCTTGATCCAACTCTCACATCATGTGCCCCCTTTACTGCCTAGCTGTGGCTATTAAAGAGTGGATATGAAAAACAAGTAATTTCTATGTGTAGAACTAGAGGAATTAGCCATTTTTATCTTAAACTCAGAAGGTAGATAATATCTGAAATTGTTTCTACCCACCTAGACCTTCACAGCTTCCAGACATTGCAGTAGGATTTTCATAACATCTCCATTTAGTCCTATTGTTGCAATGTATCAGATCCATGTACATCAAGATACCTTTTATGACAAATATCAAATCTGTTGTGCACCCTGAAGGAGCAATGATAAATTTCCTAGAAAGATCATACTAGTCTCCCAATAAATGTTTAAAAAAATAATTTCAAACTTAATGTCTCTTTCAAGCTCTGCAATTTCTTTGAGCAGCATTTTGTATACCTTCCTGAATGGGTGACTAGTAGACATTAACAACAGCTTTGATTTTATTCACTCCATCATTATGCTTCTAATTTAATCAGTCAAAAAATACAGTATTGCTAAGTTCATTCATTTGGATTTCAAAACAGTTTTAGATATGTTTGCTATATTTTATCATGCCTCATTCCTCTTCTATTGGTTCTCAGCCTTTTATTGCTATCTTCTAATTATGTGATTTATATCTACTATTTCATTGCTTTGTATTTTCCAGTGTTTTGCAATTGTCATCTTTACTATAATTAATAAATATTTTACTATTTGTATGTATTCTACTATAACAGGTAAGTTAGTCATGGAAAACTCTTCTTCATGGTGTTGTAAAATATTGATTGTTGAAATAAAATGAAGCAATTTTTTTCTCCATTTATCCCTGCTTCATATATCTTGCAGAGGAATTAGACAAATGCAATAGTCTATTTAAGCACATGATATCTTATATATTTATATATATTTATTAAATTTATATCCCACCTCACTTCCCCCAGTGGGGAACTCGAGGCGGCGTACAAAAAAGATAAAAACAATTTCTATACAATGTAAAAACAAAAACTCATTCATATCAGTCCAAAACATACACGGGGGAAGGACAAGGTCTCAATGCCATGCCCCCCGATTTGTTCTTACTGAACGAATATATTATATTTTTGTTTAGTATATATTTTACTCTTAATTTTAATAACGTTAATTTTTAGTTCTGATGTTTGCTTTTATATTGTTTTATATATGCATTGTTTGTTGGATTACTGTACACTGCCCAAAGTCACTGTTGGTCATATAAACCAATCAAACAATAATGAAATATTTGAAGATTGATTGGTGTATCTTAATCTCATTTAAAATCAAAGGAATCTCTTCAATACTATATAAAACCATTACCAAATATATAAAAGGCTATCTTGAAAGTGTTAAAAATATGTGGAGAGGGTTTGAGATTAGAAGTTGATCAATCAGTGTGGAATTGTTCTGGAGAAGTACACTAAGGAAACCAATTAAGAATTGGTTATTCATGGAGAGAGATGATGCTTTGAGATTTGTAGTCTGGACCGTATCAGGACCCTGGAGAGTTCTCTGCATAACATTTTGAAGCAATTTATATCACCTTGAGACCTACAGAACATTTTTGTTTGTGGCATGAAAAGTTCATACAGGATTCTAAAAGAGAATGATTCCCCCCCTCCAATCCACAGACGTCTCTGAACTTGGGGTTTAAGAAGTGAAACAAGATTTAAGCCACTCATTTTTGTCCTTTAACCACCCTCCCCACCAATCTGCCCTTAGGGCTGAGGTGGAAATCTGCTTTATACACGTACTGTACATGAAGCTGTGCTAAAGTTTTGGAAGACGACTTTTATCCCAGTGCTTTAGGGACATGACACATACTCTAATATATTACATACAAATCTATTTAAATACTGTAGGTTAAAACTGATCACAAAAATAATTCATAGAAGATAGTATGCAGTTTTAAAGTGCAATATATTATTCAAGGTCTTTGCAGATTGTGTTTGGGTGGGTGCAATCAAATATACTAATATTTTAGTACTAATATAATACTAATATTAATTTATATTAATATATTAACAAATATATTAATATTTATGCTTGCAGTCCACTTAATTTTGATTTTGGCTGAATATTTGGTTGAGAAAGTTGAGAAACACATACTGCAGCCTTTGATAGTTACTTTCTGTGTAGTTTTAACAATCTCATTTTCAGGAAATTAAACTTAACTAATGCAAATTATAATTCATATATAAATTTGATAATTTACATGAGTTAAGTTTAATTTCCTAAATTCTTGAAATGCACTTTTTTTTTCAACAATCTGTCCTTGGTGGATACTGGAGCAGAGGCATGGTATTGCCAGTGCGATATTTATTTATTTTTCAGAAATTCAGATCCTTTTCAAGAATTGGTTTGATGTGGATTTTTAAGAATCTTGCAAATATGATATCCAAGACTGAAGTTTTAGTTAAGATATTTCCTAATCACAACCTTATCAATTTGATATGTAAGAGAAAACCTACAACTTTTAGATGAAGATTAAATGAAATGTTATTACGGAAACAGCTGGTGATGGAAAACTGCAGGAAGAAGTTAACTATTCTTTGGTGACAACATAAAGGGACAGGCTTCAACCATTTGGGACAACAATAAAGCTTTTATGAGAGGGGTTTTCTTTATCCAACATAACTGAGAGTTAATAAAGAAGTTTCAAGAAAAAATACAGACCAGTTTGGATAAAATTAAAAAGAATGAAGATTTACAAAAGACACCAACAAATGTAACTACTGTATGTCAGATTAAACTTCTACAATAACAACGCTCTGTGCTAACTGTAGGGGAAATAGAGACAAAATTGAAATATGTAAAACAAGAGTTTTGAGTGTGTAAATAAACCTGGGAAATGATTGGCATATAAACTGTGAAAGGAAAGAGAAAATGATAGAACCAGATATTAGTGGACAATATGGGTATACCGAAATCCTTTTTTATTATTTCAATTTGCATAAAGTGCAATATATGAACTGAGAAAAAAATTGAGGAAAACCTTAAAAAACAAAATTTATCGAAACGTTCACAATCCCTGAGGCAAATTATGAACAGCCCTCCACCATGGGGATAACAGATAATAGAATGATAGAGTTTGAAGGGACCTTGGAGGCTTCTAGTCCAACTCCCTGCTCAAGCAGGAAACCCTATAAGTTTCCAGACAAATAACTATCCAATCCCTTCTTTAAAACCTCCAGTCATGGAGCATCCACAATTTTTGGGGCAAGCCATTCAACTGATTAATTGTTCTCATTGTCAGGAAATTTCTCCTTAGTTCTAGATTGGATCTCTTCCTGGTAAGTTTCTATCCATTATTTCTTGTCCTGCCTTCAGAAATCATTGGAAGAAGAACTGTGTACGGGGCAAGGAGGCAGCATCTAGGACAGTGTGCCTAGTGGGCAGATGCCCACTTGAGGTTTCCCAGCATCTTTGGCCAGAAGGGCTGGCGGGCAGGACAAGAGAAGAGCCTATGAGCTCGCTGGGCGCCCCGGCAGACAGGGTTGGGTCCTGGGCAGCTGATGGCTGAATAACCTAAACTTGGAATCATGTGATTTGATGAACAAAACAACGCAATATTTTGTACTACAATTTACCAGATTTTTTGATAGCCCGGTGTGGTAGCCACTGAGTTTCCCTGGATGACACTAGTAGCTGGCAGCACACTGCAGCCTGGTGGAGGGGGCCTCTTTTGCTATCCCATGAGCTCATCTTCTATTCATTCTCTTATCTGTTGGGATGGGAATGGGATGTCTTTTCCAGGTGTACAGGTGATATCATTTACTAACATCACCACTAACTTCAAGGATTGGTTGAGGGGTTATGCCAATGTGATTGAGGGGTTTCACCCATGTGGATCTATTCTCCAATCCCAATGCTGTATCTATGCTGTTCTTTTCTGCTTGTAAAAATGGTATAAAAGTAATAAACACCACGTATGTGGTCAGACATCTTTGGAAACTGAAATGACTGATTATTGAATCCCCACAGCCCGGCATGATGTTTGTTCTAAAGATGTGGATCTTTCTTTGGCGCCATCCGTGGAATAGGTCCAAACAATTAATTTTAAGGCCTTTTTGGATTGATAATATAGAACACAATTATAACTTGGTAAGATATCCTTGATTACATTTAGCTTTGGCCAAGAGCATTTATAATCTGAGATTATACCACATTTTTAGGAACTGCTGAAGTTCTTCAAAGGTGCAAATTCTTGGAGACAGTCCAAATGAATTAACTTCTGGTTTTCAGCAAAATTGTGTCCATAGTATGTATTCCATTAATAAAAAAATAAAATTGTTTGATAAAATGATAATAAAATTATAAAAAGGCTGAGAGCTGGAAGAGTTGGAAGGTGAGACGGAGAGTGTGTTGGTCCCCCTACCCCGGGTGAGAGCTGGGAGGGGGAGGAGTGGCTCCCTGCTTGGTGGGTGAGAGCAACTGGGCAGGGTGCCATTTGTGCATTGAGTGGATGTATTCTGAGTGTGTTGGGAGATAAGGGGGGCTGGATCTGACCCCTCTGCATCAATGAGGAAGGGGTGGTGGGAGTTTGAGGGCACGGAGAGCAAGTACTATAGTGCCTGTAAGGCACACCTTGCCCCCGACAGTTTGTCCGTGGGAGGAGGTTTTTCCCCTTTTTAAGGAATAGTATTGGGGATGGGGGATGGAATGGTTCTCAGGGAAGGCAGAGGAGGGCAACCTATTTCAGTGGTGTCGGGTAATGGGAGATATGGGAGGCAAGGGGGGAGCTGGCATGGGGAACACAACCTCGGTGTTTAGTACTGGTCTCGTGTTCTGCCCCCTTGCACTCACCTCATTTACCTGGTCAGCAGATCTGTGGTAGCCCTGGTCCTAGGCTGCTGCTTTTAAATGTCAGATCAGCCTGCATAAGGCTAGCCCTATTGCCAATTTGTTCCTCAAAGAGAAGGCTGATCTGGCTTGTATAACCGAGACCTGGCTGGGCCCAGAGGGAGGTGTTCCCCTCATAGAAATGTGCCCAATGGATTATGAGCATGGAATCAGTCTAGACCTCACAGCCAGGGAGAGGGTGTGGCTGTTATTATCAGAGAATCTCGGGATTCTGGCAATTACCCCAATTAAATCATGAGTCTCGAGCCAAACTTCCAAAACTTCAAAAGGATTTATTGGGAGTTAACACTGCCTGGGTGTAGCCGACTCTGAGACACATAATTTGTTATCACCCTTGACCTTGGTTTTCCCCCACCCCCTGGGTGTATCATAATTCATATTCTCCAAAGGGACACATCCATAGCCATGAGTCATCAATCATGTTCTCCAGTTAGAATTTTGCATGGCAGAAACTTCAGTCACCTAGTTACTATCTTTGAAAACTATTTATGGAATGCACTTTTGATTTCCAAGCTGCCACACTGCTCCCCCTCCCTTTCTGTTGGTAGCTCTAAAAAGACCATAGAAATATTTTATGATATAATATTTTATGATTTTATGATATTTTATGATATGCCACACAAGTGCCCGGCTGTGAGACCTTTTTTCTTAGGTTGAGCTCAAGGGATTAGGTGGGATTGCTGCTGCTGTACCAGCCTCCCTGCTGCATGGTACCTTCCCTAACCAGGCTCCTGGATCTCACCGTGGGGCTGGCAGTGGAATTCTCTATGCTTATAGTTCTAGGGGATTTCAACCTGCCATCCCTGGGAGCAGGGGTGGAGGTAGCCTGGAGATTTCATGGAAACCATGGCTTCCATGGGCCTGTCCCAGATTATCCAGGGCCCAACTAGGAATAACAGTCACACACCCGATTTGGTGTTCTTGTCGGAGCAGTGTCTATGTGACCTGGAATTGGTGGGCCTGTCCTTGGTCTCCTTGTCATGGTCAGATCATAGTCTGGTGGCAATGAGTTTCTCAAGAGCTGTACCCCTCCGCAGGGAGGAAGCAGCTTTGAGGGGATCTTCAGCCTCAGTGGGGTTAGGAACTGATTCCATTTATTCCAAGAGTTGGCAAATTGTCCTTGTCATCCAGCCTGTTCTTTTGCTGCTGCTGCTGCTGCTGATGATGATGATGATGATGATGATGATAGATCAGGATTCCAGTGGCCACTACAAACAAGGCTATAATGGTGGCTAGGAGATCTCCAATGATGGCTTTGCCAGGTGGCTGTGCCAGTCATATTGGGCTTCTCCTGGACAAGAACAAGTTACTGCATTGAAACCTGCCCCATGCAATTGGTGTTGGCAGCTAAAGCTTTTTCTCCCTATAGTCTCTGACCTTGGACTTCCGCTGACTTTGGGAGCAATCCGCTGGATGTGGTCCAGGAGAAATCTAATAGGGTGGGATTTCCCCTCACGCCGTAGATGAATGTAGCCTCACTGAGGGTCAGATACCAGTGGTCATTGTAGCCCTCTATGGCACCCTCAGGAACATTCAACATGGAAAGCCAGACAGAGACAGACTCATGCTGTGGCAGTTCAACAAGGTAGGTGATCTGTTGTTGTTGGCTTCCTTGGTGGAAAGCATGTTATAGTGGCTGGTGACAGTGACAATGCCATCAGGGTTATTTGTCTGCTTGGTACTAAAATACCAACTTTAACTGCCAGGTGACGCAAGCCGCCAACTTCTCATTTGTGGATGTGCACACAGCCATAATTTGCTTTGTTTTTCTAGCCTTCACTTCCGCAGCTCAGTGCTGCCTATGGGTTTGGCCAGGATAGCCAGGTTGCTGGTGTCTACTTCATTGCCATTGAGATATGTGGCAAACTTGCACACGTAGGTGACTTCATCCATCAAGAAGAGGTGTTCAATTGCCAGTATGGCATCTGTCAAGCACACTGTGAGAAAACAGATCTGCCTGCTATTCTTTTCCATTGGATAATTTTGTCCATGTGATGGATTGTAGACAACCACATTCTGTCTCTGACCTCCAACTTCCTTAACCCAGGTCAATTAGCTGGCCTTCATTGTAGGCTTGGTTATTGCGATTTTGCAGAGCAGGATCACTTTCTTCCCCAGGTAGCTGGTGACCTCATTGTGGACTGTCACTTGCTGGACGAGTACAACAGAGAGGCAGCTCCAGAGGCAGTTTGCCCAAGCGCATGGCGGTGGAGAGGGCAAGCAGTGGTAATGGGTCCTCCACTGGTGCTCAACTCTTGGCTGTACCGCAAATCTACCTCAGAGCCTCCAGAGTGGCTGCTGCCACCGCTACTGCTGCCGCTTCAGTCCCATTGTGAGACAACATTCATTCCTGGCAATGCCATATATTACCTACCATGTTTCTAAATATATTTGCATGTCCTTAAATTTGTCCCATGCCCAGAGTTGCTATTTGTGGCTGCACTCAATATGAAGTTTGAAGAATGCTGGGTTTATCCCTGCAGCCATAGTCCTCAGGGAGCTCTGTCCTGAATTATAATATTTATTTTGTTCAGGAACTGCAAATGATACAGCAAACAAGGGCATACAGGTGCAGCTCAAGGTGCTGGTTGTTTGCAACTTGCAAGACTGCCTCTTCCTGAGGTCAGAGATGATGGACGGGCTTAGGTACCTTCACTCAAATGCTGCCATCTAGTGGGAACTCGGAAGCATGCCTTCTTCACTTTAGTTATTCCTGCCCTGTAAAATCCTTCAGAGAACCAGGAGGTCCCCTCTGGAAGACTTTAAAGAGTTATGGTACCTCACCCTGTTGGGTGGGGCTGAGCCTAGAGGCCAACCAATGGGAGCACTGAGGTGCTGGAAAGCATGGCCCTGAGTGCCTGGAGATTTTTTTTTTAATGTGTTCTGTTTGTGGTCTCTCCAGGGTTGTGGTTCATAACAGGGATGGCTAAATAAATAATTTATTCATAAAAACTTAGCAAAGAAGGTTGTAAAAGAATTAGAAAACAGTAATAGCTTTTTCACAGATGAAAACTGCCATTTTGGACAAAAGTATTACATAGACATTAAAATATTTTTTCTTTAAATATGGTTTTAGGTGTGCTTGTTCATTTTTTTTAAAGTCTTGCCTTTTTTTGTAGGATTTTATCTTTTTTTTATCGTTTTAGACTTTGGGTGAGAAAAGCCTCTTTATGCATATGTTTAAAACACTTGTTTTTTTCCCCAAGATTTGTTGTGAGCCTGGAAATTAGAGATGCTGCTAAAGCTAAAGCTTGTGATAATTGATAGTTACACACTGTTATTGTCAACTTTTAATGATCACATGGATAGATTTTCTGCACAGAGGACTCTGCCCAGCCTGCTCCTTCAGATTTTATTTATTTAAAACATTTATAGAGCTGCCTATCTTTCAATAAATTTGAGCAGCTCTCAATAAAAGATCTCCTAAAGGATTGGATTATTGCAATGCACTTTGCATGAGGCCACCCTTGAAGCTGCAAACTTCAGCTGATGTAGAATAAGATCATGCAAGCCATATTAGGTGCCCAAGGACACATATAACACCTCTGCTCCATAAACTGTCCTGGGTGTAAGTTTGCTTTGAGTCCAATTCAAGGTGTTGGTTATTACCAATAAAGCCCTACATGGCAAAGGACCAAACTGCCTATAGAATTGCCTTCACCCCATCAGCCCATCTCACTCATTCAGGGAAGACATGCTACAGACCCTGTCAGTCAAGGAATTTCCACTGTTGGAAAGAGGGACTTTTCTATTGCTGTCCCAGCATTGTGGAAAGTTTTGCCCCCAGAGGTTAGGAAAGCCCCCAATCTTTTGGCCTTCCACTAATGGGTCAAAATGGGGCTGTATATCCTTGTGTGCGGGACACAAAGCCTATATAATCATGGGGCTGACTGGTCACATGAGAGCCCCCTGCCTGTATTAACAATTTATAAGCCCACTTCTTAGAATTCTTCACTTTCCAAAATTGTTATATTGTTTATATAATTTTAAAACTTTTAGCCCTAAATTATTCTAATTTTAGTGTTCAATTTTATTGATGATATAGTATACTCTCCATGGGAGATGGGCAATTAAGAAATATTATTATGATAGATAGATAGATAGATAGATAGATAGATAGATAGATAGATAGAGGGTGCACTTACTATCACTGTAGTTGAGTCTTTCCATCCTGCAACTGGTTATCCCCTTCTCTTTCCTTCTACTTTTCTTAACATTACAGCTTTCTCCAGAGAGCTGGGTCTTCAGATAATGTATCCAGAGTAGATAATGTGAGCATGCTCATTTATGCCTCAGGTGAGAACACTCTTTTTATCAGCCTCTTCAAAATTGGTCTCTTATTTTCCAAAGCACAGAAGGCATAACAAGAAGTAATGGTTGGAAACGAACCAAGGAGAGACGCAACCTACAAAAAAGGAGACATTTTTTAACATTGAAAGCAATATACCAATGGAATACCTTGCCTTCAGAAGTTGTGGGTGCTCTGTCACTTAAGGTTTTTAAGAAGAGAATGGACAGCCATTTGGCTGAAATGGTGTGGACCAGGGCTGTCAAACTCCCGGCCCGCAAGCCAGATGTGTCACGTTTTGGCCACACCCACACCCGGTTTAGTGAAGGGGAAAAAAGTCCCAATACACCACCGTGACAATGTAGTTTGACACCCCTGGTGTGGACTCTTTTGCTTGAGCAGGGGGTTGGACTAGAAGACCTCCAGGGTCCCTTCCAGCTGTGTTGGAAAAAATGAGAATTTTTTATATGTAGAGAGCTGTGGTGGTGCAGTGATTAGAATGCAATACAGGTAGTCATCAACTTATGACCACATTTGAGCACAACATTTCTGAGACGTTTGTTAAATGAATTTTGCCCTCTTTTATGACCTTTCTTGCCACAGTTGTTGAGTGACTCACTGCAGCTGTTGAGTTAGACACATGGTTATTAAGTGAGTCTGGTTTCCCCCATCGGTTTTGCTTGTCAGGAGGTCAGTTGTTGTCAAGCACATGACCATGGGGATGCTGCAACAGTTGTAAGGATGAAAAACATCCATGTCACTTTTTTCAGTGCCATTGTAACTTTAAACGGTCGCTAAATGAATGTTTGTAAGTCGTAGACTATCTGTATTGCAGGCTAATTCTGCCAACTGCCAGAAGTTCGATTCTGACTGGCTCAAGATTGACTCAGCCTTCTATCTTTCCAACATTGTTAAAATGAGGACCCAAATTGTTGGGGGCAACCTGCTGACTCTGTAAACTGCTTAGAGTGCTGTAGAGCAGCAGTCAGCAACTGGTGGGCCGCGAAAAAATTTTGATGGGCTTCAGAGAAATCTCACCCCCACAATACCCCCCCCCCAAGCAATTAATCCAGGTTGTGCAGAAACACAAGGCTGCGCCGCCCATATGGCCCACAGGAACCCTCCCCACCCACTCACTCCTTACCTGGCAAACTTGTCTGCTAAATTGCTATTTTTCCTTTTTCCGACCATCAGCTGTTCTGCTGTGCCTAGAGATTTAGATTAGCTAGGAAGCAGAAAATGGTTGGATTTCTTGCTTTCTAGCTAGTCTTTAGGTCTTCAGTTCTGCTTTTAAGCAGAGCTGAACCTCCCTTAGGACTGAAGGTTCTATTATTCAGTGCAGACTCACGGCAAGCAAATTTTATTTGACAGACTGAGCTAGCCAATGGCAGATAGATAGATCACTGAATGCTTCTGTGAGCAACTCAATCTGCCTGCCTGCTTTGCCTGATTTTGGGTAAAAGTTGCTCTTTTTTTATAAAAAATCAATATTTATATAAATATTTATAATATTTACATACAAGCCATGCCCAGCCAGTCACATGACCACCAAGCCACACCCACAAATTAGGCCATGCCCACAGAACCGTTAGTGGTCCCTGGGATTTAAAATTATGAGTTTGGTGGTCCCTGAGGTCCAAAAGGTTGGCGACCCTTGCTGTAGAGCACTGTGAAGCAGTATATAAGTCTAAGTCGTAGTGCTATGTAGTAAACATACATCAACTGAAGCACACAACTTAATCTACTGGCATGGCTGGTTTTTATCATGCAAGTGGATGATGCTGTACTGCTGGCTAGCTTGGATGGTGCTTGTTTTTTTGTCAGTTATGTACAATAAGTTGCAAATGTTCATTTAAGATGCTCTGTTATACTCATCTTGGTTCAACTGAGTCATTTTCAGATCCATGTTTTTATTGCATCATACATGTTATCCAGCATTCATTGCTAATCATTCATATACTCTCAGCCACTGCACAGCATCACTTACTTAACAAAAAACCACACATTCATGTCCATAAAGTCACCACTAGGGTTCATTATACATTTATCGATAAACACATTCAGTAACTATGGGGACATTGCACAATTTTGTCTTACTTCCTGCTCAATGTTGAATCATTCACTAAATGTTTGATGAATTGGTTATTTGCATCATTTTATACAATTGTAAAAAGTAGAAGAAATGTGAATGCATATAACAAACATAAAAACAAATAATGAAAATAAATAAACAAAACCTAAATATAATAGAACAAATAATTACAGGTATGTGAAAATGATTAGGATTCAGTTTCTAAACATCCAATTCAACCTTCAGCAAATGAAATCTGATTGTCCAGTTTTTCCTTTATGCTGGTAAAAGGCCAGTTCAAAGTGTAAAAGTTAACACATTTTATCAACCATTCTTTGGTATCTGGTGCACAAGCATAATAAATCTAATGTTTCTTTATTGACAGGCAGGAGACAAACACATGTCTTCTTCACTGTAGTTATGTTATATAACAGATGTGGCAACCCCTTTGCACTGCTTAAGTCTTTCCTCTTTTTGCATTGAACCTACAACGCGCCACAGAGTTTATGGATCGTAATTTTAGTATAGTTAGACCATGTATAATTGACAGACTGAATTTTATTACAGAATTTAGTTGTTATTTATTATTTTATACTAGAATTTTTAATTGTATATTTACTGAGCATTTTTATTTGTTCTCGTCTCTGGTCTAAGACTGTAATAAACTGATTATTGACAGGTAAATTTAAAATAGTTCAGTAAGTTAAATCAGTGGTTCACCATAATAAGAAGATTTAGCCAACACTAAATAATCAAAGGGTACGACCAAAACATTCTTTCTGAACATCTGTTAGGGTTGTAAAGAATCCAGTAAAGTTGGAAAGTTTTTTGATGAATTAATCTTATCTTAAGATGATAAGTAATTAACATTTTAAAAAACTGAGACCATTAATTTTATAAAATCAGGGATTCCCTCTTCTTCTAAATTGTTTGTTTTAGTAGGCAATTTCAAATTTCTCATGAATGACTATTTTAATACAGTTTTTAAATTGCCAGTAAAACTGAGTGGTTGGTTAGCCTCTTCAGAAAACCTTATCTCCTATATTCAGAACTGTAGAGGTTTAGAGAAAGATCATATAGGATATGAACATATCTGAATGCATCACCATTCAGTTCTTTTTGGCAAATTCTCTGTGTAACACATCAAAAGTTTTAAAAGTATAATTGTTGATCAAAAGTTACAGGGATGGTTCAAGTCTGAACTTCCATGAGTCATACTTTTTTATCATATGTGTTCTATTATCACTACACATTAGTCTGTGTGTTTGTTCTGTCCTCTCTACACATTAGTCTGTGTGCAGCCCACATGCAGCTAAACCCATCTATCCTCCAATAAAACAGATGTGGGTAGATCTGGATGCTTTATTGAAGGAACAGGATATGGTGAAACTGAGGAAAATAGGGATATATACAATGAGAACCAAATACAAGATAGACAGTATTGAGTTACTGCTCAACATAACAATTAATAAATACAAGTAATTTAAATCTCATCAGTGATTCTCTGTGTGTGGGAAGTGGGTTTGTTCTTGAATGTGCCACAGATTAAGGTGGATTCTTCTTTGTGCTTCTGCCTTCTCCAAATGCTAAAGGAAACGAAGTCTGGCTTCCCAGCATGCACTTGTTTTGAAAGTGTGGGCTGATGGGTAAAGTGGTGGGGCCAGCTTCAAACATTGTCTCTCCAGCCACTAGATTGGGCTAGAGAGCAACAATAGTATATAAAGATGGTATGTTGGGGCATATGTGTCCTTCTGGCCACTAGATGGGGCTAGAGAGCAACAACAGTATATAAAAGTGATATGCTGGGGCATGACAATGTGCTTTCTCTAAACCAATAAAAATACAATAATTTTTCTCAGACTTATAAATTTCTCAATGATCTGTTAAGTAACAAAAATTTATCCATACATTTTCTGCTAGGTAGAAAGTTACATTGCTGTGCCCCAAGTCCACTGCTTCCGCTTCCACTTCCAGTCCTGTTTGGTAAGCTAGAAAAATGTGAGATAGATAGTACCACTACCAGGTGGGTCTGTATCTGACTGACAAATTGTATTCAATATGCAGTCCTCAATAGAACTACATCTACATGGAGGAAAGTAAGCAGTGGAGTACGCCAATGTTCTGTTTTGGGCCCAGTACCCTTCAACATTTTCATATACAACCCAGATGGGGGAACAGAAGGGCAACTCATCAAATTTGCAGGTGACACTAAGCTGGCAGGAATAGCCAACAATACCCCAGAAGACAAGCTGAGGATCCAAAAAGATCTTGACAGACTTGAACACTGGACCCTATGAAACAATGAAAACCAACATGGATTAAAGTAAGATTCTACACTTAAGCAAGAAAAGCCAACTGTATAGGTACAGGCTAGATGAAAGTTGCCCTAATGCCAGTAATTGTGAGAGGGCTTTTAAGAGTCCTAGTAGACTATCATTTAAATATGAGCCAGCAGTGTGTGACAGCTGACAAAAAACCAATGCAATCCAAGGCTTCATTAATAGAATCAAGATCATGTGAAGTTCTAAAAAGAGTAAAACCACAGTTGGAATACTGCATTCAGTTCTGGTCACCACAATATAAAAAGATGTTGAGACTCTGGAAAGAGTGCAGAGAAGAACAACAAAAATGATCAGGGGACTAGAGACTAAAACATATGAAGAACAGTTACAGGAATTGGATATGTCTAGTCTAATGAAAAGGACTAGAGGAGACATGACAGCAGTGTTCCAATATTTGAGGGGCTCCTACAAAGACAAAAAAACTATTTTCCAAAGCATCAAAAGGCAAAACAAGGAACAATGGATGAAACTAACCAAGAAGAGAAGCAACCTAAAACTGGCAGAAATTTCCTGACAGTGAGAACAATAAACCAATGGAACGGCTTGCCTTCAGAAGTTTGGGTCCTCCATCATTGGAGAGACTTTCAGAGACTGGACAACCATTTATCTGAAATGGTATAGGGCAGGGGTGTCAAAATGGCAGCCCATGGGCCGGATGTGGATTGCGCAGGCCATGACCACCCCAGCTTTGTGAAGGGAAAGCATCACAATATGTCACAATGTGATGCCGCGAGTTTGACACCCATGGTATAGGGTCTCCTGCTTGAGCAGGGGGTTGGACTAGACCTCCAAGGTCCCTTCCAACTCTTGTTATTCTATGTCAGGTGTGTCAAACTTAAAGCCCATGGGCTAGATCTGGCCCACTATATGCTTAGATCTGCCCTGTGGGGCTGCCCTGGAGACAGTGAGGGACTGGTCCCCACTCACCCCAATCTGGCCAGGTGCTTCCCCAGGGCAGCTGCAGCTCGTTGGCCCCTCATCTACTCATTGGCTGGCAGCCTCCCAGCTGGACTGCAGGGATCGCTCAGTTCTACTATTCTTCCCCCCAGGCTGAGTCGGGACTATGACTCCAAAAGGCTGTGGGAGCCCCATTTGAGGAGAGGCAGGGGAGGCAGGGAGGGTGGGCAGGCCAAGCAGCCTGTCCTGCTGGGGGAGAAGCACCTGGGCAAGCAGGCTGCCACAGGGCTTAAGCTGACACAGGAGCTCTGAGCACAGCATCACTTGCGGAACGCAGCCAGCCAGCCAGGCCGGACTGGGTGGTGGAGGTGGAGCTGGAAGACGGACGAAGTTGTTCTTGGGAGGAGTGGATCTCCCCTGTTGGAGGGAAGCCTCATGGATTTCTCTCCCTTGCCAGTTGCAGTGCATTGGTCTGGGGCAGGGTTTGGCAACCCGTGGCTCTGGAGCCGCATGTGGCTCTTTCATCCCTCTGCTGCAGCTCCTGCAGCTGAGGGGGAAACGACTCTCCAGCATGGCTTGCTTGGAGAGGGAGCAGCACTTACAGCTCTGCAGCACCCACAGCACTGAAGAGCCTTTGCCCAGTCTTGCCGCACCTCTGGACTTGGGGCAATATAAGGTTTCACTTCACCCCCAACACCTCGGTGCAAGGTCTGCTCTGCTGCAGCACAGAGAAGGATCCGCTGGCCAAGTGACTCCTTTGCATGGGGAACATTGGCTTTATGGATGGGGCCATTGGTGCCCCCAGCCTGCTGCCGTCGGGCAATACTCTCCTACCCTGCCCCATCACTTGCTGCATGCCAACCATGGAACCCCCCCTTTCCTAGTTGTGGCTCCAGACCACACCTTTACCTGACAGCTGTTTTCCAAGGTACTTCCCCATCAAGAGGAGGGAAAGCCTCCAAGGAAGAAAGATCACAGAGGGGGTAGCCAGTGGAGAAAACTCCTTAAGCGGAAAGTTGATTGGGCCATTTTCCTTCAAAGAAGAAAGCTTTCTGAGCACTTGGGTGTCAAAACGAGAGAGCGGCTTTGAGGAAGATACACACAGTCACAAGAAAAACAAGTGCCGTAGCAAAGGTATATCCTTTCCTCAATCTTCGATCAATAGGTAGGAGCAAGAAAGTTTGTGCTCCATCTTGGTAGTTTCCACAGCTATTCTCATTGTAGCCATCCCAGCCACCATAGCTTTGACTTTCTTTTTTGAGAAAATAAGAGGAAAAATAGGACCGGGTATGCCTTTTCCAATAATACTTCCCTTCCACTGAAAAACTATTATTTGAAAGTAACCTTCAACCCAGTGTCTTTTTTACGGAATTAAAAATGTTTTTGTTGCATGCAGAAATAAATATTTGTTGTCTGTGTAGCAGTTCATTTTTATACATAGCATAAAAGTAAAAACAATATATGCAGTGTTATCTTCATTTTAGATGTCAAAAGGGTTTTGTGGCTCCTGGTGTTTTCTTTTTTGTGGGAAACAGGTCCAAATGGCTCTTTGAGTGTTTAAGGTTGCTGACCCCTGGTCTGGAGAGAAACAGCACTGGCTTTGTGGCTGCCAACATTTTGGAGGGCAAGGAGCAGCGGCAGTGCCAAGTTGCAGGGGGGAGGAAGCAAATCCCCTCTGGGGGAGAGGTGTCAAATCCCCCTTTCTGCCCGTGTCCGCAGCCTGTTTTTGATGGGACCACAAGCAAGCTTTTTTTCTTTCTAAATCGAGCCTGGTCCTACATCGACCACCATGGGGATGAGTTCCATGATGATGGAGTGGAGTGGAGTGGAGTGGAGTGGAATGGAATGGAATGGAATGGAATGGAATGGAATGGAATGGAATGGAATAGAATAGAATAGAATAGAATAGAATAGAATAGAATAGAATAGAATAGGAATTCTTTATTGGCCAAGTATGATTGGACACACAAGGAATTTGTCTTGGTGCAAATGCTCTCAGTGTAATAAAAGAAGATACATTCATCAAGACTCAAGAATCATAAGATACAACACTTAACAGTCATAGGGTACAATAAGCAATCAAATCATACTAGGAAACAGTCAATATAAATCATAAGGATACAAGTGACAAAGTTACAGTCATACAGTCACAAGTGGGAGTGGATGGGTGATAAGGAGTGATGAGAAGATTAATAGTAATAGTACTGCAGACTTTGTAAATAGTTGGGCAGTGTTGAGGATATTAGTTGTTTAGCAGAGTGATGGCGTTTGGGAAAAAACTCTCCTTGTGTCTAGTTGTTCTGGTGTGCAGTGCTCTATAGCATCATTCTGAGGGTAGGAGTTGAAACAGTTTATGTCTGGGATGTGAGGGGGTCTGTAAATATTTTCACAGCCCTCTGATAGAGAAATTGTCTCCATCCTGGGTGACAACCTAGAAGAGGAAGCATCTGAATGGTTTACCCAACTTCATGATGAAGGTGCCCCAGAGTTGAATAATGTATATGACTTCCTGCGAGAGCTCTGGGTCCGATTCAATGATTCCTCCCAAGCCCAAGAAGCAGAGGCAGAAATTAAATTGATGAAACAAAAGGGTTGGCCTTCAAAAGAAATTGTTCAAGAATTCCACCACCTGGCAGAAAGATTAAAAAATTGGCCCAAGCAGATCCTGGTACATTACTTCAAAGAATGCCTAGATGAGAAATTGCTAAAAAATATGTTTATGCAGAGCACCAGGAGACCAAATCTTGAGTGGTACCAGGTGGCCATTGCCATGGATAATTAAATAAGACAGCATCGCCGCGCTGCACCAGAGAAACAACCCCGAAGACAAGTACGTCATTGCACTATCCTTCATCAAATAGAAGAGCGTCCCAAGGCTACTGCGACCAATCCCATCAAATGCTTCCGATATGGACAACAGGGTCACAGAGCTTCGGAGTGTTTGCTGCCGGTTCCTGTGCCCCAAGTGAGAACACCCACTTCAGCAAAGCTGAAAAGGGATCCCAGAAGGCCAGTCAAGAAAGGAAAATTCATCTGCCAGGCCATGGAGGTCCCCCTCTCTGATACCACAGGAGAGGAAGGAACTCTGGCCCCCATATGCCAATAATACAAAGCACACACAGTGAAGAAGACGACCCTATGGTAAGTGAAGCCAATCACCCTTTTCTAATAAAAGCAAGATTAACCGTGCCCAGAACGGGGACCCATGGGGACATAGAGACCATCATAGATACGGCTGCACCTACTGTCTCATCAGTCCGGCCACAGTATAAAAATTGGGGATAAATACAAAATGCCTAAAAAGTCCCATCCGATTTGAACAGGTGGATGGGTCACTAATAGGAGGCCACCCAGACACGCTTGACACTGAAGAGCTAAAGCTAGAGATGGGAAAGCACTGGGAACCGATTTGCTTTATAGTAGTGCCGAAAATGGTTAGCCATCTTGGGCCTCCCCTGGCTAGACAAATGGGGTCCAACTATTACTTGGGAAGGTGGTTATTGAAAACTCAAACTAGGTTTCTGTCCTGAATCGCCTCCAAACCCACCAGATGAACAGGCAAGCAGGCAGCAAGCGCCAAACAATCGTAATGAAGCAACAGCAGCATTATCAGAACAACCCCCTGGAATCCCTTTGATTCCCAGGGAATACAGACTTGGCAGATGTTTTTAGTGAAGAAGAATGCAATGTACTATCCCCCACACCGGCCCACAGACTGTGCGACAGAATTTGTGGAGAGGGCAAAGTTACCTAAACCAAAAATGTATTCCATGACTCACAGAGAAATGAGGGAATAAGGGAGTACATTGATACCAACCTGGCTAGAGGTTTTATAAAGCCAGCAAAATCCAGGGTAGCTGCCTCCATGTTATTCAAGGAAAAGAAAGATGGGGGAATGAGGCAATGCATTGATTTTAAAGGAATTAATGCTGTGTGCATACACAATAACTACCCTTTGCCCTTCATGAAAGATATGCTGGGGCATTTGGCAAAAGGAAAAGTATTTACTAAGCTCAATATCCAAGAGGCGTACTACCGAGTGCGGATAAAAGAAGGAGATGAATGGAAAACTGCTTTTAACTATCCCTTAGGAAGTTTCCAATTCAGGATGATGCCATTTGGACTACAAAGAGCCCCTGGAGTTTCATGCAATTGATAAATGAAGTTCTGCATGAACTTCAAGAACTGTACAAGGAGGTTCTTGTTTATTTAGATGACATTCTCATCTACAACGAAACCCTAGAACCTATGGCATGCGTGCCGGAAGTGGCACGCAGAGCCATTTCTACTGGCATGCGAGCTGTCGACTGCAACTGATGCACTGTGCATGTGCATGCACCACCAGCCAGCCAGCTGATTGTCGGGTATCTGCTGCGCATGTGCGGGGGGAGACATGCGCATGAGAGACACGCATGCATGTGTAGGGGCGGGACATGCGTGGGGGTTGCACTTGCATGCGCAGAGGTACGCAGCATAGGGGGGTTGTGTGCACATGTGCAGGGGGGCGGGGAGTCATGCACGCATTGTATTATGGGTGCAGGCATACGGTTTTCCCCAGCAGCTTGTTAAACCCGGTTGTCAGTTCCTCTATTAGGCCAGTAGATCGGGACCCACCAAAATCTTTGGTAATTGCTGGCCATGCACATTATGAGGTTAAACAAATCTTAGATTCTAGAATATAGGGGTCAATTGGAGTATTTAATATATTGGAAAGGATTTCAGAAGCAACATGAGTAAAAAGTTGGAAAGTAAATGCTGACAGATTAATAAAAAGTTTCATGAGAGGAAACCTCACAAGCCTAAGAGGGTTCCTGGAGGTGGCAGGGGAGGTTAGAGTTTATCTAATCTACTATGATTATCTCTTTGCAGGAAGTTCTTTTTGCTTGAAGTGGGGCAACCTGTCGACCCTGAAGATGACATATGTGTAGCCATATTTTATTCTAGCTTTTGTCTATTCCTTTCCTAGCTTATTTAGGCTTTCTGCAAAGGAATTTAATGCTACTTCAGGTTTGCCATTCTCTATCTGTTGAAAGGGGGTTATAGAGATAAAGGGGGAATGTTATGTCTAGATGGCATTCTTTCCTATGAGAATCAAGAAGATACCTGCAGCTGGAGGAAGCTGGAGTTTAGAGTCACTGGACTGATGGATGAGAATTGATTGGAGATTATGACTCTGGGGGAAAGTTTCAAATTTTTGCTTTTTACTGGGTTTTTTGGAATCTAACCAGAGTTGGAATTACACTGAGTCCCTGCCAATTTGATATGTTCCTAATAAATAGACTTTAAAGAAAGATGGACGCATTGGATTTTATTTCAGGGGACATGTTACTTGGAAGCCATGAAGAAGCAGCAGTGGCAGGCTTCCTCCTCATGGTCAGGGCCTGTACTGGGACTACCCAAGTGTATTACATTTGCTCCACAGCTTGACAGATGGAGTACACACCTTGGCATTGGCCCACTGGGGCTGCATGCTCTGGCTCACCCAGTCTCAAAGACTGCTACTTAAGAAGATTCAAACCTAAAGCAAAACAAGGCCTACTGCAATTTAATTGACCATCTCAAGTTATCCCACATTGAATTGTCCCATGGGAGTTGGCCAGGACAAGCTGTCCTGTGGTGAGTTGGCCAGGGTGAGTCAGCAAAATAGCCAGGAACAAGTCAGTTGGGGCAAGTCAGCCATGGTGAGTTGTCCTAGACCCTGTTCACATCTATCACAATACATTTTAAGCTTGACCTTGTTTTTTCAGTCTATTAGCAATCCTTCCCAGATTTGGATGTGGAAAGTTTGATGACCATCCATTCTATCTCTTTGCCTAACTGATTTAGGAAAATATTGAAGAACACTGATCATATAACAGAACCCTATGGTACTCTTTCATATTATTTCCCTCCATGTAAACATAGATCCATTATGAACCACATGAATATATTTTTTCAATCAACTGTAAATCCATCAAACAGTAGAACTATCCATCTCATATTTCATTTTATCAGAAAGAAAGCCTTATTGAATCCATTACATTCATCACATACTCTTGCTCTACCAATTAATTTATCAAATAAACAACAAACAGAAGCATTAGGATTTAAACTATATTTAATAATTAATTCTTTTTTTAGTAATTAGCTTGTTCTCTTCTTAGTGTTTGGAAATCGTAAAGGCTTGATCTTTTCTAGGATTTTCCCAGGCACTGATCTCAAGCTGGTAATGTGCTAGTGATGTCATTTAAAGATAACTATAGAGCTGAAGATAAAGTAATGAACATGAAGATGATAGAGACAGAAGAAATCCATTACCTAAGCAATGAAGCGCAAAATGTGACATAACAACAAAACAAGAAAAAGTGTTTGTTACCATATAGTTTATTAGCTGAGGAAAACTGCACAAATATTAACATTATTCTAGCACTGATGGGGAACTTAACATCAAACATAGGCAATCTGTGCTTGTAGCTGCTTACAGCATCAGAAATTTAACAAAAAGTTAGCATAAAAAACCCTTGCAAAACAGTGACAAGATGCAGCTTTCTTCTTGCAAGGTAATCTCCTTATCCCAATGAAATATTATGCCTAATCTGTCCCCACTGTAGGCAAAAATAAAATGCCAAACGATGCGATTCCCACTTTCTAATAAATTGTCCATGCTGCATTACATGGTTGAACTCTCCAAGATACAAGAGAGGAAGAATACATTTTTGAAAGCTAAGTTGAAAAAGAAGAATAAGGATGACTGAAACATTAAGCCAAACAGATTGTATTTTAGGTTATTATCACTTAATTACGTAGAAAGCAAAAGGAAATGCTGACAAGATAGAATGACTTCAAAATTTATCTTTGGCCTTGCTCTCAAATCACATCAAATCAAATTCGTTGTGGTTTATTTACTTGACCAGAAATATCAAATATTTTATTTCAAATATCTTCTTAAAAATATTAGATGGTACTAATATTAATGTGCTGTTTATGAGTAAATATTTCCTGCTAACAATCATTATCACTGCTAACAAAAAGGTTACAATAAATTTCTCTGCAATATGAGTCTGCAATATTCCCTCCCCTGAAATTAAAGGACTGATGTCTATTCTGGATGGAATAGTCTTGCTTTTGGGCAAGTTGTCATATCTTCCTAAAGAAAGGATACCCATCCCAAATGTGTCCTTTATATCAAAAAGGATTCATAAAAGTACCAGAACATAAAACCATTTCCCTAGTATGAACTTAGTGCAAAGTAATAATAATTAGGCCAAGTATCACTTCAAGAATGATTGCAATAAGCCACAAATAGGGAAGTAGTCTAAAAGAGAACAGTAGATCACATAATGCAAATAGTGTATTATGGAACATCAGGAGAGCTATGCTATTAGGCTATACAGTATACAATCCTCATTAATGACCATGTTCTTCCCACCTCCCTTGACAGTTAAGCAAACCCTAACACTATCATTAAGCATGTCATGTGATATTTGCAACCTCCTGCCAGCTTCCCCATTGACTTTGCTTGTCAAAAGCTAGCCAGCAGTGAAGGTCACAAATGGCCAAAACATGAGTGCAGGATGCTGCCATAATTGTAACTCCAATCTGGTTGCCAAATTCTCACATTGCAACCATATGACCACTGATCTGCTGCAACTGTCCTAAGTATGAGGTGTGGTCATAAGTAGCATTCATTCAGCCCTGTTCATATGGGTGCTGAATGAGTAGTTGTTAAACTAGGATTACCTGTGGTGTACTCTGCCAGGATGTAGAGGTGCACTAAAACGGGTGGAGCTTAGGCCCTCTAGAAACTGATAACCTAAAACCTCCATTACCCCTACTATTCTGGTTAAGGTTCAGGAGGCTTGCAACCCAAAAAGGGCTATAAAACTACGCATTGCTGGTTCCTTTTGTAGACATTAAATACTGTACAATATTCTTACGCAGAATGAGGGCGTTATATGCACTTTCTTCTTTGCAATCTAGACACCTGCAATACTAGGATTGTAGGGGGCGTGCATAAGTGCACCAACGTGCCTACCATCCCTGTCCTATTGTTTTTATTTTTCTTATATGTATCTATTTCATGTATTCATAACTATGTTATACTTATACCTATTATCTTATAATCGCTTGACTAAATAAACAAACACCCCCCTTTTTTTTGCTCCAAAACCGAAGTTCTCTTCAAAGCTGCGTTTCCACGATTGCTGAGGCTTCCTCTCACTAGAATTGCACAGAACAAGCACGAACCCTAATCTATGCTTGCATGCGGTTCTTGTCGCAAGAAAAACCACGAACGTATTCTGTTCTATACTATAACGATTTTGTGCAGCGCGGCGGACACATGTATTGCACGAAAAGGGCGAAGCTTCGCCTGTTTCCCTGGCCTACACCAAATGCAGCAACCCTTATTGCACACAGCTACCGATCCCGTTTACCGCTAAGCGTAGAGGCCTTAGACACGCTCCTCGGCTCAACCCAAGCAGCCCTTTCCTTAAATAGGCCCTCTTCGCTCAGCTGAGATGGGAAGAACGGAAGGCGGCGCTCTGGCGACAATGTCAAATACGAGGCGCCGGTTACGTGCCTAATGACGCTACTCGCCTGCCACGACTCGCTCTGAGGCCGAGAGGAGAAACGGCCTGAGCGGGCTGGAAAACCAGGGCTACCGAGGCCTGCTCTCCTCCTGCTCCTCCTGCAGTCGCCACCACAGCAGGGCAGGTGGTAAGCGCTGCACGACTCCCTCGGAGAGCTGCCAAGCGGACCCAGAGTGGGAGGGGCGGGGATCTGCGGAGGAGCTTCCCTCCCCCCTTCTCTCCTTTGGAAGGATCGCGTCCGCTGGTGCTTCAGCTTGACGTTTTCCCCGCGGCAGTAGCCGACCTTGGTTTGGGGCGGGATGGATCGCTGCCTCACATTCTAAAATGAAAACTTCAATCCTGACTAAATTTTCCTGATGTTATATGCGACTGACATATTCAACGCCTGCCTTAAATATAGTAATTACGTTACAAAATTGATTTGTAGTTTTAACATTTTGTAGTTTTTCTAGGACTAATAAGCCTATCACATGTCAAGCAATTTACTTCCGCGTAAATATGTAGCGAATCGGTCTGAAGGCTGGAAGGTAGTATTCAAAGGTGTCATCTTCTTGGCAAGATCGAATATTACTGGTGAAATCCACTGATAATTCATAAGACAGAACCATAATGTTCATGTTAAAATTGTAACTAACATTAATAATCACCACACAAGCAGAAATAATTGCAATAATTTAGTATCCATCCCAATTTTCACATATTAGTATGAAGTTGATTGGATCTGGACAAGTATGTATTTTATGTGTCTGCCCTCTTCATTTAACAAGTCAGATGATAGGCTGGAAACTATATTTTCAGGGTGATCTTTTTACATATATATTTAGAAATAAGACACACTTGAATCAATAAGATTTAGCTCAAGGACTTTATATTAAATGATTGAAAAGAAGACATGTACAGATTTTTTTAAAAAAAAGTCAAGAGTGTATTCAGAAGCAAATTTCAATTATTTTAATATATTTCTTTCTAGAGGTGCGTAGTATAAATAAAATATAAGTTTTAGACCTTGTGTACACACATATTTTATCACTTTGGAAACAGGTCTTCATCTTTCTGAATGAACCATTTAAAACACATCAGAGACATGCAAATTATGCATATGCAAAATATCATAGCTGGGGCAAAATTATTATTTTTCCAATTATTGAAGTATTTTTTCTAAGTGGTAATATGATTGAGTCATTTTCTCATAATTAAATTTTATTTGTGATAAATGGTGTCAGCTAAATAAATATTGCTAAAGTTATTGGCATTCTGAAGGTTAGGAAAATGCATTCTTGCCAATTTGTGATATTTTAAGGTAGCTTCTATTCATATATGAAATAATACAATCATATCTCTAAAATATTAAAGTTTTTCAGATACAGCATGATAAAAAGGAAAATTACCAGGGGTAAAAATACCCTTATCATAAATGGCATAATCCCAAACTTCATTATTGGTTTCTGCACATTAAAAGTGCAGGGTTTCTTGCCCATTAAAAGCTCTTGCTTTTTCTAAATTTGTTCTGAATATTACAGATGAAAAGGAGAGGGTTTTTATTTTATTTTTTCATTTCAATATAAACATGCTTCTCTTTGTTGCAAATATTATAGTTAATAATAAATGAGTAATATGATCAGATATATTACCTCCATCTGTAATTATATCAAAAGATTAATAGAAATGTTAATAGCCAACAATAAACATTTTGAGGTTTTGACAAAAATACATCTTTAAAAATTGCTTTTACAAAGAAACAGTTTAATTTGAATAAAATGAAATGCTTTATATTATAATACTTCAGAAATTTTAGTCCTCTGCAGTGGCTTCAAATTTCTATTTTTATGAACTCTTTTTCTTATGGGGTCTGAAATATTCATTTAAATTCATCTGTAGAATCTAACTACATTGGAAATAATTATACACTTCATATTTTTACAATGTATGGTATCAATGCCAGAGATTTCTAAAATTTTAGAAGCCATGCATATTAAATACATACATTTTAAGGCTTTAGCAATTTAATGTTGTACAACTTTCTACAGAATTTTAGGAATGGTTCAATATCATACAGGCTTCCTGTTTTTAAAACAGCACTTTGATTGTTAGTTTATTGTGGCAAAAGTAAGATTTTATACCATGTATAGAACTAAGTTGTAATTATATATTAAAGTTGATCTCATTTTCACTTTGGATATGGATGTTTTATGAATGCTTTATTTTAATTTCTGCAGAGCTACGATCTGGAACAAACTTCCTTTAAGAAGGAAAAATAAAATTCCTCAATTTTATTGAAGCTTTAAAAGTGTTTGTGAGACCATGTTCTAAGATAGTAAGCAATCTCCAAATAAATGAGTTAGGTTGTTATAAACATATGTCTTCATAGTAATGCTTTGTTTTTATTAATTTAAAAATGTTCTTAGTAATTGAAGTCATATTTAGATACCAATGATGACAAAAGATTGTGGTTAAGGTTATATGATGAAGTTTTATTACCCTGCATTTGGTTTTATTTGTTAAATATATCACATCCCTTGTGTATATGTGACTTATTATTTACATTCCCTTTTTTAAGAATAAAGCTAGAACTTTTGCAATTAAATTAATAACTATTTTTAATACTTATTTAACAAAAAACAAAAGAAACTTCATGTGGTTGAAATATTTTTCATTACTTTTTTTCACAGAGGAGATAGGAGTTAGAAAATATATATCAGAATAAATAGTTGTTTCTGGTCATATTAAATTCATTGATTTTTTTAAAATAAATTGTTAGCAAGGAATTATAGGATAATAACTGTCCATTTTGTTCTAAAATACAGACTTCAGTTTAGACAAGACTGAATATATATCATAAAACAATAATTTTGGCACTTCGTTGAACAAACTGAAAAAGCTAAATAATATATACAAATACTTTCTAAACAAATACCATATTTGTATTGTACTTTAAAAGTATTTCAAATAGCTTTAACTTTTTTATTTTATGAAGCACATCTTAAATCTGAAAAGTCTTTATGCTTTTTGTAGTGGAAAATATTTGAAGTAGTTCTTCATTCAGTTTATACAATTATCTGTTGTCATGCTCACAATCTGGGATTCAACTTCTTATGAGAAATAAACTTTTTAAGCAAAGCTGTTAAAATGGAATTCCATTTCTGAAAAAAAAACTTAATCTACATAACTTAAGTTATGTAGACTGGTATTTATTAAAATAAAAATACCTGTCAAAATACCATTATATATTGGGTATCCATTGAAATATATATTTTAGGAAAGGTGTAATATGAAGCATAAAAAAATAAATTTCATCCATCCAAGATGGTTAGATATATTTGCCAAATTGCCAATAGAATCTTTCTTAATTTTTATTGCATAATTATTGGGAACTTTAATACTGTAGATTTTAAAAATGAGCTGCATGCCTTCCTAGTTCAGTAATGGTTCTCTCCCAGCCCAAGTGGGGTTTTATAATCTGTTGCCTCCTTGGTTATCAAAGGTAATTTGGTAATTAGGTAGTCTGAGTGGTTAGCATCTGTATCTTAATATATCTAAGCTTAACCAAATCTGTTTTTAAATACCTTTCCACATTGCCTTACAGAGAAAGGCAGTGCGGCTTGGTTTGCTAGTTAACCGATTATTGTAATTGGAGAATTTATCCTGATAGCTAAAAAATAAAGAAGCGCTAAGTATATTTCAACAGATAAATTTTCGGTGATAAAGATAGCCAGTCAAACCTGCCCAGCCCACCTTTAGGTGACATTGCTGGAGGTACTACCGATAAGACGTTCCGGGTTTTCCTTGCGGGGAATGCGTAGCAATATAGGAGGAAGGGGCCTCCCGGGTGGATCTCAGCTTCTTCCCGGCTTGCTCGTAAGACAGGTCTCCACCCTCAGCATCATCCTCGCGGGTAAAAAGCCCTTCCGCTCAGGCGGGTCACGCCGCCCAGCTCCAAGAGGGAATGGGCGAGTTAGTTTAGCGCTGCCCGCGGTTTTCACTGGGTTCCTGGATGTCAGATTGTAGCGCAAGCTCCAGGAATCGTTCTTCCACCGCAGCTGAACCCGGGAGCGAACGGCAGGGAGGGAAGACATCGTGCATAGTCGGAGCTGCAAGGACGGCCTGAGTCCGAACTACTGAGGCGCTAGAGTTAGCGTTTGCCTCTAGTTTTGGACCTAGCAGATGCCGGCTTTCAACCTTCCAGGAGTCGAATGCCCGTGAGAAGTAGCCCGTTGGTTACTGTTACTTAAAACCGTCTGGAAAAACGATTTCGGGTATTCGTTTTCTTTGTTTTCTAGTAGTAGTGCAGCTTCCAAATACTTAAGAGTTATCCTTGATGAAAATGGGTGCTCTCCAGCATGGACAGTTTAGAATATGCAGTTTGTAGATACTAAATCAAAGGCTGACTTGGCTGAGATTGCCTCTCAAACTTTCTCATGGCAGAGAAAGAATCTGGAAGAAGGAAAAAGGAAAGCAAGGCCTGGAAAGCCTCTGTGTGGTTCCAGTGGTACTGCTTTTGTTTCAATTAACTGGTTCCCGTGTCTAGTCAGAGGAAAAGAAACTTGCCTTTCAAGATGCGCACAGAACTATTGTGGATATGCACACCGAAGTATTATGCGGCATATATTCTCAATAATATATTGTATCATAAAGTGCAAAATAGCAAAGATTATGGCATTTTTCTGCCTCCTGTTAATAGAAATTGCAATTTCCCCAGTAAAGATGCTTTGAGGCATACAATCTATTCCATTTTACGGCAGACATTCTGGTTTCAGGTCATTATTTCTTTATTCCTTCACCTTGTTTCATAGAGGCTGTATTCATTTTAGCCCTGAACTTGAGCACAACTGAAGAAGTGAGGTAAAATTCCCTATGAAGAAAAGCTAAATAAGTTCCAGGATTTAGCTTGAAGAAAAGAAAATTTTATTTAGAAATTGTAACGTTATGAGCAGCAAGACTTTACTGTAACTGAAGATAGGTTGTTTTCACATCTCAGGCAGTAAACATCTAAGAAAGGATTAGGCTAGGCTGAACTCCCATCTAACTCAACACCCTTTACTGTTCAACTTTGACAAGGAGAGCACTGCAGATCACTTTGAGAAAAGTAGCAGGAGAGAATGGATCTTTGATTTAATCTGGAAAGGCTCTGTTCTGGAAACTGCTTGGACCCTCTGCTGGGAGGACAGCATGATTTGCACACAAAACTGCCTCAAAAAGAAACGATCCCTCTAAACTCATGCATTCAGTAAGGCAGGTAAGCACAGACTCTTTCCCCATTTTACAAGGTAAGGTACCTGGGAAGGTTTTAGAGTTTGACTGGCCAGCTGGCCTACCAAAGCACTTAAGAGCTGAGAGGGACGTTTTCTAAATTCTTTGTATAACAATGTAATCCTGAAGGTAAAGGTTGCTCTATTATGAAGCCCTGGAAAGCACACTAGAAGCTGGCGAGTAAAAGCCTTTGAAGTCATGCAGAGTTTTCAATTGGGGAGCTTCAGACAGGGGGGAAATGGTGCAAATTTCAAAAGGAATGTGCTATCGTTATCATAGGAATGACCCCGACACGTCGGAGGAAGGTGGCATTGATTTATACTTTCAAAGGATTGAGCTGGCGTCAAGGAAGAGGTAGTGGGATCGTAGGTTGCCTCTTGCGAGGTGCGGACTATTCCGGACTCTCTTCGCTTGAACACTTCGCCTCCTGCAGACAGGCGAAGGGCGCGGGTGCAATTCCTCCTTGGGGACGGCGGACGACGGAAGGGTCTACTTAATGGGCCAAGAGGCTGGATGAGGAGGACGCAGGGAGAGCTTCTTTCTCCGTCCTGTTTGGGTCCGCAGACAGACCTGAGGTACACGCAGACTTCTGAAAGGGTGGAGAGGAAAGAGAGTTACTCTGGCGAGGCGGACGCGTATTCGCCTTTAATAGCAGACCGCCCCCTCCCCACGGGGTCCATAGCTCCCGAAGGAGAGGCGGCGGCGGCGGCAGAGTCGGTGGCGGCCTCAGTCGGGGTGAGCGTGAGGAAGGAGGGGGGAAATCCAAACGCGCGCAAGCTGGGGCCGGGCGGAGTCTGTGTCCCTGGCGAGGCTGGCCTGGCGCAGCGCGAGGGCGGGTGCTGGGCCTGGCCGATTACTAACGGGCGGCGGCGGCGGCAGCAGCGCAGCCGAAGAGAAGGAGCGATAGCCGGGCGGAGGACGGGTGGGTGGGGCCTGAGTGCCAAGAAGCGAGCGCCTCCTGCCCTCGCCCAGTCTAACTCAGCGAGGCGCTGCCGTCTCCGATCCCCGGGCACCTCTCTTGGTCCTCGCGCTCTCCTCCTCTCCCCGTTCCTCTGCCCAGTCGCGCGCTTCCCCCTCTGCCATGTTAGCCGCTCTCTCTCTTTCTGTCTCCTCCACAGATCTCGCGAGAGCGGCCGGCTGCTGCTGGTGGCTGCGGAGGGGGTTGGAGCGGCGGCGGCGGCAGGAGCAGTAGCGGCGACGGGCGGCGGCGGCGGAGGAGGAGGCGGCGGCGGCCGGGGGGGGCGCAGGCAGGCAGGCGGGCGTCGGGTAGCCCGAAGGCATCATGGCGGATAGAGACAGCGGCAGCGAGCAGGGCGGCGGCGGTGGCGGGGCGCCGGGCTCGGGCCCTGGCGGCGGCGGCGGGCCCGGCAGCAGCGGCGGCGGCGGCGGGGTGGGCCTCCAGCACGAGACGCAGGAGCTGGCCTCCAAGCGGGTGGACATCCAGAACAAGCGCTTCTACTTGGACGTCAAGCAGAACGCGAAGGGCCGCTTCCTGAAGATCGCGGAGGTGGGTGCGGGAGGCAGCAAGAGCCGGCTGACGCTCTCGATGTCAGTGGCGGTGGAGTTCCGCGATTATCTGGGCGACTTCATCGAGCACTACGCGCAGCTGGGGCCCAGCCAACCGCCGGAGCTGGCGCAGGCCGCGGATGAGCCCCGGCGGGCCCTGAAAAGCGAATTCCTGGTGCGCGAGAACCGCAAGTATTACATGGATTTGAAGGAGAACCAGCGCGGGCGATTCCTGCGCATCCGCCAGACAGTCAACCGCGGCCCAGGCCTCGGCTCCACACAGGGCCAGACCATCGCCTTGCCAGCGCAAGGGTTGATCGAGTTCCGCGACGCCTTGGCCAAGCTCATCGACGACTACGGCGTGGAGGAGGAGCCGGCCGAGCTGCCCGAGGGCACCTCCTTGACGGTGGATAACAAGCGGTTCTTTTTCGACGTGGGCTCCAACAAGTACGGTGTTTTCATGCGGGTGAGCGAGGTCAAGCCCACCTACCGCAACTCCATCACCGTCCCTTACAAGGTGTGGGCCAAATTCGGACACACTTTCTGCAAGTACTCGGACGAGATGAAGAAGATCCAGGAGAAGCAGAGAGACAAGCGGGCCGCCGCCGCCGCCGCATCCTCCTCCTCCTCCGGCGGAACAGAGCAGCAGCCAGAGACCGAAATCAGCAGCAGCACCACTATCTCCACTGGCCCGCCCGGAGCCTTGCTGCAGGCGGAGGAGCCAGAGGAGGATTGATCTCCATCTATCTTTCCTCCCTCCTCTCCACATCCCTCCTTCCCATTTGGCTGCCTCCTCCCTGCCCTGCTGCACAGAGACACTGGTAATAATGACAACAACACACAGAGAAAGACTTTATACTGTAAGGGAGAGAAAGAGAGAGAAAACCAACATCCACAAGCCGAAAATAATGCATACCGTTAAATATACCTGTTATAACTCCAAGGGGAGCACCATCTACCTATCCACCACCAAAACTGACAGCCGAGCAAGCAACTTCTTTCTCTCCACCCCATCGCTGGATTGTTCCTTCCACTCTTGCTCATCGTATAAAACAGTAAGCAGCTGCTAAAAACAAACAAACAAAAAATTACAAAAAAAGTAATAACATTATATAAGATGAACTGTGTTTCCTACTTGATTAAAAAAATATAAAGAACTGAGTGTTTATTTCCCTAATTAACCAAGAACTTTTGTACACGTTTAAGCTATTATTATTAAAAAAAAGTGTTTGCAAAAATGGTCAAGATTAAAATATTGCTGAATTATATTAAAAAAGAGAAAATGTCCTTTTCATGTTGAGCTAACATTTGACTTTAGCACAAAAAAGAGATATTTTAGAACACGTAAAATAATATTTTTAGTTTTTCTTCTCATTTTGTTACCAAATTTCAAAACCTTTCATGGAGGTTATTATAGTATATTTGACACCCTATATACCTGTGATTAGAGATGTGTATATATATATGAGGGCTAGGCATGCTGTGTGTCTGAGCTTTGTCTAAATGTTATGCAGAAGTCTGTAGAGTTAAAAGGTACGTAGGTTTAATTCATGCAAGGTAAACAATAAGTGCTCTCTTTTATACAATATGCATTGCATCTGGACCTTAAGCATATAAAATGGTCAGTGAAACTTCTGTGAACATAAAGAAAAATATTAAAAAGGCATTTAAATGAAATTTGCTAACTTGTGATTTTTATGGTTTGAACCAAAGTTATTCAAATAGTAAAAAGAGAGAGAGAGAAATGATCTCCCATATTTTTCTGCACCTGTTTGGTTTACAACTAAGTAGGTATCTTGTCATTGTTGTGTATATGAGATGTAATTGTATTGTTCATAATATATATATTTTTATGAAGTGTACTTAAAGTACTTTAACATGCAGCAATTTTCAGTATGCCTTTTTTTTCAACAACAGGTGGTAAGGGTTTTTTGTGTGGCCACTAGCACTATTCTTTTAATTTGTTCAGAGTCTCAAATCAAAACTCCAGCTTATGCTAGTGCTAACTAACTTGTGTAGGCCTGTCGTAGACATCAGTTCAACATAATTATGGTGTAATCCTACTGAGCCATGGATTTGAATTTCCTTTAAAAGTAAAAGCCAAGTTGGTGTGTTGTAAAGAAATTTTCATGTAGCTGTGGTGCTAGTTATTACTGGCTACATACTTTATTCATGTAGTATTGACTCCTCCCCCAAGTGTGCAAACCTTCAGTTATAATTATGTACTTCGTGTGATATATATTAAAGCTGTAAAGTATAAAAACAGTCTGTGAGAATACTAACCTTTCTGGAAGTGTTCTCCAACTTGCAATTATTTGTAGTAATATACTTTTACAGATTTTTCTTTAAAATGTTTGTGCTTTTAATTGACTAACTACTTGCTGCTGTATAGTAAAATATTAATATATTTTTATCATTAAACTGCTGCATGACTATCATCATTGCAAGTGAAAAACAATAAATGATGCCTTAAAACATAGAAAAAAATAGTTGAAATTCTGTAGGAAGAATGGACAAAACAAGAATCTTATTGATTCTTGAGTTTCTGAGTGTATTCATTTTCTAAACAAATTTATCAGTGTGGATTTAACTACTGTATGTAGGAGATTCTACCTGTAGGAACAGAACTGTGTTTTGATTCTCATTGATTGTAAGAGATTGGGTCTAGGTAAGACAATGGTGGTTCAAAAGAAATGTATGTTTGGGTTAAAAATAATCCCCTTCTTTAGAGATGTATTATAAGTTATTAAGACAAGTCTGTTTCAGTTGTATCCTTTATTTCTAGTTAAATATATTTGCTAATGGTGTCTATATAGCACCAAATGTGCAATAATATAGTGGTTAGGAATTTTTTTTAGAATCACTGGAATTTATTACAATTGTTTTCTAAGATGCACTTTTCCATAAGGAAAAAGTAAGCTTCCATGGTGCACAATGTGATACTTTTTGGCCGCAAGGAAAAAACATTGAGTGTCAGATTTGCTTTGTTTTAATTGGAGCATTTGTAGGCGGTTTATACTGTATTTGAACTGTGATGTAGAAAGGACTGCATTTTCCATGCTGTGGGTAGTTGAAAAGCTTAAATGTTTTAATTTTTGCTATTTTGTTTGTAAGTTCCACGATTTCCTACAGTGTCTAAGGTTTTAATTCTAGAGTTTGGCAGAAGTATTGTTTTTAGCAATAACTTGTTTTGTATGGGGAGAGGGACAGTCTTGTTCCACTTGAATTAAATCAAACTTGTGTAACAGCAAAATACTCAACTCTGTTTTAGAGTGGACATAGACAGTAAGACCTGTAAAGAGACTTTAAGTGAGTACTTTGCTTCTCAGGGTGTGAATGTACATTTTATTTGCCCCACTGTTGCCTGTGACCAGATTTATATAACGTAACAAATGTATGTTTATCAAAGGCAAAACTAGAATGAAGATACATAGTGTAGGCAGTTAGTTCTTATCTACCACCTTTGACCCTCTAAAAATCTGTTGTCTGATTCCAGGCAATGTTGAAGCTAATTTTAGTCAACAAATATATGTTTTGTTTATGCTTCTTTCCTGAGAGTCAAAGTTAAAAAATCTTTTCCTTGTCTGTGTATCTGAGAATACAGTCCTTTATATCAGGGGTCTCCAATCTTGGCAATTTTATGACTTAAGGACTTCAGTTCCCAGAATGCACTGCATGCACTGGCTGAGGAATTCTGGGAGTTGAAGTCCACAAGTCATAAAGTTGCCAAGGTTGGAGATCCCTGCTTTATATGAAGGAACAAGATGACATGTGAATTGTATAATTCTCCTTTTATTATATCTTAGTCCAGTTCCAGCAGAATTTGGTGTCCCAAATCTAAGAATCTTTTTCTCCCATAGGCACACTAGATACCTTAGGACCTGTTCAATATGATGTTATTTGATTTGAACCATAAATTACCTTGATTTGAATTCATGTTTTTCCAGTTGAGGTGCTCAGTACTTGATAAAGGTACAATAACTCACAATTAAAATAAGCAATAGTGAAAGAATCTTGTTCAGATTGAATAAATGGCCAGATGAATAAAAGTAATGGTATATTTGATCATATTTAGTATTTTAAAAACAGTATGTTCAAATGTGCCAAGCATCTAGCTTTTGGAAAACATGCCTTATTTTTCCTGAATATGTTTTCAGTGTCTTGTAGGAAAGATCCACAGTCATAATGATATTTTATATGAAATGCAAGAAAACTTGAAATCCACTGCAATATAAACATAAGTCTGTTTTTGTTTTATTTTTAAATGAAAGGGGCACTGTCAAGTAACTTTTAAAATATGATCTCCCTTTCAGACTATCACAGCATGGCAATTGTGTTCATTTTAATTCCACTTGTTTTTTTTAAGTTGCTCTGTCTGAGAAATTAAATAAATGAGTTAAAATTAGACACTGTTGATTCATGCCTCTTTATTATTGTATGCTGTAAAATGCCATTTTCAGCCAGAGGGGGAGCTAAACTAATTAAGAAATAATATTCACTGTAGAGCAGAAATTCTCTGAGTGCTAGAAAAATAGCAGAGAAGGGCAAAAATAGAGAATGCAACATTTATTAATCTATCAAGAGTAAAATGTATAAGCAACTTTTGAATGCAGATAATGGAAAACTTACAAAAATGTAAACATAAAAATACTTGACAGTGTCACTTTTTAAAGTATCATTTCAGGGACCGCACCTAATTCTATGTAGCTTTCTACATAGAAAGCTTCATAGTACTACCATACTACCGTATGAAACAGAACCACCAATCAGTATTTTGCAAAATATTGTAGATCTGTCTATTATGCAGACAAGATCTATCATTTCCAGCAATGAAGAAAATTTATATGTGCCTATAGTGGGCCAGAAACATCATTTCAAAAGAACATTTTTTACTTTTAAAACATCGCAACACTGCTTTTAACAGCCAAAGGTGTGCAAATTATTGCACATCAAGGTTATTGTATATATTGTGCTCAGCTAATTGGATGGGATTTGTGCATTAACAAGTACATACAAGTTACCAGTGTATGACTTTTCATGCTGACCAATGGTAACAAATAATTTTTGAATTGGGAGATAACACTTTTGAAACAATCTTCTTGCAAGGGATAATTATATTTTATAACTATATTCCAATAAAATATTTTTATCAATTTTATTTTATTTAAAATAATTTTTATTTTGTACTGACGTAAATAGGATATATATATATATATATATATATATATATATATATATATATGATATATATATATATATATTACGTTAATCTTATACACATATATATATATATATGATATATATATGATACATATATGATACATATATATATATCCTATTTATGATACATATATATATATGATTTTTATATATGTATAAACTGATCAAGTACATTTATAATAAAAATCAATGGATCTGTTTCAGTTGTACTTAACTGGTTTCATTTCTTCTTACTTTCTAGTGCCATATTTTTTTCTAAAAAATAAAGAATGCCTGGGTGGGATAGCAAAATTAATGATAAACATTAACTTCACAAATTAGATATTTTTATATATCCAGTTTACTTTCACTAATAGGAATGTGTTTCAGTCATCTAAATATGGCTTTAAGAATTTTTAATTACAACATGTGTCCTTGCCTCATCCCTGACAAGCCAGCTTTTTCGTCTCGTTCAGCACTTCATTTAACCAAAGTTCCTATATGCTTGGAATCAGCGATGGTTATGTTTTAGTGCTGTACTATGTCTCAGAAATCAGGATTAATTTGATTTGGTTTCTTGGTCAGCTATCTAGAAGTAAACTAAAAACGGAGAAGTAGTAATAATATATAAGAATAACTGATGATCCCATAATGCACTGTTAATTGTCAAAAAGTTAGTTACAGTGAATTAGAATAATTGTATTGACATTTCAAATGTCTATGGAGATTCTTAACCATCCAGGTCATGGTTGTCCCAAAGGTGCTTTCCCAAAAGGCAACTGGACTTTCCTTTTCTTTTCATTGAAAATACTGATACAGATAAACCCTCAAGCGGCTTCAGCAACTTTCAGAGAGCTAACAACAGATCCTCAGAGTGCTATCAACCAGATGACTGCAAATCCTTCCATTGCCCACCAGTCAGTTAGAAATGAAGAAGCTTCTTGGATGAGAAGTGAAACATCAAGGGAAAAAAAATCAAGAAAGTCCACTTGCCTTTTGGAAAGTCCCTTTGGGACATTGACATTTCAAGTTTAAAATATAAGCTCAGGTATGTTTGATTTCTGACATATTTTTTATTTTATAAATTTACAGTAAAATCCTACTTCTCCTGCCCATCTTCCTTTTGGGCATTGTACTTTCTAGTACCGATGCTTATACTCTTTATAATAACCTTCTCCAATTTGATATCTTCTAGGCACAAATATATGTTAGATTTATAGAATTTCCAGAAATTTTGTAAGTTGTAGGTGCAACACATCTGGAGACCACTAAGTTAAAGAAAGCTTCATATATATAGATAACATGCAGACTATACAGGTAGCTCTCGACTTACAAGAGTTCATTAGTGACCATTCAAGGTTACAACATCACTGAAAAAATGACTTATGACCATTTTTCACACTTACGACTGTTGCAGCATCTCCAGGATCAAAATTCAGACAGTTGGCAACTGTCTCATATTTATGATGGTTGCAGTGTCCCAAGGTCATGTGTTCACCTTTTTTGACCTTCTGACAAAACAAAGTCAAGGGGAAACCCAGATTCATTTAACAATTGTGTTACTAACTTAACAACTGCAGTGATCACTTAACACCTGTGGGAAGAAATATCGTAAAATGGGATAAAACTCACTTAACAAATGTCTTGCTTACCAATATAAATTTTGGGCTCAATTGTGATCATAAGCCGAGACTTACAAGCCGAGACCTGTATAACATAAGCTTTCTATAAAGATGAATCTTCTAGCTACAGTGGACAGACTAATTCTAACTAATTAGCGGTATAGTTTCTTAATACTGGGAGATGGAAATTTCAAAAAGACAGTACAGTAAACCTTAATGTAGGCTTAAGAGAAAATTAATATCCATGAAATTCCAAACAAAGAAATTCCAAAATATTTGGCCCTATCCACAAGTTTAATATAGTTGCTTTGCTCTGCCCTTTGCAGTTCTCAGTTTCACTTTCCAAGTATGGTAAGTGTGGCCCGAAGTCATAAAAAGGCTGCTCAGTATATTCTAAGTAAATATGCATAATACTGCAATGTTCTGTGGAGTTCTTGGTGCTCTCTGAACTTGGTTATTCGCTTGTGGACATCATGTTACCTAGTTGGGTCATGATACATCTACAAGCAAACAACCTCAGAGAGCACCAAAAACTCCACCATTCTACCTGGAGCTTCATATATTCTATTATATTGCATTATTCAACTATTAAAACATAGAATTTTTTATAATTTCTTGGGTAGATAAATACATCTAATTGTGTGTGATCTTAGGAAGCACTATATTTACTAAATATTTCTTCCTCTGTTACTTAGCATTGTATATTTAACAGTAAAAATGTTTTGATTAATTAAGTCATTGAACAGTATATTTTTGCATAATACCTTACTATGGGCATTCTTAATCATTGAAATAATAGTGTTTGAGTTGTTTCAGGTGAGAGACTGTTAATCTACCACATCTTCCACCTTGTTCTCAATGTCTTTGTTTACAAATGTGTGTCCAATATATTGTTATCAAATATATAATTGTTTAACATGATATAAGAATTAGACTACAATCTAAATTGTTTAAATTTTTGAAAGCTGAGCATGGAAATTCTGGCACTGATGCACTCAAATGCTAGCATGCATATATATATATATTAGCTCATGCACTCTTACATCTCAAAGAATTCTGCTGGAAATAAAAAAATATATGTTCAGTTACATTTCCTTCCTTTCAGTGCCAACCCCTGAATTAAGTGTTAAATTAAGTTTATTTATGAAACTTAATCCAGTTTGAAAAAAGCATGCTGTGCAGCATAGAAAGCTCCTGTTTGAGCAGTGAGACTTTTGCTCTTAATGGTCATGCATAATCTGAGTCCACACAACTTGTTAAAAGTGCAGATTGTTTAATCATGATGCATGATGCATAACATAAGGATTGAACTCCAATACAATAAGCAAAAATCAAAAAGATCACATTGTAGAATTATGTACTTGGATCCACATATTTCCAAATTACAAGATTCTTTAAAAGTGCTGCAAACAGCATATTTTTTGCCTCTAAAACAACTTTTCCTATTTTTAAAAAAGCCAGAGAATTATTTCAAAATCTGTAAAGACTGGGAATTTTCCTGTCGTATCTGTTCATGTGTTTTAAGTTACAAATAAGCCTAATCCTCTGCATATATTTTGAGAAATTGAATGAAACTCACCCTAGTTGTACATAGTCTTGGAGGAAAAATTAAAATAATGTTACCTCTATCTACAGTACTCTTTAAATAGTGAAAAGGCAAAACAAAATTGACACCTATTTTTTCCCCAAGGAAGAAAGAATGCAGGTGATAGCATGAAACCTCTCAAGGGATTTAAAAAATTAAATTCTAAGCTTTTAAAACTTAGAAAAGTACCTTTCTAGCACTTTCGTTCTAGAAAGTGTATATTTTACCCAGTGGTGTGATTAAAAATTTTTACTACTGATTCTGTGGGCGTGGCTTGGTGGGCATGGCAGGGGAAGGATACTGTAAAATCTCTAGTCAGAGGTGGTATTTGCCGGTTCTCCGAACTACTCAACATTTCTGCTACAGGTTCTCCAGAACTGGTCAGAACCTGCTGAATACCACCTCTGATTTTACCTTGTGTGGTTCAGAACAACCTGTTTCCTAAAAACTAAAAATCACTGTAGAGACCTATAACAGAACAACTTACGCTATCTAGTAATATTCAGTGCACATCTCTGGAATTCCTATCTTAAAATTCTACTTTATTCTGATAAAAATCATGAATTCACTGAGTATATTTTATTTTTATATGGCCTTAAAAATGAGGTAATGGGACTGAGTTCTAAGTATAGCTATGTTGTCCTTCTCAATCCTTTTTCTGGTCTTCTAAATGAAAACACAGTGGATCATGACTTTTGTAATAGTGCATCATAACCCTGATGTTGGCAGAAGATTTGTATCTCACACTGCTAGTTTCCATTTGATTGGTCATTTTTTATACAGTCATTTGACTAGTTTTACCATTGACTGTAACTCATATATTGAATCTGCAGTTTATGTTAAATATATTTAGGTCTTATTGAATGTTTGGAAAACGAATGCATGTTATTCCCATTCTGCAACAAGTGAATCCTCTGAGATTATTTTAGTTGCATGCTCCACTAAAAATCATACTGCTTGTATGTCTTGTTCATTTTGCAAATCCCATGCTTAATAGAAGGATTAATGAGTTTAACGTTCTCAGGTATTTTTGATCGCAGCTACTGATCACTGGTCATTTTAACTGGCAGTTATAGAATTTTTGCCCAATATAAACTAAATTGTCTACTGCCTGTCAAAAAGAACCTTGTAAATGTCTATATATTTTTTATTAAATAAAGCTTGGTTGTTCTGTGAAATTAACTTTTTAAGTTAAAGATACTGTATTGGCTGTCAAATGTAGAATACTTTGCTTCACAGTGTTCTTTATTTTCCTCAGGAGATGGTCCTTCGTTAGTTTTCCTTTACCAGTCAAGGTAAATCCTTGTTGCGTAGGAAAGGAAATTCTGGCTCAGTGGTTTTACTTGGTAGATATAAAACAACAATTATATAAAATCAGATTATATATGCAATATTTAGTAGAAATGAATGAAGAAAGATGATAAAAAGCCTCACAGGCATTTGAACATTAGGAATTATGTGATCAAAACTTTTATTAAATCACATGTCCTGTTCCATTTTTGTGGTTCCTAGAACAATCAATATTATTTTGTTATGTGACATACATTTTTATCATCTTCCCTCTCTTGTTTTTACAATAAAAATACAACACATCCATTTATCCTTAAAATTGATACTGTTTGACACATTCAGTAATAAGGTGTAGGGTTCTATAAACAAATTATGCAGAATAACAAAGGTGGTTTCTTATCACTTAAAGGCCTATCTCACAAATAGTCAAATTTCTTTCAAAATATCTAATTTGAATTTGAATAATTTTCTAATGTTAAATATTTGACACTTTTTTCTCTCACCCTGTTTTGTAGCCACTGTTTTTTAGCGATCAAGGACTGGTGCACTGTACTTTAATGTGGTTGCCAGTTTATATTGTTTGTCATTCCTTCATTCCTATAGATTTATCTGCTACAGTAAAGGAAAGACAGGACACATCTCAGTACTATCCATGGTGATATATCAAAAAGTCATGGCAGCATGATCAAAGCCCCACCTCTTTTATATAGTACTGTCATCATCTGGATTTTTTAACCTCCTTCACAGGTGCCAATGGTAGTTCCCTACAACTTCTCAACAACTATGGTATATCTGTATAGCATTAATATCTTTGTCTTAGGTTTTTGCATGTTTTTATAGGAAAATGATGTATAATAGTTTGTGTTCTTAACCAGCGTTCCCTGTTATTATAATGGGATGGATTGTTGTTTAGACTGCTTCTTACCTACAGTGTAACCATCAAATAGATTTCTAAGTACATAAAAATCACAGTTTGGTTCATAAGGGTATGCAAAAGAAGTTACTATTCTTGAGAAGTAGATAAGAACAAAAGTTTATAAATGTTTATTAATTTGCAGTTATACTATTTTACTTATGACATATTGTAATTCATTGAATTTACATTACATTAAGTCAGAATTTTTAGACATGATTTTTTGAACAAGCTATTGTGGTCTGATCTCCATACAATATGTCTAATTAGGAATTTTAAAAGTGCTTTGACATTGATACACTCCTTGTATAGATAGTCCTCAACTTATGATCACAACTGAGTCCAAAATTTATGGTGCTAAGTGAGAAATTTCTTAAGTGAGTTTTGCCCCATTTTACAACCTTTCTTGTTACATTTAAGTGAATTACTTGCAGTTGTTAAATTAGTAACATGGTTATTAAGTGAATCTGGCTTCTTCATTGACTTTGCTTGTCAGAAGGTTGCAAAAGATGTCACATGAGTCCAGGACACCGGAACCGTCATAAATATGAACCAGATGTAAATCATGTGACCATTGGGATGGTGCAATGGTCATAAATATGAAAAATGGTCATAACTCACTATTTTCAGTGCTGTTGTAACTTTGAATGGTCACTAAACTACTTGTTGTAAGTTGAGGACTACCTGTATATCCTTAAACAAGGCAATCTTAAAAGAATGATTGACAAATGGGATACTAATATTTGAAATGATACCTTGAAAAGGATACTAATATTAGGAAATGGAAACTTTCAGAGTTTCATCAAATTGGGGAAAAGGTCAAAGCAAAATTCTGAAATTTATAATTGATAATTGTTTTCTTAATTTTTGCTTCTCGAATTTGATCAGCTTTTCTGTGCTAAATTATACACTAAAAGTATATCCTAAGATATTTTTTTGAAGAGGACCCATTTTGATTGTATAACTATATTACGTTGTTTAGAAGACAATAACATTTGCGCTATTAACATGTCATTATTTACTATTTTAAGCACTTTTATTTCCATTAGCATACTGAAGACTGCTGTTGAAAACACTAGAATATCTGCCACCCTTAATTAGGATTCTCTTATCCCATTAAAAAAATTATTAGTTGCTTGAATTTTCTTGAATATTTAAAACAGAAAAAAAATCTAGTTTAGTTTCAGGTTAAGTCATATCCCTTAGCTTACTTTTTGATTGAATGGATACCTGTCATCCATTCCTATATGGAACAATTAAGTGCTGTATTTGGAAGATTTTTATAATGAAATTATAAAAAATATATCTATTTTCAGTAACATATACTGGGATGTTACCGATACTGGTGCTTTTCTTGCATACCTCTCCTGTTAGTCTAAAAGTGACTGTGTAGATTTCCACTGCTGTATTGAAATGTAGGTCATTCTTTTTTTTTAATTTATTGTTTTATCATGGAGAATAAAATACAGAACAGTAAAACAAACAAATAAAATGAAACAAAGCAAAAACATACATTCAACCCTAACACCACCAAAAAAGAAAAAATTAGCTTACAAAGAAGGAGTAAAAAGTGGTCAATTGGATTTAACATTTAATATGTAGGATCCACCCTGCATGAAAAAACAGTTAACAAGTTGAACTAAACATTACACTAATTGTCAAATCTCTCTGTTAACCATCTATTATTATATTTAACACATAGAAAGTCCACAAACGATTTCCAGTCTCTTATATAGCTGTCTAGTCCATTATCTCCAATCAAAACAGTTAATTTCGCCATCTCTGCTAATTCAGTCAATTTCAAAATCCATTCTTCAACCGTCGGCATCTCTTTTTCTTTCCAGTGTTTGGCAAGCACAATCCTTGCAGCAGTCACTATGTGAAGGAATAGCACCCCCAAATTATTTTTAAATTGGCTTGTCCATCATAACTAAAAGAAAAACTTCAGGTTTCATTAATACTTGTGTCTTAAATATTGTTTGCATTTTCACTGTCATTGTTTGTCCAGTATGTTTTCACATATTTGCACATATCATAAAATGAACCTGGGTTTTGACTACATTTTCATTACTTATTAGAAATCCTTTTATATATTTTGGCTAAACTATCTGGGGTCAAGTACCGATGATGCATCATTTTAGTAAAAGTTTTTTAAAAAACTATAATTTAGTCCCTTCGTCCATACATTCTTCCATTTATCAAGCGTTATACCCAATTTTTTTGCACATTTTACCATACTCTTTAACATATTCATCTTCTAGATTCATCTTAAGTAGCATTTTATATATTTTAGAAATCAAATGGTCACCTCTAGAACATCAATTAACGACCAATTTACATTTAGTTCCTGTGAAAACAAAACTTTTTAAATCAAGTTTAAATCTTTCAAAAATTCTATAATAATTAAACCAATCACAAGCAAATCCTTCATTTACTAGTTGCTCTCTTGTTTTATTTTAAACCCTCTTTTTCAAATATCAATAAGTCTCGATATGTCATCTATTTACATTCCAAAATAATCTGTTCTATATAGTGCTTCATGAGGTGATAATCAAAGTGACACTTTATTAACTAATCTTCTTTTATACTTCCACCATACATGTGCAGTCAATTGCCTAATAACATGAATCTTAAAGCCAAGGTTAACTTTTATTTTGTCATATCATAGATAGGCATGGCACCCAAATCTCAAATCAAAACCTTTGAGGTCTAACATCCTTGAATTTTTAAAAATTATCCAATCTTTTAATCATGCCAGACAACAAGCATCATAATATAATCTAAAATCTGGCAAACCCAGACCACCTCTATTTTTAGAATCTTGTAGCAGCTTATATTCTTGTTTTTTTTATTTTTCCAAATTAATGTAGATATATCTTTCTGTTACTGTTTGAAAATGGAATCTGTAATCAATATGGTATAGCCTGAAATAGAAATAACCTTCTAGCTAGTATATTCATTTTAATTACTGAGATTTTTCCCATTAATGACAAATCTAATTTTTGCCACCTATTTAAATCCAATTATATCTCCTTCCATATTTTACCGTAATTATTTTTGTAAAGCTTAGAATTTTCCTTAGTAAGAGCCCCCTAAGTACTGTACCTTTTTCACAACTTTAAAACCAGTTTTAAATTTCAATCTCTTCTGATCTTCCATCTTTATGTTCTTGGTATTGTCATCTTCGATTTATTTATTTTTAAACCTGCCATTTCTCCAAACATTTTAATCTTTTTCATAACACATTCAATGGGTCTTGCACAATCAATACCAAATCATTGGCAAATGCACATAATATGTAATTACATGTGTTAATTTGTAGTCCTTTGCTCTGTTACCCTGTCTCATATCTCTATTTAACAGTTCCAACACTCAAATAAATAATAAAGAGAATAAAGGACAATCCGTCTTGTTCCCATTTGGATTTCAATTGGTATTGTAAAGTTTCCAATCACCATGATTTGAGCTTTCTGGAGATGGACATCAGACCCTGTATAAAGCCCATCCAAAATCCATTTTTCCACTACTTTAAACATAAAGGCCCAGTTTAAATTGTCAAAAGCTTTTTTTCTGCATGCAGAAATATTAATGCAATCTGTTTGTCACTACATTGTTGTAAATATTCAATTATATTCAAAATTACTCTAACCTTTTAGTTGTATTTTAGATCAGACGTCACACTGGTCCTCATGTATATAATCCTAGATGTAAAGAGTTTGTAGTCATTATTATGGAGAGAGATTGTCCTATAGTTGTTCACACAAGTTAAATCCAATCCTTCGGCTATTAAAGAAATATAGGCATCCTTCAAAGAATCTGGTATAGGGTCTCCTTGTAAAATAGAATTCATTAAGACCTTCATCAGAAGAAATAATTGATGTGTATGATAGTAAGTCTGGACATACTGTCAAGAACCTTTAGCTGTTATAAGGGTTAACTGAGAGGCAGTTTGTCAGGATTCTGACATGCACCCCCATTCAAATTGTAAGTCTCTAGCCGCATCTCTCAGAGTAAAAAAGATTGATTTATTAGGAGTTGACATGTCAGCGTTTCCCAGTTGCAGCTGACTCTGACACATCATTCATTTCACCCTTGACCCTGGTCTTTCCCTCACCCCCTGGATGTATATTCTCCAATGAGACATATCCATAACCCAAGAGTCATCCATCAGGCTCTCCAGTAATAATTTTGCGCGCCAGAAGCTTTGGTTGCCAAAGTGATTATCTGAAGCATTTCAGGAATGCACTACTTTCCCCACTCCCTTTCTGCTGACAACTAAAAAGACCAAAGAAGTATTAGTTGACATTCAGCTCCCCTCACTTCTTGAAGGTGACCTGTACAACACAAAAAGAAAACAAATTTATTGCAGATCTAGAACTTAGGGTTGCAAACCCCCCCCCCCCAGGTTTGGTTTGGTTTTCTGCATGGAGCCTCATCACAAGGTGATTGGCTTGGATGTTCCTACTCTTTACCCAAGATGCCTCTGATAAGGGGTAGCCCTTGCACTTGATCAAATATTGGAGTTGTCTCCTGTGCCACCTCGAATCAAGGATTCGCTACACCTCATAATGGGTTTGGCCCCCTATGACTACAGGGTCTGGAGGTTGTGCATGCTGCTGCCATGTGACCCATCCCCCCGCATTAGTAGCATTTAATTGGGCTTCATAGGAGTGCTGGTTTGGGACCGGTTGTGGTGCTGTAGCTCCTCATCGCCTGGGTGGTCTCTGGTCTGGCTGATCTCTCTTTGGTTTTGGCAGCTTTCACATGTCATTAGCGCATAATGCCCCATCAACTTTTATGGCCACCCAGAACCACTTGGAGAGTGGGATGTGCCTATAGACAGTTACTTGGCTAATTTGCTTATCTAGGCTTGCTCTAAAAAATGAACCAGCATCCATTCAGGCAAAAGGGGTAGCTTCCCACTGATCTTCCTGAATTCACGGATGTGTTCCTTGATGGGTTGGCCTCCCTGCTTTAGGTTGCTGAGCTCATCTTCCACATACAGGTCCTCCTCTGCCTCCTCAAATCTGGCCTCTAGCAGTCGTAGGAAGTCATCAATGTCCTGCAGTTGGGAGGCCCTTCTTTTGTGGAGGGTTGCTAGCCATCCTCTTGCTTCTCCCTCCAATCCCTCAGAAATGGTGTTCACCATAGCCCTAGGGGAGGAGGTGACCATAGCGTTCTAGGTGGATCTCAGCTGAGTCAAGGAACAGAGCTAGCTGGTCTGGGTCCCCATCAAATTTCCCACTGAATCAGGGCGGTTCATTGAACACTGCTCCTCCTCCTTTCGCCCTCTTTAAGCTTACACTCGAGGTGACTGGCCTTTTTCTCTGGCTCTAGTTCACACCGGGGGAGGGGGCTGTCTGTTGCATGGAGGAAGCACTGGCTGTAGCTTCGGACTCCTTTTCCTTCTGGTGGATGACGAAGGAGGGCTGTGGCCTCACCTGCTTCTCCTCACTTCAAAGGGTTCTGTAAAAACTCCCCTCTGGTTGGGGCAGCATAATGGGCCATCATCTCGGACAAATTCCTCCCCCAGTTGCTCCATGGGTCTCCCCTGGGATTCCATCAGGGACTTTGGGGCCTGGCCTGTGCCCAGTCCCATATCCAATCCACTCTTCCCAGTTCACTCAAGGGCCTTCTCCCTTTTTGGGTCTGGGGATGGGGAAATTCAGCCTCAGAGGCTTTAGGAACTTTCTTTTCCCACCAGTACTTATCTGGGTTTCTTTCTTCCCCTGGAACAATCTCTTCGCTTCGGAATTCAAGTCGGGCTGTTCTCCAGCCTTAATTATGCTATCAGCTTCTATTTGCTTCTGGCTGGAGGCCAAGTCTGTTTCTCCTCTTGATCTCCCAATCTCTGCCATAGCTGCCTGATTTTCTCTCCACACACCCCAGATGTCGGGGAGCGATCGGAGAGGCCGGGACCCAGGACCCTGGTCATTGATTTAGTGTGAGAGTCGGCTGGCTGTCAGGACTATGACATGCACCTCCATTCATATCATAAGTCTCTAGCCGCATCTCTCAGAGTAAAAAAGATTGATTTATTAGGAGTTGACATGTTGGCGTTTCCCAGTTGCAGCCGACTCTGACACATCATTCATTTCACCCTTGACCCTGGTCTTCCCCCCACCCCCTGGATGTATATTCTCCAATGAGACACATCCATAGCAAAGAGTCATAAATCATGCTCTCCAGTAGTAATTTTGCGTGCCAGAAGCTTTGGTTGCCAAAGTGATTATCTGAAGCATTTCAGGAATGCACTGCTTTCCCCCCTCCCTTTCTGCTGACAGCTAAAAAAACCAAAGAAGTATTTTTTAGTTGACACAGTTTCTGTAAGCAGGGCAATAAAGATTAGGCTAGAAACAATACCAGAACATTCCCTTCCTGCCTTCCTGTGAAGTGGAAAAAAACAAGAGATTTCTTCCAACAACCGGTTCTCCGAACTGCTTAGAAAGTTAATAACCAGTTCTCACAAATGGGCACAAATCTGTTGAATCCCACTGCTGGATAGGGCCCAGTGTTTAAGTCTGTCAGGATCCATCTGGATCTTGAGCATATCATCTAGGGTGTAGGTATTCCTGCCAGCTTAGTGTCATCCTCAAATTTGGTAAATTCCCCTTCTATTCCCTCATCTAAGTTGTTTATGAATATATTGAAGAGTACTGGGCCTAAGACGGAACTTGTGGTACTGTTGCTTCACTTAGTTGCCTCAACTGACTAAGTATTAAAAAGAAAAAAGTAACAGGAACAGGTTGGGCTAAGAACATTTGTCAATTTCTTTCTTTTTCATGTCAGAATTTCATATTGAAGAAAACTTTTTGAGACAGTGCTAATGCTGATGTTTATGGTCAGGTGTATAAAATAGATATAAATGATAGTCATCACCATTTATCATAGTCAATAGAGTTGCTGAAGTAACCATATAATTTTTATTTCTGGAAGCAATATTATTTATTTCGATTTGCATGCTGCTGGATACAGAAATCCAATAAAAACATATAATCAGATATCCATAGTAAGCATCATTAGAGCCTTGGTGGTGCAGTGACTAGAATGCAGTATTGCAGGCTAATTTTGCTGACTGCCAGGAATTTGATCCTCACCATCTTTCTGAGATGGGTAAAATGAGGACCTGACTTTGTAAAATGCTTAGAAAGTACTATAAAGCACAATGAAGAGGTATATACAGGTGAAACTCGAAAAATTAGAATATCGTGCAAAAGTTCATTTATTTCCGTAATGCAATTTAAAAGGTGAAACTAATATATGAGATAGACTCATTACTTGCAAAACAAGATAGTTCAAGCCATGTTTTGTCATAATTGTGATGATTAGGGCTTACAGCTCATGAAAACCCCAAATCCACAATCTCAGAAAATTAGAATATTGTGAAAAGGTGCAATATTCTAGGCTCAAAGTGTCCCACTCTAATCAGCTAATTAAGCCATAACACCTGCAAAGGGTTCCTGAGCATTTAAATGGTCTCTCAGTCTGGTTCAGTAGGAATCACAATCATGGGAAAGACTGCTGACCTGACAGTTGTGCAGAAAACCATCATTGACACCCTCCATAAGGAGGGAAAGCCTCAAAAGGTAATTGCAAAAGAAGTTGGATGTTCCCAAAGTGCTGTATCAAAGCACATTAATAGAAAGTTATGTGGAAGGGGAAAGTGTGGAAGAAAAAGGTGCACAAGCAGCAGGGATGACCACAGCCTGGAGAGGATTGTCAGGAAAAGGCCATTCAAAAGTGTTGGGGACTTTCACAAGGAGTGGACTGAGGCTGGAGTCAGTGCATCAAGAGCCACCACACACAGACGGATCCTGGACATGGGCTTCAAATGTCGTCAGAAGCGTCTTAACCTGGGCTAAAGAAAAACAGACCTGGTCTGTTGCTCAGTAGTCCAAAGTCCTCTTTTCTGATGAGAACAACTTTTGCATCTCATTTGGAAACCAAGGACCCAGAGTCTGGAGGAAGAATGGAGAGGCACAGACTGCAAGATGCTTGAAGGCCAGTGTGAAGTTTCCACAGTCTGTGTTGATTTGGGGAGCCATGTCATCTGCTGGTGTTGGTCCACTGTGCTTTATTAAGTCCAGGGTCAATGCAGCCGTCTACCAGGAGATTTTGGAGCACTTCATGCTTCCTTCTGCAGATGAGCTTTATGGGGATGCTGACTTCATTTTCCAGCAGGACTTGGCACCTGCCCACACTGCCAAAAGCACCAAAACCTGGTTCAATGACCATGGGATTACTGTGCTTGATTGGCCAGCAAACTCGCTGACCTGAACCCCATAGAGAATCTATGGGGCATTGCAAGAGAAAGATGAGAGACATGAGACCAAACAATGCAGAAGAGCTGAAGGCCGCTATTGAAGCATCCTGGTCTTCCATAACCCCTCAGCAGTGCCACAGGCTGATAGCTTCCATGCCACACCGCATTGAGGCAGTAATTGCTGCAAAAGGGGCCCAAACCAAGTACTGAGTACATATGCAAGCTTATACTTTTCAGAGGTCCGATATTGTTCTATGTACAATCCTTGTTTTATTGATTGCATGTAATATTCTAATTTTCTGAGATTGTGGATTTGGGGTTTTCATGAGCTGTAAGCCATAATCATCACAATTATGACAAATCACGGCTTGACCTATCTTGTTTTGCATGTAATGAGTCTATCTCATATATTAGTTTCACCTTTTAAGTTGCATTATGGAAATAAATGAACTTTTGCACAATATTCTAATTTTTCGAGTTTCACCTGTATGTCTGTGCTATTATTATTGCCATTAGAATGACAATTGTAAATATTATTGTTTATTTATGGTCTGAGACCATACCAGTAAACAATGTGGAACAATAAAAACAACCAAAATATGAGACAATATATAACTGAGCTGTTAAACTGAAATTTAAAAATGATGACAAATAATCACCCTACAGTTTAAAGAAGACCACCATCTAAATATTGTAGTTTGTAGAACATTAAAAACGAGTCTTAAATCCAAAATAAAGCTATTCTATAATGCCACAACAACTGAGAAACAATATGCTCCCTGACCTTCATGCCCCTTATTGCATTTGCATAAGGCAATTGTGTTGCAGTAGAGATTAACCTCTATTGCAGACCTCCAAGGTCCCTTCCAACTCTGTTATTCTGTTAATAAATACGAAATTTGTTTTCACATACAGCATTGTATAAACTTAGGACGATGGCTTTGACTTAAACTGAAGTTAGTTGTAGAAATTAATGATTTACAGCACTATAAAAATGATTCTACTTAATTAATATAAGTGTCTGATAATAAATTTTAATCACTTTTCAAGGGTAAGTGTAGGCTTCATTTTTAGAAACTAAGTACATAGTTTAAAAGTAATAATAAATTGTTTTCAGATTAGCTTTCAGCAGCAATGGGATGTTTTGACTTTTCAATTAAAGCAAGCACATAGTTGTCGAATGAACCAGATCTAATTCAATTACTTGATAGATATTATATACTATAATTTTGTATTACATATGTGTGTGTATGATATATAAAATACATCAGACATTCCAGATATAGCTACACTATTGTTTCCAGATCCTTTGGCTATACAATAATTTATCAACATCAGAATTCTATAGGTTGTCTGTCTCTATCCTTATCAATATCTCTAACGGGTAATTTGCATTAGTAAAATTATTCATGTTTATTAGCTTGTCTTCAAGAAACAGAACACTATTTCAATAACTGGCACATGTATTTCTGAGCTGATGACTTGAAATAGAAAGGTTTTTAAAAATTAAATAAGCAAATTTCAGCCAAGGCAGCACACAAAATTTAAAACATGGGAGGTGATAATGTTAACATATTCTTCCTCACCTTTTTCTTGCTATCCATAATCTGAGAACAAATGAAAGCTTTCCAGCTATTTCAGGGAATAGCTATTTCTGAATGGTGACTGTAGCCTGCTGTCATGTTTGGTTTTTTCCCTACAGTAATAATTCCACTTTTTTTACAGTAATAATTTCCACTTCCAAATAATTCCACTTTTTTGCTATTCCTCCTCTATATGTAAGTCAGCTGGGTGAACTTGGGCCAGTTGTTCTCTCTCAGCCCAAGTTACCCCACAGGGTTGTTGTAAAGAAAATAGAAGTAGGAAGGTGTATTGGATAACTAAATAAATAAATATGTAAATTTACACAGGCTTCTTCTCCACCTTGCTTTCAGCTACATGTCCCTTCTTTTATACTCATTGTCTTCTTTGTCATTGCATTCTTAGACAGAAAAGTAAAAGCTTAATTTTCTATCTGTGTGTCTATGTGTGTATGGTGTCCATGACAAATAGAACTGATGAGGCCTTTTAACTGTAACCTCCAGAAAAGTTGTGAACTGACAAACTATATTAAATATGAAAAAAAGGATTGCATGGAGATGGGAAAAGCGTCATCTGAATAATACTGCAAAAATGAATGAAGGACATCACATTCTTAAGGAAAGTCATAGGTTACCATTTACTAACTGCATTTAGCAAAGCTATTAAGTTGGCAAATGAAAACTGAGACGACTTCATTGGAAAAAAATGGCATACTGTATTTGAAACAGATTTTGAAAATCTTACCGTATGTTTCCTGTTTGGATCCATTTCCCTTTCCCCCAAATAACTGTATAAAATGTTTAAACTTTTAATCTGTTTCTGTTCTGATCCAGTGTTTCTCATTTTCACATTTCACTTTGTGCTTCATGATCTTCAAGAAACGGAAGATTATATGAAGAAATCACACATTTAATATATTTATTTCTTGGTTGAATGGGTATATTCCAAACCTCCTTCAAGGTTTTTTTTCAGGTGTTGCAGAAGATAGAAGAACCCAAAACAAGTGAAAAGCAAGAGGAATTAGTATATGTGCTATGCTAGGAGCATAGTGCAAGTTCTCATGGTACAAGCTTGCAGGTTGTACTCCTGTGCCATTCATGGATATATCTATATTTTGCAATATTTGAAAGTGCTTTTCAGAAATCATGTGCTATGTAGTGATTGCAAAGCCATGCACAATTGAAATGCTAACAGGAGCAACACATTATCTTGAATTCAGTATTTAAAATATGTGCTGCAGTATGATTTGGGTACAATAATATTGTCTAATTTTCTTAATTGAATGAATATCTGTTTTACAAATGTTTTCAATGTTTTTATTTTACCTTGTAGAGATGCAAAAATACTTTTAGGGCAAAACCCCAAGCTTTACACTTGTAAGCTTATCCAATTTGTAAGCAAATCCATTAGAGGTCAGATCAGCCCATTTTTGTCTCTATTTTTTTTTATTTGCACCTTTTGGGAATTTTTTTGAATATGATATCTTGTTTCTCATTATTTTGACAAATAGGTTATTGAATAGAAGATAAGTATATATAATTATAACATAATTGAATTTGAAGATGGGCTTTAAAGAAGGATAAATAATTCCAATCTTGTCTCCTTCCTATTTTTTTCATTATTTACCAAAGCTGGATCCAACTCTGGCTTATTCCATACCCTGGACAATTGTGGAAAGGTGTCACCCCCTTTTTCTACCATAGCTGAATCCACAAGCAACAGTTTGTCAGTAGTCAATAAACTACACTGTTGTTGTCTCCTTCACATCATTGCACAATAAAGGGCCTCATTGGTCCCATCATAAGATTATAGCTAAAGGCATTGTACTGTACATTTTTTCTTAAGAACAACAAAATAAATAATAATTACCGGTACCTGATGTCCCTAGATCTACCAGGAGTACAAATCCCTAGATTGAAGAAAAAAGTTAAAGGTATGCTAAAAGTTAATCTGAGGATTCAATTTTCAGAACAGATAAATATCTTTGCCCAGTCTCAGTTAAATATTTGGATTTATATTCTCAAAAAAAACCCCATGAAGAAGCAACAGCCTCATGGTTTGTAAGTTTTGATCATTCAGACTTTTGCTACAAGGGAAAAATTAAAGGGGTATGTCATTGGAAATGGAATGATATCTACTTGCATCTCCTAAAGCTGGCTATTAATAATAAAAAATTCTCCCTAAGTGGGCCATGTATCTTGATTGCACTCAGGTATGACAAGATGTTAAGAAAAATGTTTTTAAGCACATTATGCCACTATAGCATCATAGAGGATCTGTCTAGGTTAATATCAATGGGGCAATGAGCAGGTTTTGCTTCTTTACAACAAAGTGTCCAGGTAGAACATTTTACTTTTTCTCAGTAGCTAGATAACTACTAATCTGTTGGAAAGTTAAACTTGCACTATCTGCAAGTACATACATTAATTGAGAATCAAGGTTCTCTTATCAGCCCTATTCTTTATTGTGCTCCTAGAGCATATCAACATGCAACCTTCTGAAATAGACATATGTGTGCAGAAGATATTTATCATGTTAGATTGTTGCATGTCTTCATGGTAAAGGCAGGTAAAATAATATACAAAAAGGAAGAGTTTATTTTCAATTGCCAGAAAGGTAGGGTTTTTTTTTTGCAAATCTGTAATGTTTAATTAAAAGATAAATATAAATATGAAATAAAATATGAAAACTGGATTCTTAGTTTTCTATTTCCAATAAAGTAAAGATGATGGCACAATTAAAATGTTTATAATGACATTTAAAATGCTGTTTCATTTCCATGGTAGGTCATAACTCTATGTAACAGTTAACAATATTGCCGTTAGGTTTTCAGAAACTAATCTGATCTAGAAATGTGATCTGGTTATCTGCTTTTTGGAAATGTATTGTGACGTGTTAAGTATAGTCAGTCTATTTTAAATATTTGAATATTAAGTACTTTTCTTAGGTATTAAAATCATGTCCAATTTAGTAGTGGGAGATCCTGCTGTGGATTAGCTATCTAATCTGAAAATAAAGAACAGTATATCAAAATAAATAAGAATATATTTCTTAAAAAATCATTCTTCATAAATTTCCCTGAATACACTGCCATGCAATACTCTTATTAAGACTAATCAAATATGGACAAAATGATGTGTGATAGGAAACCTAATGTCTTAAATAAAAGTTTTGGTCTGCCGTGATTTTTTAAAACGAACTAGCATGACTTTACTTTGTACATTAACAGAAAATCACTCTTCATATAAGCTCTAATATATGGACTGTTTTTTTTCTTCACATGAAATGTATTTTCATAATTCTAATATGATCTTTGAATTTAGTATAGAAAGAAAAGCTTATTTTAAATGTTGCTCAGCATAAGCAGGCCTTGTGAAAATATTTTTAAAAGGAAAGTGCTTATACTATTGAATAAAGTTTGCTTGCTTGCTTTTCAGTAGCACGAGGCTTCTGGTTTGGGACAGTAAAAGAGACCCAGGCACTATACTTGGTTGAGATTCCCCATACATCATATTCTGTCTGACTCACACACACATTCTCTCTCAGTTTTAAAAAATGATACACAGAATAGTTAAAATGCAATAGTCTATAGAAACTGAGAATACACTGACAATTTTTCCATATAAACCAATATTTACCAGTAATCTTGTGTTTCTATTTTTGTTTTTTGGCAGACTTTTACCAGTAAATATCGGTTTATTCCTGAAACCAGAAGCCCTAAACATATCTTTGTTTATAAGGTCAGTCTTCATTTCCTGTTTCTGTCCTTCCCCACTTATTTACAAACTCTGTTGTTTTTTCAGGTTATGGAAGGTATGGAGTATTCTTTTTGTTTTCCTGCTTGCCACCATTTTTTTTAAAAATTGAACTTTGTTATGCGTGCAGACTGGAGTTTTGGGCATTCTTTTCATCTTAGAAAATTTTATATATAGCTAATAATTATATTGAGGTCCAGAAGAACATTCAATTTAAATGTTTATTATTTTAATATATAAAATTGCAGAGTGAATTAGTCATCCATTTAGCAAAATTCTTAGATGGGCATTGACTATTTATAGTTAAACATGATATAATTCCAAAAAGTGTTAACATGTAGTAATGAAGCACTGAGTTTAAAATAGGATTGTGCTTCAAGTGAATTTTGAAATATATTTCTACAGAATCATTTAAATAAAAGTAGGATTGGACTTCAATAAAATTGTTGCCAATTCTACTGTGATAGTAGCCAATACAGAATGACATTGAATTTATTGAATTCAATAAATTGAATATGTTGCAATATTTTCTGAAATGGTGATCCATAATTATAGTATACTTAACTGAAATTACCTGCAAGCACCCTTCTTTCCATTAACTCTTGCTTTTAAAGAACATGTATCAATATCAAGCTATACTTTTTAATTTACAAACCAAGTAATATCAGTGGAGCACTGGTAACTTCAACAGTACCCTCATGTGCTTCTTGTCATCTGCTTCTGATATCTGAATGCCTGCAGTCCCATGGAAGTATTGGGAATCTCATATATTGGTGATTGGGGTTAGGATTCTGTGTTCCTCTGTATAATGCTTTTTATTATTTCAAGCATTACACTAAATGGGAGGGACTAGGTAGGCTGTCATCCTGTGTGAATGTTGGGGTGGCCTATAGAGTTGTGTAGCATTTATCATGTTTGGTTATATCAACAATTCTTCCTTTTAAACAAAATCCCTTTCATTCTTGAATTTTCAGTTTCTTGTCCCAATTGAAAACTAATTTTCCTCCCCTTTTGCAGCTGTCTTTTTGTGATTATGATTGTGCAATATTATTGGCCACAACTTTAATCTGAGCAATTGACACTGGTCCATCTTCAAATCATTCAGAAGACTTGAAGAGAACTTCTCTTTCTACTCTGGAATTCAAATGTATATATTTTATTTGAAATACGTTATTTAAAAGTCAAGTTTGTCTCATCTTCAGTACCTATAGATTATAGTGCAATTCAAAAACTTCCAAAAATACTATATTATGAGCCTTACCTATATAGATAATTCCTTTCATGATTTCAAATTGAAAAAAGACTTCATTAATTAGATATATCAGCCGTGGTTTTTTTAGTGTCAATATTGTAATTTTGTAATATTGTCAATATTTAATCAAATTGTTGCACAGGTGCCAATTCAATTTTATTCAAAGGTGCTTGACTTTTCCATACTATGTTTCTGTCAGTATTCAGGTGATACAGATAATTCTGTGCGCAAACTTCCCACAATACTAAATATCCCTATAGAGATACAGAGATATATAGATACATACATACAGCTGAAATTCTAAGCCCAATATTGTTAAATATCTTTACTGAGTGCCTGTTAATACGGTAATTTGAAATTGTGTATAACACAACGATCGGGTTCACAATGTCAGACTAAAGTTTCAAATACTGATTTGATAGGCTAAACAAGGCCTTTTCTAGCTAATTTGCTCTTGTTACTTTCAAGTGGTAAAACAAGCCAGGATTTACCAAGTGTACATTTTTTTCATTGCAGGTAAAGCAGAAACTAAGTCTTCAAATGAGTCAGTATTCATAAATCAACTTAGCCCCTTAAAGATGGCTTCTAATCCTTAGCTGTTAGAAATATTTAATCATAGTCATGAGAATCTATTAATAAATTCATGTTTCTGTTTTTTTCCTCATTCTCACAATCAGAAGGAAGAAGCAAAAAGTGATTATACCATGTGTAGCCAAAAACTGCTAATAGTTAACATGGTTTATTTTGCCATATGAAGGTTTTTACTGCTTTATGTGCAAATCTGGCCAATGAAACAGTAGGGTTTGTAAATATTTTTGAATAGATGTCACCAGAAAGATAGTAAAAACTGAAAGACACTTTAAAATTTGACAGAATAAAAACTGAACAATAGTTTGAATTAGTTTTAAAATTGTTTGGGCCTGAGATCTTCCCAATTTTCTGTTCTCTTGAATTCTTAACTTAGAATGAACTTGGCTCAAATGTAGGATTTGTCCCAAGGCTTTAGCACCTTGTGCACAGTTTAAACATTTCCAAACTGTTTTCTAGGTAAGAAGAATAATGGGAACTACTCTGGAAATCAGTGCTTGTTCTGAGAATCTTTTCTTCTCAAGATGAGGTACCTGCACAAATAATCCAGGAAGTTCAGAATGTTATTGTCTCTTGAAAAATATTGACTGCTGGATGACTTTTTGTTATCTGAATGTAGGGGTACTGTTAAAATTTATAACCACTTTTAAAATAGAAGGATTTCCTTTTTCTCACAATGGTGCACATCATTGTATTTGAATGGAAAGATCTGACAGGGCAAAGTAATCCTAAATACCTTTCCTTACTGGATTTAGAATGTTTTGCACATGTCAATTTTCTGTAAAGATCAGAACAATATTTCTCTTGTCTGCATATTTTTGCTAGTTAATATTTATTAGATGTGCCAAGCTCCATTGGATATATTTTTCTGTAACTTCTGAAATTATTAAATAACCATATACTGTATGAGTACACACATTAGAACACTGGAATGTTGAACTAAGCATTTTTATGTAAATAATTACTACTTTTCAGTTGCAGAAAAGCCTGGGTATCATCTCATAACTGTTGTATTTTGCCCTAATGGGAAATGTTCAGACATTCTGTGATGTATGTACTTGTGCCAATGGTTATGTGTAACTACTAATTATAAATTGTAAACATGCTTGTTTCATTGTTCAGAATAGTATTTCTCTTGTTAAAAATATTTTCAGTTAAATGTGAAAAGGAATTTATTTATTTTTTTAAGATTGTCTTGCAAGGTCTGTTTTCTCTACTTTTTTCCTAAAAAATAGTAGGGTAAAGATTGGAATTTTGTCTAGTTTTTCACTTGATAGACCAAAGTTACTATTGACACTGTCTTGCAATGCTGATCAAATGTATATCTTTTTGCACTTTAAATGAATAAGAAATGAGGAAAATCAAAGTGTCAATTGTACGTACATTCACTGTACAGTGAATGTATACCATTAGTTAATCTGTTTTTAAACAGAATATTTTCCTTTGTGGGAAGGGGAATACTCAAGCAATGTATTTGCTAGTCGATATAAAGTGTTTACATGTAATTACTTAATAAATTATTTGATTTAAGATGGTTCTTTCTGGTGATTTTTAAATGATAATGATAATATCTGGTTTTTGTCAGGGTATAAGTATTTAAAAATTGTATGGAATAATCAGTTTCAATATATTCATTTGATTAAAATTCTGAGGAAGGCAAAAGTCCTGCACTTGAGGCTGCATGCAGAAACTTTGCTTCACTTTGCATTAGACACCTTACAGCCTCAAAAACTACTTTGCTTTTTGTCGGCTTTTCTTCTGCATTTGAACAAATCTCCTGGAATATGCGTATTTTACACGGTGGATGTCAAGTTGTGATAGTTGTTCAGGATATCCAATTAGCTGGTTCTGTGGCCTATATTGCAGTAAATGTGTGGGCAGTTTTGTGAGTGAACCTGCTTAAGCAATTTATGATTTTTTGTTATGATACTATACTATACCAGAGACAAGATCCTAAATGTTAAAATAGAACTCAATAGTAAAGCTGTTGTTCACTTCCTTGGTCTTATAAGATTGGGTTTTTTAGTTTCCTTAAAAGGATTAACAAATGTAATTCATCTTTGAATGTACAAAAGCAGAGTGTAGATCTGTGTTCTTTTAGTCCTTGCATAAATAAGTTATATTCGGCAATAAAATGTAGACAAAATTAGAAATAGTCTGTAGCATAACTTTCCACCACTTGTATTAACTTTGCTTGGAAGAGGAGCCTTGAGTAGGCAGAAGTAGAAACCCTGCATCTTTATACAGAATTTCCCAAATTCTGATAATTATGCCTAAGTTCAGTATGTAGATCCAGTTAGCAGCAGGGGGGGATATCTTATTCAGTGATGAACTGAAAATTATGGATTAATAGATGTTATGAAACTAAAACCAAATCTTATGCTACCATATCTATACAAGCCATGATGATGCAGTGGTTAACATGCAGTATTGCAAATTAACTCTGGTCACACTGCCAGGAGTTTGATTCCTTCAATCCTGACCAGCTCAAGGTTGACTCAACCTTCCATCTTTCTGAGGTTAGTAAATGAGGACCTAGATTGTTGGGGAAAAGAGGCTGACTCTGTAAAGTGCTTAGAGAGGGCTGTAAAGCATTGTGAGGCGGTATATAAGTCTAAGTGCTATAGCTATTGCTATCTTGAGTGAACATATGAAAACATGTCAACCATTGGCTCTATCCTCATAACTAACGGTAAGGGTTTTGGATTTTCTCTTATCTTACTTTAACAGATATTATTATAATAAAAGAGAATAGAATTCAAATCTATCTTATATCATATTGGGTGTACTTTAGGTTAACCAATCAACTGATTGGTGAGAAAAGTGTGCTGAAGTCTCCAGGGTTCTATAAAGTAAAGCCCTAGAAGGAGTGGCTTAGAATACATGAAGGTTGTGGACTATATACTGGTGAATTGGATCTAAATATAAATAGTGATTTGAGATAAAAAATAAAATATTGAAAGTGTATATGACCATTACTGCAAAAGTTTAAATGTTGACAAAATAAGCAAAGTGGTTATTGATATCAGCAATAATTGATAACAATTAGTGAGGCAGCCTTTGTTTTTGAAAAGGAGAATATTTGTGAAGCAAAGATGAAAAACATCCAAACATGCCATGATAAACCCTTTAACTTGGACAAGGTGTAGGCTAGCATAATAAAGATTGCTTGTTGTCTTTACTCTCTCCAACTCTTTAAACATTTATTGGCAATGTATTACTGTTAATGTAATATTATTTCTAGAAACCAGTGACTATTCTCAGACAGATTATATAATGTCTCCCACTGGAAATGTGACAGTATGTTAGATTTCCAGTAACAGTGGTTTGGCTTTATCCATATTCTTACTGTTATGAAATACAATTCTCCTGAAATCTGTAAAGTACACAATGTGGGTCAAAGAGAGGATTTGGATGTTCTATTATCTCAATTGACATAAGACATCTTTTTCTTAGTATCAGAATTTAATCTGAGGTGTAGGTATGTAATTACTACAATTCTGCTAGTTAATCTTTCATCAGCACAATGGCAACAAACTTAATTTTGATCATAGACCATGAAATGTAAAAAAGGAAAATTACATTAATTTCATTAATTCCACTGAAATGTATAATTGATAAAAGATTACTAAAAACTAAATTGCTAATACAATACTATAAAATTAACAGTAAAATATATATGTAATTTTTTTAACCATTAATACTAAAATGTTAGACTAATGGAGGCCTCCGAAACCATAAATGGGATGGGAAAAGTTTAGAAAAAAATAAAAGAATATTCTGTAAGGTTCCTCATGCTTGGTATCCTTAATTATGTATTTGTGAATTTTAGATGCTACAAGACAAACCCTACATTGTATGGTTCTTTATCTGAGATAGGAAGATCATGAAGAAAACTTTCATTACACCTCAACACATGCAATTAAAGGGAGAATGAATTTTTTTGACCACATTGATGATAGGAGCAATGTAAAAGGACATATGTGATAGTCTCAAAAACTCATAATTTCTAGAACAGCATAGCAGATGCTGAACTTTTAAGCAGCTCAGTTGAAGTAAAAAATCTATAGAACCAATTGTTACTAAGGCAAGTATAGTTTAGTAACATCCTTATTATTTTATGGAAGTACCCCTGAAACAGAACTTCTATCTATCTGTAGAAAAATATACAGGAATTAAGGTTCTCACAGGTTACCAGTTGTCATTGTCCTCAACTTATTCATTTAGTGACCGAAGTTGTAATAGTACTGAAACTTATGACTGTTTTTCATACTTATGATCATTGTGGCATCCCCATGGTCACGTGATCAATTCAGCCGCTTGACAACTGACTCATATTTATGACAATTGCATGTCCCAGGTTCATGTGATCACCTTGTGCGACCTTCTGACAAAGTTAATGGGGAAGCCAGATTCACTTAATAATCATATTACTAATTTAACAACTATGGCAAGAAAGATCGTAAAATGGGGCAAAATTTATTTAACAAATGTCTCACTTAACAACAGAAATTTTGGGCTCAGTTGTAGTCATACGTTGAGGACTTCCTATATGCAGGCTTTAAGATATGAGACTACAAATCTTAATACCAATTGGCAAGGAAGAATAATAAAAATAGTTCATTGTGGGCTTATAATTGGTTGCTATTTATGAAACAGGATGCTTGACTAGATTGGTATACTCTGATCCAAAAAGCTTTTCTTATTATTACACTCTTCAATGTTTTTTTTATTAATTTGTTTTTAATAATATTGCATAATGGATTAGCACATACATTCCTAAATTCAAATTATTCCTTTTTTCTCTTCTTAACAGGTACAAACAATAATTCCAGAGTAGTATATGTTCTTAATATTAGCCTTTAAAACTGTTTTGGAGGCCTGTGTATGGTGTCACTTCTAATTAAAATGTTTTTAATTTTTCTGTGCTACATTTGCATATGTGGTTTTTTTTTATAAAGTCTTACTTTTTATTTTTAAATTAGTGTTTACTTATACTCAGTCTATCAAAAATAATGAGTCCTATGAATGTAATCAGAGCAACCTACCCGAAAGTAAGACCTAGCACTATTTTCTAAACCTGCCCTAATATAAGACCTATCCGAAAATAAGACCTAGTGTAAATCTCCAGTTCAGGAAGACTTTTCAGGGAGCAACTGCAACACACTACACACTTTGGCACCATAAATATATAAGACTGAAAATAAGACCTAGTGTGTTTGGAAAAATTATAAGAAGTGTCTTATTTTGGAAACACGTATGAGTACAATAATGTAGGAAGACAAGTTTCCCTCATTTAAAAGGGTGCATATCTTAAGAGAAAACACAAAAAAACTGAGAGAAAGTTTACTGTTTTTTTTTTAAATTACATTATATGCCCCTTCTCCGGAGACTCAGGCTTTACAATTTTGGGATACAACCCAGTGTGCTCAGCAATAGCCTTCATTCCATTGTATATGCCTGCTTATTACTAAGTGGCATTTTTACAAAGTCAGCTAATTGCCCCCAACAGTCTTGGGTCCTCAATTTACCTACCCCGAGAGGATGGAAGGCTGAGTCAACCTTGAGCCTGGTGGGATTCAAGCCTACAGCAGTTGTAGGCAGCTGGATCTTAAGTGCAGGCAATTAACAGCCTGAGCCACCAAGGCCCTTGTTTTGAGAGGGTCTTTTGTGTATGGCAGGATTTTGGAATTCCAGCAAGGAACGGCAACAGTAACAGTATAACAGAATTGGAAGGGACCTTGGAGATTTAGTTCAACCCACTGCACTAGAAGGAGACCCTATAACATTCTAGACAAATGGTTGTCCAATCTCTTCTTAAAAACTTCCAGTGATGGATCCCCCACAACTTCTAGAGGCAAGCCATTCCACTGATAATTGTTCTTACTATCAGGAAGATCTAAATTTAGACATTTTTAAATTTCTAATTTCTAGTTCTAAGTTGGATCTTATCTTTGATAAGTTTCCAGCTGTTACTTCTTGTCCTGCTTTAGAGAATGAGACAACCCCTTTCTCTCTATGGCAGCCCCTCAAATATTGAAAGACTGCTATCAAGTCACCACTAGTCCTTCTCTTTTTAAACTAGACACACCCAGTTTCTGCCTTCGTTCATCATACGTTTTATCCTCCAGTCCCCTAATCATCTTTACTGCTCTTCTCTGCACTCTTTCTAGATGCTCAGCATGTTTTTTGTGTCATGGTAACCCAAAACGGAAGCAATATTCAAAGTGTGATCTTACCGGTGCGGTATAAAGCGGTACCAACACTTCATGTGATTTTGATACTATCCCTCTGTTGATGCAGCCTAGGACGGAATTGGCTTTTTACCCAACTGCAGCACACTGCTGGCTCATACTTAAGTGGTTGTCCACTAGGACTCTTAAACCCCTCTCATGGTTGCTGCTGTTGAGCTAGGTGTCCCCTATTCTATACCTATGCATTTGGTTTTTCTTGCCTAAGTGTAAAACATTTCTGTTCTCTACATTGAATTGCTTTTTGTTGGATAGGGCTTAGTATTCAGATTAGTATTCAAATCTGTCAAGTTCCTTCTTGATCCTGAGCCTATCTTCTCAAATTATTCCCAGATTGTTGTCATCTGCAAATCTGATGAGTTCCCCTTCTATCCCCTCTCCTAAATCATTTATGAAGATTTTGAATAATATTGGGCCTGATCAGAGGCATGCCAGTAAAAGACAGCAATCCTGTCCTTCTTTGTAATCTGTTGTAAAGCTGGCATCCAGTGTTGCATTAAGAGCAGGTGCAGTGACAAGCAGCACATTCCTGTCTGATAAAACCTGATCCCTAGAATGCTCAATAAATCTATACATGAATTTATTTGGCATCATGAAAACCATTAAGTTTATTCTGACATTTGCTTATATTTGTGTTTCTTCCATTATGGCATTTCCCAATACAAAATAATGGGAGATATTTTATGTTGAAGCAGTTTTCTTATTTTTGTATATCTGTTCAGTCCTATTTTTTGCTATTTTATGTTAACAGAATTGAAATTCTGAATACAATATTTAATTTATACCATTCAGCTTTAATTCTCAAGTAGAGCTTTTGTGTTTTAGTGAAATTATGTATCTGTGTGCAATGACATATTGGACCAGAGACAAGTATATGAAACCTGGTATATCCAGTTGCAATTACTATAATTTCTTTCTGTTCTAAATGGTTATATTACGACTTGGATCTATATGCTTTGAATTTATTTATAGGCTGGTATTTCAGCAAATGGATGCTAGGAGTTATACGAATCTTGGGAGAAGATGTAGATTCTAAATTTTTAATGCCAGATCTGCATGATATACTGGAGACTTGAAAATATGCTCTCCTTTAAGTTGTATTGAAGCTACTGTATTACAAAGCAGAAGGACTTTTGGAGGCAGAAACCTGGATTGATGAAGACTCTGTTGTTATATTTCCCCCAACACAAATGAGCACACTATATTTGCAAATGTAGACTAATTGACTTCTTTGCCAACTGGTCTCTCTTTTCTTTTTGCAGGTATATACATATTGAGTTCAGTGACCAGGAACTTACCTAACATGTTTGAAATCATTTTATTCCCCTTCCCCCATGTTTCTTCATTATTAACGTGGGACCAGCATTGCCATCAGGGTTGAGCATGTAATTATTTTAATGCTTATTTTTTCTCTCTCTTAAAAAATTGTGCTTTTAATTTAAATTATATGTTACTGGAAAAGTCTGTTAGGTCGAATCAGAAAATTGAGAGAGAATATAAAGATGTAGAACAGAAAAATCAAAGAATATACAGAATATAGAATTCTTTATTGGCCAAGTGTGATTGGACACACAAGGAATTTGTCTTGCTGCAAATGCTCTCAGTATACATAAAAAAAAGATACATTCGTCAAGAGTCAAGAATCATAAAGTACAATACTGAATGATAGTCATAGGGTACAATAAGCAATCAAATCATACTAGGAAACAGTTAATAAAAATCATAAGGATACAAGTGACAAAGTTACCGTCATACAGTCAAAAGTGGGAGGATAAGGAATGATGAGAAGATTAATAGTAATAGTAGTGCAGACTTTGTAAATAGTTGGACAGTGTTGAGGGAATTAGTTGTTTAACAGAGTGATGAAATTTGGGGGAAAAATGTCCTTGTATCTAGTTGTTCCGGTGTGCAGTGCTCTATAGCATCGTTTTGAGGATAGGAGTTGAAACAGTTTATGTCAGGGATGTGAGGGGTCTGTAAATATTTTCACAGCCCTCTTTTTGACTCGTGCAGTATACAGGTCCTCAATGGAAGGCAGGTTGGTAGTAACTGTTTTTTCTGCAGTGCTTTATATAATAAAGTTTTTGTATTTCATTCTACACATAAACATCAATACATTAATTGTGTGGCATCAATATATCATATATTTTAATACAGGCAAGCTTAATAATACCAATCATATCTCTTATTACCCATATTCACATTAAATCAAAATCCTTCTTTGCTTATTTTCAACATTTCAATACTCTCTCCTAATGCCACCATATCAGTTAAACATGCCTAGTAATTTCATTACTCAATTTCTTCCTCAATTTTTTTTTAAATAAAAAATTCTCATTTGGCAAGCAGTATGGTTCCAGGTTTCACATCTATACAAACATGACCATATTTACCTATTCATTTTATTTGTTCAATTTCATATCACATTAACCTTATTAGTATTAAATATTAAACGTGTCCAATTCCAATTCATATTATAACTTATTTCATTTTCCTTAGAATATTTTCATATCTTATTTTACAACGTTATTTAAAATTCTCATCTCATTTCTATGTCCATTTCCCATGTTATCTTTTTCTGTCATATTTGTAGTTTTATCAATTCTTAATTTATTAATGCAAGATTGTCCCCTCTAATTATTGATTCGAGCCAGCCACCTTCAATCTACCTTAATACCATCTCCCTATTTACTATAACCTTCACACCTTCCGCCAAGATTTGAAAACCTGTTCACTTAATCCAGGCTGTAACTCCTCCCTGGGTGGGAGGGGGATGGTTCTTAAACTATTTTAAATTTTAATTTGTTTAGCTACTATTGGGCTTGTGTGTGGTTTAATTCTTTTTTAATTGTTCATTGTTGTTGTTGTTTTAATTGTGAGGCCTCCAGTCTTCGAGATGGGGCGGCATACAAGTCCAAATAATTAATTAATTAATAAATAAACAAATAAATAAATAAATAAATAAATATCACACACACACACACACACACACACATTTATCAGATTCTGCATTACATTTTCTCAATCACCTTATAAATCATCTATACATTACAAGCATATTAGTCTAAACATTTAAGTATAGCAACTGATACTGATGGGGGGGGGGCTGATCCTGTTTTAAATTGTGGGGTTTTATATGAATTTGACTTGGTTGTTTAATATGGTTTTATTTAAATAATTTATTGTGTGGTTTTAGCTGTGAGCCGCCCCGGGTCCTTTTTGGAGAGGGGGCAGTATACAAGTCAAATTAATAAATAAAATAAATATATTAATCCTTCCATAACAGACCTCATTTCATCATCTTCCCCCCTTTTCTTGTACATCTTAATCATCAATTACTATATAATATTTTTATTATAAATTCCCAATTCCATATTTATTCCATTAAATTTGATGTCTAGTATAGCAATAATTCTTTAATAACAGGAAAGAGAGAGAGAAGAAAAGAAAAGAAACTAAAGAGAAAAATCCCATCAGTTACATATCTATTTTCAATACTAATTCATATATATCACAACTTATTACCTTGCGGAATCTCCTTCCTATCCTCTTTTTTTTCCCACCCATTGTCTTTCGCTTTTTTAACAATATAGTTTCTTTTCATCCTCGTTTGGTTCGTGTTTTTCTTTATTTTCTGGTCCTTTTAATTCCTTTTTCCCCATTCTTATTCCTCTCCATTTCTCATTCCAATTATTAACTTTTTCTCCCTCCCTCCTTCAGTTTTTCTTTTGAACTTCCCTTTTCAGTTTTTTCCCTCTCCTTTTTTTCATTTTCCGAACCATTTTCCCTTTTATTATCACTTCAGACCACACCTTTTTAATTTTAACTCCTTTTCCCCGCTGTTTAAATAATTGTTGATCCCTTTGTTCTTCAAAGCTTTCTTCTTAGCTCTCCTCCTCTGGTTTACCTTGTTTCTACTGCTGGGTCACATTTCTAGTTTCTGTAATACATAATTGCACATTTCAAGTCTAATTTTCATCATTTCCCTTATGTCTTGCAAATCTGATCTCATTTCAACAAATAATTCCTCCATTGTATCTTCTCCTTTTTCTTTTTTCTCTTCTCTAATTGGTGTATTCCGTTCAAAAGTCCAGTATATTATTTCAGCCAGTGTCTTTTAAGTTTATTTTCAGCAATCAATGTCCTTGAATCTTTGTTTCAAGTCTTCAAGTGAGCCCTTTCCCAACTGTTTCCCACAATCACCGGGTGGTTCTATGTCAATATTTTCAAGTATCTTCCCCTTTGTAGTATTCTAATGTCACTTTCCAGGGTTTTTATTTTTTATAATGGAGTTTCTTTTACTTTCCTGTAAAATCCAAAGTCCAATTTCTTAGAAAGACCAAGCACCTTTTTAAAAAGGTTACTGAAGTTTTTCCTGTACCATCAGGTGGCTCTCTTGAGCATTTTCCACAGTCCACTCCTTCCTTAACTTTAACTTTCTTTGTTAAATATAGTATTTTTATTTAATTCGCTAATTTCAATCATTAGCTATTTTTTTTAATTTCAACACATTCAATTTCAGCATTTAGTTATGCCTTTTAAGTGCCCATAATCCAATAGTTATCCAGTTTAATTTCTAAACCTTTGCTGTGTTCAAATATTTTTCTTTAAATTTTCTCCTCCAAATTAATCCAATACAATGATTCAAGCCTATTTTATAAAATCCAATTTTCTTCTCACTTTCTTTGGTCGCCACTTCCACACACTTTCCTCCAAAATAATCCTTTATTTTTAATACTGGGGTACCTCAAAAACGATGTCTTTTGCCTGGTTCACATTCTGCTTGCTGCTTCTCCTCTCCAGCACAGTCTTAGTTTCCTGGAGTGTTCTTCGTCTTCGTGGTGGCCAGCAGTCCTAATTATCCTCTGAAGTCTGTGTCTGTCCTGTTGGGTTGCAGAACCAAACCAGACAGTTATAGAGAAGCAGATGACAGACTCAACAATTCCTCTGTAGCTGCTCCTCTGTAGCAGCTCCTTGGGCAGTTTGAGCTTTCTGAATTGGTGCAGAAAGAACATTCTTTGTTGTGCTTTTTTGATGACGTTTTTGATGTTAGGTGTCCATTTTAGGTCTTGTGGGATAATAGAACCTAGAAGTTTGAAGATCTCTACTGTGGTAGTATGAGAGGGTTTCTTCTAAAGTTTACCACCATTTCTACGGTTTTGAGTGTGTTCAGTTCCAGATTGTTCCGGTTATACCACGAGGCAAGTTGTACAACCTCCCATCTGTATATGGATTCATCTTTGTCTCCAATGATACCAATCACTGTTATATCATCTGCAAACTTCAATATTCTAACAGATGGATCATTTGAGAGGCAGTCATTCGTATATAGGGAGAAGAGAAGTGGACAAAGCACACAGTCTTGGGGGGTGGGCTGTGCTAATTGTACAGGTATCAGATGTGATTCTGCCTAGCTTCACCTGCTGCTTCCTGTCTCTTAGGAAGCTTATGATCCACTTATAAGTGTGTTCAGGTATCACTAGCTGGTTTAGTTTAGTTAGAAGAATGTCTGGAATGATGATATTGAATGCTGAACTGAAGTCTACAAAGAGGACCCTTGCATAGGTAGACATATGATGTTACAGTACCTGTGAGCTCATCTAGGTCTGCAGAGGTATCTTCAAAAACATTCCAATCAGTGCAATCAAGGCAAGCCTGGAGCTTCAGCTTTGCCTCATCAGATCAAGTCCTCACTGATTTAATTGTTGGTTTCATGGTTTTAAGTCTTTGTCTGTAGGCAGGCACAAGGTGAATCATGCAGTGATCAGAGTGTCCCACAGCTGCTCGTGGTAAAGACCTATAAGCATCCTTTACTGTTGTGTAGCAGTGGTCTAAAGTATTTTTGCCTCTGGTGGGACAATTGACATGCTGGAAATATTTTGGGAGCTCTTTCCTTAAATTTGCTTGATGGAAACCTTCTAAAATGATGGGAAGGGAATCTGGGTGTTTGGCTTCAGCCAAATTTGATCAGCTAGAGTTTGTAATGCTTTGTTTACACAAACTTGTGGAGGAACATACACAACTATTAGGAGAAATGAGGAGAACTCATTATTAAGAAACATTATTAAGAAAGTGACCAAAGCAGAACAAAACAAAACAAAAACATAAGGCCTTTGTATAAGGAAACTTCACTTAAAAGTAGCATGCAAACTGATAAATATGTCCAGTATATACGTAAAGCCAAGATTACCCAGTGAAATTCACATATACCTGCAATGAAGTATCCCATGAGAGACAATTCTCCCATCTAGTTTTTTGTAATTCATCTGTTTTCTGCCAGCAAAACATAATACAAAAATGTCTTGACTCTCCCCCCTCTTTGTAGTTTACATGATACCTATTGTTATGACTTCGTATACAAACAGGAACTTGTAATCATGTGCTCCAACCACGATCACATTTCCAAACTGATTTTGGAATACTACCAATGCTACATGTCTTTGGAACAGCTGGAAAAACATCAAGGTATAAATCTAACAATTAAACATGTGAAAGCTTTTTTTCCTTTGCTTTTGGACAGTAGGAAAAAGCTTTTTGAAGAGAAGGAAAATGGAATGGAAGATGAAGAGAGTATTCTGTGATTCTGCTTCCCTCATTACAATAATAGCTCTTTCAGTGGTCTTAGGTACTTGCCATTATTTCCAGAGCAAAAATAAACCAGAGAATATCTTTTCAAGCTAATTCCCTTTAAGGTAAAGGTAAAGGTTTCTCCTGTCAACTCTGACTTTAGGGGACAGTGCTCATCTCCATTTCTTAGCTGAGGGAACCAGTGTTGTCTGAAGACATTTCCATGATCATGTGACCAGAATGACTGTGTACTACTGAGGCATACGGAATGCTGTTACTTTCCACCAAAGTAGCATCTATTTATCTACTTGTGTTTGCATGCCTTCAAACTGCTAGGTGAACAGAACTGGGGCAAGTAATGGGAACTCATCGCATCATGTGGCACTCAGCTCTTGAACCCGGGTTGTCATCTTTCCAACTGACAAGCTCAGCATCTTTAATCACTGAGCCATCTCTCTCTCTCTCTCTCTCTCTCTCTCTCTCTCTCTCTCTCTCTCTCTCTCACACACACACACACACACACACACAGATTCCTTTTATTCTTAAGGTCCTTTATAGTATAACAAAATACCTGCTGTTGCCTCAGAAATAACGCAAACACCCACCTGGGAAGAAGAACCCTATAATGAAATACTGTACCTCCTAATCACAAAAAGGCACATTCATTTTTGGGGTGGTGGGTGGTGGGAATGAAATCTACACAGGAATAGGGCAATATTAATGTACTTATTTCCCTGTGATGTGGTATCTCATAATGGAAAGTAAGGTCTACCCTCTTCAGTTCTGTTTCCATTCATGGATACATATTCCACAAAAGAGTGATTTTTTTTATCAGATTCAAGTTTCATCACCAGGAAAGCTACAAATATATTTATCTTTATGTATTCATTCCATTTTATTTCTGTTTAGCTAACTGGAAGTATATAGCCAATGTGAAAATTTACCTGATGTGAAAAAGCTAAGCAATTTAGGTCCAGCTAGTATTCACATGGAAAGACCACCAGGAAATCTTAAGGCTTTAGGATAGATCATAAATAAAAAACAAAAATCTAAAAGAAGGCAATGGTGCACTACTTCCTCATTTTTCCCAAGAAAATTACTTGGACATTCTCAGTCATCCAAGTCATAGTTGTCTCAAAAGTGCTGCCAGTACTTATCCTTCCATTCCCGCCCCTCCCCCGCCATCACAACTAATGAAGCTTCTTGGGTAAGAAGCTAAATGTTTTGTTCCTCCTCAAGGAAAAAACAGACCAGTTGACTTTTGTAGAAAAAAAGCACTGGATACACCATACCATTACTTAGGATTAAGATTTATTATAATATATCTATGGATTTATTTTATTATCTATGCTCCTGTTTTTAAACTATTATACTTATTTTTCTTCCCTTTTAAAATATATAAATATAGAAAGATGTAATGCTTCTTATATTTAATATTTTATTTGTATCTGGCTTCAGGCCTGCAATAAATAAAGTTGAATTTGGAGGCTCTTCTGACAAATTAAACAATTATTCTTTAATTCAGCACAAAATGTTGTTGATGTACCTCCTTAAGAAACAATAACTTATACTGTTAATAATTAGTGTTAAATAAAGGTGTCATTGTTCAGCATGAACTGATCCCTTGAGTAAACAAGACACAGGATATAATTCCTTCCTTCTTTCTCTCCTCTCTTCCTTCCTCCTTTCCTCGCATGCACACACAAACATATGCATATGTGCATGTAAGAAACCATAGTAGTAGGGAAGAGGAGATAAAACAAATGAGACATTCTACCTCCATATAAGAAACTCTTAGTATTTTTGAATGGTAGCAGCAAGGACTTAAAGTACATTTATTTATCCACAAAACAAACTTAACAAAACAAAATGAAGTCATTTTCCCTACACGTGTGCTCCAAAAACAGAAGCATACAAAGTCCACAACGAAAAACATACTGACCATAAACCAAAAGTTCCTGTTGAAATCTGGACAATGAGCAAAGTTGCCTTAATAAAAGAATGAAAAAAAACAAAAGATCAGAATGTGCTGTTTAGCAGAATTGCAAACAGAAAGGAGGCAAGACTACCAGAGTTCTTGGTAAGGAAATGGACAATTCTACAGAAAAATAAGCTGCATATTGGAAACATAAGGATAGAAAAGGAGGCCCTGGCTTTAGAAAAACTATTATCTTATGATTCAAGTGTAATTATTTATTTAGGGGGTATCAAGCCATCACATAAAATTAAAAATAAAGTTAAATTCGCTACTCTGGTAGAAAAAAAAGCATGAAATGAAATACTATAAAGAGACATTCCAATTTCATTTTAAACTGTATTTTATCCAATTCCATTTTAAATTGTTTTATCAGATTTTAGTAATAATTTGTGTCTGGAACTCTGCACTTTGATATGGTCCAAGGGCTAATCAATGAACTAAACTAAATTAAACTAAACTAAAACTAAACTAAACTAAACTCCTAGAGATACAACATAGCCAACAGAGGAGGAGGAGAGAAAGAAAATTATTCTAATGAGGACATGAGGAAAATGACAATGATGAAGATAAAACTGGAAACTTGAAATTAGCTGAGGGTGTATGCTTATTATAAAAGGCAGGTTGCTAAAAAACATCAAATATGAAAACTACCTCCCAGCTCCAAAAAATGTTAATTCTTGCTTGTCTTTTTAGTGGAAGCTGGGTTGCTTGCTTGAAAAACTCACCGCTATTTTGACTTGATTATTTTTTTAAAAAGGATTTTTTTCCCATATAATTTGATGATTGGAACATCTAAAAAAGTTCTATCCTCTAACAGCTGAATTATTTTATTAGCATGTTTAAACAAAGTATTTAAGCTACCTAGTGAATTAAACTTTGTCTTGGATCTTAGAATTTTCTTTATCAATTTTCTTTATCAATCCAGCATTAAAGTACTTTTAATGTACAGTTTCCCGGGTTACCTTCAAGGTGCTAGTAACAACTTACAAAGCCCTAAATGGCTTGGGTCCAGGGTATCTGTGGGAACGCCTCCTGCCAGCATCACTTTCCGATTGCCCTGTTCGCTCCCATAGGAGGGGCCTCCTTGGGATACCGTCGGTCAGGCATTGTCAGCTGGCGGTCCCCAGGGCTAGGCCTTCTCGTGGGGCCCGCCCTCTGGAATCAGCTCCCCATGGATCTCCATTTGGCCCCTGATCTCCGCTCCTTCCGCCGAGATCTGAAGACCTGGTTGTTTCAACAGGCCGGCCTGGAATGACCCGGGTGGGGTTTTAGGGTTATTTAATTTATTTTAATGTTTTAATGTATTTGACTTGCTCTATTTAATTGTTTTTTATTGTAAATTTGCTCTGTTTTAATGTCCACCGCCCTGAGTCCTTAGGGAGTAGGGCGGCATACAAGTCGAATAAATTATTATTATTACTTATTAAGAGTTAGCTTGAAAAAGAAATCCATTTTTCTCCACTAGTGGGAGTCTAAAGAAAAAAACTTCATTACACTCTTGGCATCAAAACACAATCACAACAATACAAACAACTGCTGGAAAGCAATTTCTAAATACAACTTGTTCTCACAGAAATCCAATCTGCAGACCTCCAAAGCCTTAAATTGGAGTCAGAATAGAGCTGAAAGGGACCTTGGAGGCCTTCTAGTCCAACCCCCTTGCTCAAGCAGGAAACCCTGTATCTGTTGTGGTTAGCCGGCAGCAGGTGCAGATGGCTGAGGAGAGCAATGACTCTGATGAGGGGCCAGGACCATCAGGGAGTGGACTGCTGCCTTCAGAGATTGTGGGGGCTGGCAGCAGTGATGAGGAGGTTCCCGAGGCCTCTGCCAAGTGCATGTGCACGAAGGATTACTCAGAGGAAAGAACAATTACAGCAGCACAGGCGACTCAGGAGTAAGGCTGCAAGGTAATGGCCCCTCCCTCAAGAGGATAAAAGCCAGGTTTGAAAAAGTGTTCTTTGCAGAAAGCAAAGACGCTCTGAAGCTCAACTTGTGGACATCTTAGTTCATGTTTGGAGAATCTTGTAAATTAGTTCTTATCTCTGGGTTTTTGGCAGCACTGATAAATACCTTGGCAAGGCTCTTTCTTGTCGGAGCTAATTAGTGGAAAGCAGCCTGTAAAGGAACAGAATTCGTTATTAAACCTTAAAAGGTGGGGGCTGCTGCCTTTGTCTGTGTTTGCTCTTTGGGAACCTGGTTGGGTCAGAACAATATCATTGCAGACAATTGACCGTCCAGTTTCTTCTTAAAAACTTCCAGTGATGAAGCACCTACAACTTCTGAAGGCAAGCTGTTCCACTAGTTAATTGTTCGCTATTAGGAAGTTTCTCCTTAATTCCAGGTTGCTTCTCTCCTTAATTACTTCCCATCCATTGTTTCTTTTTTCTTTTTTAATTACATTTATATGCTGCCCTTCTCCGGAGACTCAGGGCTGACACAATTTTTGGGATACAACCCAGTGTGCTCAGCAATAGCCTTCATTCCATTGTATATGCCTGCTTATTACTAAGCGGCATTTTTACAAAGTCAGCTAATTGCCCCCAACAATCTTGGGTCCTCAATTTACCTACCCCGAGAGGATGGAAGGCTGAGTCAACCTTGAGCCTGGTGGGATTCGAGCCTACAGCAGTTGTAGGCAGCTGGAACTTAAGTGCAGGCAATTAACAGCCTGAGCCACCAAGGCCCAGTCCTCTGGTGCTTTGGAAAATAAGTTGACCCCCTCTTCTTTGTGGCAACCACTCAAATACTGGAATGCTGCTATCATGTTACTCCTAGTCCTTCTTTTCTCGAACTAGCCATATCCAAATCCTGCAACTGTTCCTCGTGTTTTAATATCCAGGCCTTTACTCATCTTAACTGCTCTTCTCTGCACTTTCTCCAAAGTCTCTCCAAAGTCTCAACATCTTTTTTGTAATGTGGTGACCAAAACTGGAGGCAGTATGCCAGGTGTGGTCTTAACTAAGGTTTTATAAGCAGTACTAATACTTCACATAATTTTGGTTCTATGTTTCTGTTTATACAACAGGGATTGTATTAGAGTGTTTGGTGGGTTTTTTTTTTTTTTGCTGCTGCTGCTGCAGCACATTGCTGGCTCATAATTAAATGATTGTACACTAGGACTCCTAGGTCCCTCTCACAGTTACTGTTTTTGAGCCAGGTTTCACCTAATCTGTACTTGTACCTTTGGTAAGTGTAAAACCTTGCTTTTCTCCACATGAAATTAACTTTGTTCAATAGGGCCCAGTGTTCAAGTCCATCAAGATCCTTTTGGATCCTGAACTTGTCTTCCGACATGTTGGCTATTCCTGCCAGCTTAGTGTCATCTGCAAATTTGATGAGTTCCCCTTCTATTCCCTCATCTAAGTTGTTTGTGAAGATATTGAAGAGTACTGGGCCTAAGAAGAAACCTTGTGGTACCTCACTGCTTACTTCCCTCCGTGTAGATGTACTACCATTAAGGACTAGATGTTCACAGATCTGGTTTTTTGTTCTTTTCCAGTATCTTCTCAAGTATTGATGTTAGGCTGATTGGTCTGTAGTTTCCTGGGTCTGGTTTTTTTTTCCTTCCCCTTTTTTGAAAATGGTAACCACATCATCTCTTTTCCAATCCTCAGGTAGTTCCCTGGTGCTCAAGGGTTTTTGAAAGCTATGGTACAATGGTTCTGAGATAACACCTGCCAGCTCCTTCAGAACTCTGGGGTGTAGTCTGTCAGTACCTGATGATTTGAATCCAGGTAGAGCTGACAGGTGTTCTCTTACTATTTTCTTGTTTATTTTAATTTTTATTTCTAGTCTGTCTTTTACAGTTATGTTTTTGGTAGGTTGAGCTGTAATATCTTTTTGTGTGGATGCAAATAATAAGTTAAGCAGCTCTGCTTTCCTTCTGCTGCCTGTTACTTCCTTACCATCTTCTCTCTTTAGTGAATCAACTTTTTATTTTTTTCTTGTTATTTATATGTTGAAAGAAACTTTTAATTATTATCTTTGACGTTTGTTGTAAGGCTTTGTTCATTCTGAGCCTCTAGACTCTTATAATTTTCTTTCAATGTCTCTTATAAAGACTCTTTTATTCGCTTATAAGAATCTTATAAAGTGTGACCTCTAGAATCTCTTATAAGTTACTACTACACATTAATTCTGTATGTCACACATCAAACATTATCAAACTCACAAGTGTAATTATATATACTGTATTTAATTTAATTCAATTTAATTTAAAGTTTAAATATTCTAAACATTAGCTCCTGACATGCTACTCCAGGCCAAATTAAATATTCAGGGTAAAAATGGTTGCCTTCCCACAAGGTAAATTATGAGGTTTGCCCTCCTAAATCTAGTGGCCATTAGAAGCCTAGGTGTCTTCCACAGCAGGGGTGGGCTGCTACCAGTTTGTACCGTACCTAATTTTATGGATGTTTTATGGCTGGTTCGGTGAACTGGCAAATTCCACCCCTGACTGGCCCTGCCCACCCCGCCCCTCCAAGGAGTCCCCACGCAGCCCGTTTTGGATCCCAAATAAGTACGGGGCCTGCATGGAGGCTCGGAGTGGGTGAAAAATGGGCCTCCTGGAGGCTCCAGAAGGCCAAAATGGGCCTGTTTCCAGCCTCCAAAGGGCCTCCAGAGCCCAGGAAGGCCATTTTTGCTTTCATGGAGGCTCAAAGAAAGGCTCCGGAGCCTGGGGATGGCGAAAAACGTGTCTCCGAGGAAAGCCTCAGGAGCCTGGAGAGGGCGAAAACAGCTCCCCCACCATGGTGCAGGTGGCTGACTAGGCCATGCCCACCATGTCCACGCCCACCCAGCAACTGGGCAGAGAACTGGTTGCTAAAATGTTTGAAGCCCACCCCTGTTCCATCATGCACCAGCCAAGGCTTCCAGTACAATGTCTGCAGTTTGGCTATGATTAGTTTAATTGGTAAACTCCACATTGGAGCATACCGTGTTTCCCCGAAAATAAGACCTACCCCAAAAATAAGACCTACCCCGAAAATAAGACCTACCCCAAAAATAAGACCTACCCCGAAAATAAGACCTAGTGTGTTTTTGGGAGCCAAAAAAATATAAGACAGTGTCTTATGTTAGGGGAAATACGGTATGCGATTTGTTCGTGGTTTTGTACATGAATAAATGTACATTGTTCTACATGAATATGGTAAGTGTTTTTTTTTCATTAAAAAAAATATATATAAGACCTACCCCGAAAATAAGACCTAGTGTGTTTTGGGGAGCCAAAAAATATATAAGACAGTGTCTTATTTTCGGGGAAACACGGTAGTAATATCTTTGAGGAATTATCAAAAAGTTTAATCAGCTGAATACAGCCAGTGGCTGAAAATACATATCATATTTCAGGGGCAAGAATTTGATCTTATTTCCACGGTTAAAGGACTGCTGCCAGCCATATGGAGATGAGTGGCTATAATAATTTATATTTAATAAAAATAAATTTATTTTGATGAACAAAGAAATCATTCAGTGAATTGCTAATTACTGGATAAACCTGAAATTTAATATGAAAACAAGAGAGAGTATACAGGTAATGCTTGAGTTACAACCACAATTGATCCCAAAATTTATGTTGCTAAGTGAAACATTTGTTAAGTGAGTTTGCTCCATTTTGTGACTTTTCTTGCCACTATTATTAAATGAATCATTTCATTTATTAAATTAGTAACATGGTTGTTAAGTGAATCTGGATTTCCCATTGACTTTGCTTGTCAGAAGGTCACAAGAGGGGATCACATGTCTTTGGGACACTTCAGCTGTCATAATATGAACCACTTGGCAAGCATCTGAATTTTGATCCCGTGGCCATGGGGTTGCTGCAATAGTCGTAAGTGTGGAAAATGGTTATAACTCACTTTTTGCACTGCTGTTGTAATTTTGAATGGTCACCAAATGAACTGTTGTAAATTGAGGACTACCTGTATTTGTCTGCTTTTTCTCCATCATTCAACATTTTGTAACCTTCTTCCCTTCCCTTCAAATCATCCCTTTTTCTGAATGAAAAGCTTTAACTCTGTTTTCTCCATATCCTTTTTCATGTTCTCTTTTTGAAAAACAATACAGAGTTTGGAATGACCAGCCCGCAAAAGAGACCTGTTCTGATATGAGCCTGCCATTACTTCTCAGACAAACTCTGAGCAGTCCCACTCCGATAAAGCTGCCAGCAATTGCAGAAAAGACCTCCCTGTTTTGGCATTCTACATATGGAATGACTACTTGGTTCCTTTTCATCATCTTCCCATGAGATGATTTTCATACTGCTGTTTTATGTGTTTTATTTATTACCGTTTTAATGTTTGTTGCAGTCTTTTTAACCATTGCAATGTGAACTATCTTAAAAAAATACTTCAGATGGAAAATTGCATGCATGTATGTATATATGCTTGAATAAGAGGGAAAACATTACTTTAACACAGGTATAGAAAGATCGGCTCAGGCATCTCTCACTAGCTGCATAAGCAATATCATGAGCTAATAAGCAGATATTGGCTTCCTAAAATCAAATCTTTGTTGCAGCAGGAGATTTAGTAGCCCAGCTGAGTTCAAGAGGAAGCCTGCGAGATGGAATATCTGAGAACAATCCCTTACTCAAAAAGAATTTAACCGTTTGCTTCCTATATACACCCATAGTCACTTGCCATTGAACTGGCTTGACCTATTTATGAAAATAAAACCAGAAACTAAAAAAATCTGAGTTTCTGTTTCATATTAAGAAAACAAATTAATGCCAACCAGAATGCTTCTTGAACTCCCTGCTGGCCCAGAAGTGAAGATTGTTCTGTTTCCTGAAATTCAAGGGTAAAGACGAACAATCAGCTGGAGAAGTAAAGAAGATGCCAATTGCTGGGATGTCCCAAAGGTGCTTTTCCGGAGGTAACTGGACTTTCTCGTTTTTCTTTTGAAGATGTTTTGCTTCTTCAGCTCTGACCGGATAGTGGGGAATGGAAGGACTATCCTGTCAGAGCTGAAGAAGCTTCTTGGATGAGAAGCAAAATGTCTTCAAAAGAAAAACAAGGAAGCCCAGTTGCCTCCTGAAAAAGCACTTCTGGGACAACCCATGACCCGGATGACTGAGAATCTCAGGTCATGGGTTGTCCCAGAACCTGGATGACTGAGAATCTCTACAGACAATTACTGGGATGAAAGCAATAACAATGTTAGTCAACTCTGGAAGGAAAAGGACATTTTTAATGACAACACAGATCAGAAGAATTGATCATAATAGATCATAATCGTTTTCCTATTATAAGGTGAAAAGTAGAAAAAGAAGGTAAAACACTGACACTTAGGAAGAAGAAAAGCAATTCCTTCAAATTATGCATCTAACAATTATTACTAAGTACAGTACCGTGACTGCAAAAGAAGCAACCCGTCAATATATTCTGAAAAATAAATATTGTCTGCTTTCTTTAGGTGATTATCACAAAGCAGATTTTTGGGTATGTGATGTGAATGGATTATTCACTAAAAAAATTACTGTGCTTGACAAGAATGAGGGAGGTAGATGGAGGGATAAGATGGATGGACTGCATCACACTATTTGTTCTTGTTCAGCTTGTGATCCATCAAGACACAAATATTGGTTCACCAATGCTGCTGTCTAATATGGTATCTCCTATCCTATACTTATACCTTTGATTTTATATCAACCAGCTGAATGTACTTAGTGCTCTGAGGTTGCCGAGAAAATTCTCAGCAACATCCTTGCTTGAATGCTTTCTAGATGATTTTCTCTGGCCTCACTAACAGATCTTTAAACTGGTTGTCATTGATGATATATCTGATCAGTGGACCAACAAAAATGTCTTCTTTAATTATGGCATCAGTTATTCTTGGAAACATCTGTCTCAAGTAACAAAAGTATTCACCTTCCTTGTTTTATTACCTTCATAAAAATTTTCATTTTTATGTGAAGTGGAAACACAAATATCTTTGTTGGGTCACCAAGTGGTTCATGCACCATATTTTCTGTCCTGGAACCAAATTCTTTCCAAGTGGTCATTTCTTTTTAATGTAATGCAAACTCTCTTGCACATCAGTCCCATTCACATATGTAACAACAGTACTTGGTATATCTGAGCTACATGCCAAGCAACAGAACCACTACTTTTAGATCTTCAGGTATTCCAGTTACATTTGGTATAACTGAGTTTACTTCAACAATAGTTCCATGTTTCCATGTTTTTTTCACAGCTATCAGGTACTGAAGGGTGTACATTGCAAAACCAGAAGATTTCTATAAAATGGTACATGATAGGTTAAATTATGGGTTATTTTCATGATTAGCAGCCAAAAATCTGTAATTCAGGAAATATTCAGGAAACAAAATCTTCGTTATTCATTTGCCTTTCTTCAATCCTCATGCTCTATATCAGTGTTGGTGAACCTTTTCGGCACCAAGTGCCGAAACAGGAGTGCGCGTGCCAGAAACTGGAAGAGCAGCCACCCAGTGCCCATGTGTGTGCCAGGCGGCTGCTCTTCCGGTTTCTGGCATGCGCATTTGCACCGGCCACCTGGTCTTCCAGTTTCTGGCATGCATGTGCGCACGAAGCCCAGCTGGCTGGTGTGCATGTGCACACTGGAACCCGGAAGATCACCTTCCTGGCATGCACATGCGCACTGGGCAGCTGCTCTTCTGGTTTCCAGCGTTTCCGGCATGTGAAGACCAGCTGGTCAGTGCGCTGGAACCCGGAAGAGCAACCAGCAACAACTCGCATGCCAGGAGATGGCTCTGCGTGCTACTTCCAGCACGCGTGGCATAGGTTCACCATCAAGGCTCTATATCAATCCTCCATGAATTAGCAGATACAGAAAGGGGCTTTGAGATAACATCCACAAGTTTCTTCAGGACCATCAGATGTAAATGGCCTGATCTGGAGATTTAATGTCTTACTTATTCGGGGTGCCATTCTATCTTTATGCTTAGATCGATTTGATATGGAAGAAGGCTAAAACAAAGTAGAAATTGTTTGCTTTCTCCCGTCATCTGTCATTACTATCCTAGCTTAACTTTTCTGCTACACTTCTTTGGTAATTAAACTCATTTCCAATACATGTCCCCCTAACTATTTATTCAGCTCTCAATGCATCTGTATGATCCCTAAATAGGGTTGTTGGATGGCTGCTCAATATCTTCTGCTCTGCAAAACATTCTTTTAAATTTATTTTAATTTCAGCTGTAAAATTTCAGAATACTTTGTTTCTTAGGCATCCTCTGCAATCCATGTAGACATTGTTAAGACAAACCACAGTATTTCTGTGTGTGAAGTAAATGTATTGGCAAATGTGGAAGGTGCCAGGTTCTGCCACAAGCAACAATCAAAGAATTAATTTTTTACACAAGAAACTATCAGATTATTAGAGCATCAGAAACATCAACAAAATCAAAACTTGTTTTTTATTTATGTACCCTCAACTTCCTTCACAACTATTCACATGGCAGCAATCACAAACCTACTGCCTAGGTTTGACTAAAACTCTAGGCATCCCCAGCAATGTTCCATTCCTATTGGAAATGCTGGGAGTTGTCCAATATAGCTGGGAGCTACCAAGTGAGAGAAATCAATGCAGTGTGACCTTTTTGGGGAGGGGGAATTTCAAAGTAATAGCTTAAATTTTGCAAGGGAATTCCCATTTAGACAGATTCTCCATGTTCAGTAGTGCCAACAAAGAGTCAAGCTTGAGAATTTGGGGACCATTTTTCTGGAACTTGTATAGGTAGAAACTTTATTCCACAGCATGGTTAAAAGTGCCCTCTATTGGCACATAGTAGTACCATAGGAATTCTCCAGTGTCCAATTATTTCAAGACATTTAGCATTCCTAAAATGCTTCTGGCCATTGTACATCTTTGACATCTTAAATGTATTCAGATAATAGCACAATTGGAATGTCATTGTAATGTTCTTCAAAGAAATGGCTGGAAGAAACAAAAAGGAATACTTGGAAATTGAAATGTATTTTATTCCTGGGTTTTTTTAGCAATATTTTGTCTTCTTTCTTCCCCAGCTAATCTTCTCATACAGGGGCAACAATGTATTAGAAAAGAATTAAAAGGATATTTTTAAAACAAAATTATCATTTCATTTGGCAATTTTAAATTGTGCTGTAACAGCCACATTTTTCAGCTTTATGTAAGCAATTTCTTAAACTGGAATTTGTTGTATTGCAGAAAAATATCCTGTATAATATTAAGAGAAATAACAGCAGAGCTAAATATTTGACTTAAAACTATCATCCTACTAAATTTCCAGTGAAGCATGAAATAGAAAATTGGTCAACACTGAATTGATCAAACAATCATAAGCATAGTTTTTAGAGCAAAAATTGAGTTTCTTTTAAATTCAAAAGCCATCCATTTTATTTAGCAATTCAGCCTTTTATTCACTTACAATATATAAAACTTAGCTGTTATATCTTGGTCCTATCCTCATTACCGAAGATTTTATAAGGGCATAATGGGGAGGGCTGAGAAATAGTATGCTGCTCTCAGTCTTAGGAACAGAACCTCAGCTTTGTTGTATTATTGTGCACAAAATTTTGCACACTAAAGTACTATATATTGTATTGTTTACTTAATTGCAAATGGCCCTATACATTGAAAAATTGATAATATACATAAATTTTCTGAAAACATTAAGATTGCATGTGTAACTCTCAGTAAAGATTGGCATTCTCTGTAAACAGCTGTCAATTAAAAACTATATGAAACAACTAGCGATTGTTTCCAAAATTATGAATATCAGGACTAGGGAGTCAGTGAGCAAAGAAAATATTAAATTGATAATAATCATAACCAGAGGCAAACTGTTTACATTTTGATGCATCCCAACACAACAATACAATCATTCCTATTAAGTCAGCTGCTTTCCCCAAAATTTTAGGGTTATTTTTAAAAATGTTTTGAGAATTTAATCCACTATTGAATATGAACGTTAATTCTATGACATGAACTTTACAGCTTTTCTTGGCCAGATTTTAATCAAGCATTCCACGTTTTTATGTTCTGTGGACATTATCTTCTAAAACTTCTGCACCAGACAGAAATTCCTTGTGTGTCTAATCACACTTGGCCAATAAAGTATTTTGCTCTTATTCTATTACAATTCCAATTCCAACAACTCCACTCCATTCTTTCGAAAGACCTCTGCCAGGACTGCTGAACAGCGCTTAGGACACCAATGGACTCAAATCCTTTATCTTCACAAACCACCAGGGGTCACTGGACCACTACTTAGTTGGAATCACGAGACACGCTGACGTCTTGCAGTTATTTGCTCTTTCCTCAGCTGAAGCTAGTAAAAAGCAAGAGGGAAAAATTCAGTACTTTTATAGCATTCAAAGCACCTCACGTATTGCTCCTTATCAAGGGCTTGACAGGAAGTCTGTCATCTAGTTAATGGCAATAACTATTAAAGAAGTTTCTTTCCTGCACTGGATTTTTGATCCTATGTTAGGAAAGGGACGGAGGTATATATAGCATTTTATTACCCTTATATACCAAAAAAAACCCACAACTCACATCCCTAACTACCGTCTTAGTCATAGATCAAAGACGTTTTGAAGTTAGATGACATCTAGATGAAATCAGCACTGGATCAGGATTTCGCCCCAATTCTAAGCGCTTTTCCGGAAGCTTATTGAAAACAGATCTTTTCCGGAGGAAGTTTGTGGGCTGATGCCAGACTCTGCCTGGATTATTTCTGTAAATTTGTGGGCTGATGCCAGACTCTGCCTGGATTATTTCTGTAACTCGGTTTGTAGAAGTTTTATTTTATTTGCTCTTTTATCATTCAAGTGAACCGCTGAGAGTCTGCTTGTGATTGCAGCAGGCTAAAAATGTGATACCATAATAAACGAGCATGTTGTAAAGAACGCAGTCAGACAGCCAAAAGAACTGGGAAGCGGGGTGGTTCCTGCATCCGTGACTTGCCTACCCCACCCCCGTTCCTTCTTTCGCCGCGGGATCCAAAAGGCTGGACATCAGGACCACAAGGAGGGCCCTTCAATAAAAGGGCCTTAAACCGCCCCCAACACCCCGCCGCGGACGGAAGGAAGGAGCTGGACGCACCTCCCCGGGTTGCTGGCGCGGTGGCCCCACTGCAGTGCCCTCCCTCACTGGCCGCCCGGTGACTGGAGCTCCTGGAGTGACGTCACGGCCGTGCGCACTTTGCGGTTGTATTGGTGAAACCCGAGCGATAGATAGAAGGAAGGAGCGGGCGGAGAGCACGCGGGGAAAGGGGACGGCGGAGGGCAGCCTTCGTGAGACGGGTAGGCGCGGCTGCCGACGAAGACGTGAAAGGCCGGGACTGGAGCTTTGGCGTTGCAGTTGGAGAGGACTCCCGGGAAGCTGCGGGTTTTGGGGGTACGTGCATATCGAGACTAGTCTGCCTTAAGACGCCGGGGAGCGGGAGACCAGGTTCGGTCCCTTTTTCTGAGTGTGAAGGCCATTCGGCGGCGGCTGTGCTGGTGGCCTCTCGGTGGGGCTGCCTTTTCTGGTTCTTCGCCCCAGTTGCGCTCCTTTTCCCGGAACGGAGGCTTACAGAAGCAGGCCAGATTGTGCTCTGCTGGTGGTCGTATCGCGGGGCTGAGGAGGAGAAAGGCGGACGCGTTTGGTGTGCCCGCACTTACTTCGTCAGGTGTATAACCTCTGAAAAGGGACGCCACAAAAAAAAAAAAGACTCCCTGTCTTTTGCAGCAGCAGGAGCAGCAGCAGCAGGATGCGGCTGTTACTCTTCTAAAGCGTTAAAGTGCTGCTTTTCTCCTGGAACTAAGCAGACCATTTTCCCTGACAGCATTTCCAGGAAGAGGCTGGGGCGGGCGGGGGGAGGGGGGAGGGGACAGCTCCTTGTGACTTAGCGGTTTTACCAAGATCGCTTTCGTTTGGAGGGCAGGAGGAAGGAGGCCTCTGAGCAAAGGTTGAATCTAAGAGGCAGAAGGATGCACAATAACAGTTCGTGGGGGGGGGGCGGGCAACTGTTGCTTATTTCTTTGAGAAGGATGGCGCAGGAACGCTAAATAACTCGCTTTGTACTGTATTCTTAATGTGGTATACTGTAAAACTCAGTCTGGCTTAGGGCCCAGTCGAGCTGTCTCAGCTTGAATTATTTTACAGGGTGGCCATGAAGATAAAAATCTAAGGGGAGGTTGGGTGGTTAAAAAAAGTGCAAAAAGTTCTCCAAGAGGATAAAAATATTTTCACATTCCCATATTAATATCTAGCGATTGGAATAAGTGTGGGATATAATTTTGTTTTATTGTTTATTGGAAATGTTAGATAAGGGTAAAATTTACCATAATGTGCATGCTAATGCTGATCTCATTTGATTGGCAAGCCTATATCCCCATAGCCTTTCCTAATAGCAGCCTTGGAGATGATTGGCCTGCAGAATGCACCTCAATACTAGTAATTTCATCTCTTTATATAATCTTCTCCGTCTCCATTCCTAATCTTGTGACTCTTAATTTTTCTCCCCTTTGCATAAGAAGTGAAGTTATGCTGTTTGCTTTTTCTTTTCTGATGGTTTCCTGTACTCAGGGAGGGTTCTCTTCCTGATTTTAAGATTTAAGATGAATATCTGTCTACCTTTCACCTATATTGCTTCAAAAACAAATTATCCAAATTGATTTTGGGTCAAAGATAAGATGCTTATTTGTTAATTATAGTCAATGTGTTCATTAATTGCTGTTACTGTGTGACTCATATATGCTGCATCCAATTCTTTAATTTAGTTACAGCTTTACAGAAAACTTGTATGTTTTTACTGCTGTGTTTCAGTAGAAATGTTGCAACTTCATTCTGAATCCATTATGGTCTGTCACAATCACTGAGTTTCCTTTTCATCTTCCTCATTTCTGTGCTACCTGTATTTATTTCAATGCCTCATATTTATTATCAATTTATATTTTCAATTTAATAACCAAATTATATATGAAGTTAAACTTAATTACTATAAAATAAGACTGAATAAAAGCCATCCTTTGCATAGCAGATAAAATAGTATAAAATAGAATGTATAAAAGATACCGAAGAAAAAAAGTGATTGTTCATTAAAAAAACGAATAACAAAAAGGACTAAGGAAGAAATGCTTGACTTTTTCTCTTTGGTCTTGATGCCTTCCTGGAATGGGATAGTCACTTACAAATGCAATATTGTACAAATGGTACCCTTTTGTGTGGAGGGTCATTGTGACAGCTTCTTATATGGAACGTTAAAGTGCTTAGTGAAGGAGTAGCAGTATAAAGATTTAAGAAAGTTTGGCTTTGGAGAATGTAAAGTCATAAACACTGCCACCCTTCATTTACAATAAATATTGGGGGCAGCTAAAAGATCTGTTATGACCACATGGATGTGTATGAGCAAAAGAAGTTGAACATTGGTATCAGCCTATTGAGCCCAAACCTATTACAATATTTATGTTTATCTGACTGGGATAATATGGGAGTCTAAGAAAGACAGACTTTGCTTGGTGTAAACTTGCGGTTAACCATTGGTCTTGGAAACTGGTTCATCAAGTACATGGCTGAGCTACATCACAGTTGAAATAATAGATAGCTCACTGGTTAGGGAATGAGGGGGTGGGACAATTTCAACTACTGGAGCCATCTGTTTCTCTTAGTACAACCTTCCTCATGAGGTTTCTGTTGTGAGGGTTAAATGAGTCCATGTAGGCTACCTGGCACTTCTTAGAGGAATATCAGGACAAGTGTAATTAAGACATAATTTAAGAAGCAGAGTTCCTTTTGGCTTTCATATGTGACAGAAAATGCTGAGAAATGCATGGAGGAAGGGCCATCAGTTCTGCAAGGAGCTTTTCTTACTCAAACACATACAGTAGTAATCAGGTACATGGAGAAAAGATTTCTGATGAGGACTCATGGCGAACTAGATGTCTTTGAAGAAGCAGAGACAGCATTACACTGAGATTGGCAACTAGACCTTTCTGGATAAAGGAGAGATTGTGAGGTTGCCCACTTGCATTATGGACAGCTGTTTCTTGTGAGTAAACTGCAGGAACTCAGCTTCCTACAACAGATTCATGAGGTAGTTGGAAATCAAGGATTATATCAAGCTCACAGCCACAAAGTTCTGCTGGACCTCATTTCTTAATCACTTTTGAAAATTGCCAATTATTTTTCAACTAGTGAAATCCTTCCAATTGACAAGTTTTAGAGGATGCATTGAATTAGTTTCCTTTAATCCTAAACAAAAGAAGTTTTAAAGATAGGTTTAAGGGTATTGCTAACTTAAAGATAAATTTTAAATATTTTGGGGGGGAATAAGTAACAAGTGATAAGAGCATTGATTAGATCATTGGTTTTGCAAAGTTATAAATGGACTAGGAGTCCAGATGGATTTGAAATGTGAGATTGATTGTGGGCGTCCTTTCTATGGGAAAATGCAATTGTTTTGAATTTTGGAAGAAAACATGGTAAGATGGGAATTTGAATAGTAGATGCTAGAAGTTGCTAGAGGATCAAAGATTGCATTAAAACAGAAAACACTTACATTTGACTACTAACACAGAGTGGAACAAAATACATGACGTTGGATATTTGTGAGCAATGCATCCAGAAGTTAATCTTAAAAGTATCTGCCATTATAGATAGATGACTTTTAAGAGATGTTGTAGAACAGGAACAGATTTTGCTGAACAGGACTAGGACTGATTAGAAAGTGGATTTGAAGATGATAGGCTGAAATAGTGATATGGAAGATATTACACTGGGTATAAAAATGAAACCAGTGAATGTCTTAATAATTAAAAGGGATATGCAAGTGGCAAAGCAAAAGAGTGACTTAGATAACTTTCTTATCTTGGATTTACAAAAGAGATCTGATAAAGTTTTGAAGGGTTTTTTGAGAAATTGAAGTTCTCAGCCATTATTTGAAGGGATTAAAGATCAAGATTTTTAGAAGAAAAGGGAAGTGATATAAAGTGGATTTAGTTGAATGAAGTTAAAATACAGGTAATCCTCAATTTACAAACTTTTTTACCACATTGTTAAACAAATGACTGCAGTTTTTAAGTGACTCGTGTGGTTTTTAAGTGAATCTGGCTTTCCCCATTAACTTTGCTTGTCAGAAGTCAGCTGGGAAGGTTACAAATGGTGATCACATGACTCCAGGACAGTGCAGCTGTCATAAATACATGCCAGGTGTCAAGTGTCCATATTTTGTTCACATGATGACCATGAGGATGCTGCAATGGTCATAAGTATGAAAAATGGTTATGTCACCTTTCTCAGTGCAGTTGTGTCGGTAAAGATTAAGTCAGGAAAACTAAGTCTCAGAATGAAGTAAGATTTGCAACAAATGTCAAAAATAATTCTAAAAGTTTCAACACGTAAAACAAGAAAAGTAATGATTGGTCCACTAATGGGAGAATATGGTAAGGAAGTGACAGGCTCCAGGGGGACAGCAGAACTGCTTAATTCGTTCTTTGCATCTTGACTTCATGGAAAAGGAAAACATAGCCCAACCTACTGAAAGCAGAACCATAAAAGGCAAATTAGGAATACAAGTTAAAATAAGAAAATGGAAAGACAATTCCTATCCACTCTAGACGAGTTCAAATAACTTGAATTGTTTTATTCTCCCTATGACAATCCATAAACTAAGACAGATTCTTAGAAAACATGTTTTTGGAGTTTCAAATAATCTTGTATTCATTTGTATATTATCCTCCAAACACCAAAGATTTGAATTTCAACATACAGTACAGTTAAGACCCATAGGTAAATAATTACCACCCGGAAACAAATCTGCTTTCTAGCTGTTACAGGTTTTCTCCTGTATTATACTTACTGGAAAAGAAATGAGATAAAAATTAAATATGAATCTCTTTGAAGGCTTAAGAGTGTCAAGAGCTGACATAATATGCTGAGCAGTGTCAGAAAGATTATTAATTTACAAAACAGCGAAGATAAAAGTAAAAAAAATGGCAAGCTTGCAAGGGTCACAGTAAAATCTGTTCTTGCCTATGTCAAATTGCCAAAATTTTGAAAATAAGATTAAATATTTTCATTGTTTAATAAATGAGCTTTTAATATACTGTTTAGGAATAGGCACCTTATTTATAACTTTATAATTTTAGTAATTAATTTTAATTTAGGGTTGTCAGCCTGATATGGTATTCAGCTAGCATCATCTGTGAACAATATGCACAGTTCTTTGTGGATAAAATTACTCAGACAATTTTGGCTTGATAAAATTTTGGGTAGTACAGTATTTGACATGTAGGACAATGACATCTATCTGGATCAATTTCATGCATAGGTCAGTAGGAGTTAATTCAAATGTAGTCTGACTTATTAGGTCACCATTGGTCAAACAACTGCTGTAATGATGAAAACAGCAACATAAATCTATCAAGTTGGCAGAATTATAGAATTAGATTTGAGTCTTCATTTGGGACCCCCATGCCCATTTCTCTCATTCAGTGTTATGTAGTGGGTAAACAATGTTTGAAATAGGTGAATTTTTGTTTTTCTTCTAATAAAAATATATTGTTTAATATATCACCAGCCAATCTTCTCCATTGGCCTGCCAGAGTTGTGCTTCTAAAATCTAGCTGTTTCTATATCACTGCTGTAGCATGGATGAAATACTTTCCTCTTGAGAAGCACTTACTGAAATTTTTCAGTGCTAGTAACCTTCTTAGGTGTGGCAGCTGCTTCTAGGGAGTTTGAGCCAACTGGAGAAGCTGTGAAAAACAAAGTTGCTCTAGCAACATTAACAGTACATGAAAAATTGCCACATATTAATCTAACCAAAGTGGGTTTTTTAAAATAAGCAGAGGAAGTGCTGTACCTTGGGAATAATTCGAGTTTCTTCCTCTTGAGATAATTATACAAAGTGTGTAAACAAAAGCTCACATTTGCCATTATTGCCTATAAGTAGCAGTAAGACTTGAATGGCTTACTAAGTTAAATGCAGTTACTTTCAAATTCCCCTCCAACCTCAAAAAAAAAAGGACAAAATCGGGAATAATTTTAGATTTGTCTATTTGTGTTGTAGCACTATGTCCTCTGTACTGTCAGAAACACAGAAAGTTCAACCCTCGGTGGAAACATGGTCAATCTCTGTTTTATAGTTATGCTCAGTTATCTGTGCCAAATCAAACTTTGTTCTGTAACCTATGTGAATTGAGCAATATGTAACACGCACTTAATACATTTTATTCCAATCATAGGACATTGGTGTCCTCAGGTGTAGCTTTGGAGGCAATACACAATCCTTATCAGGGTTGCCTAATACTTTTCTAGCTTATCACATCCGTAAGGAATGACACAAACTGCCTATTCTCTCCTTCAATTTATCATTCTATTAGTTGTGCTAGCACAGGCTCTTACCTTTCATCACCTGCTCTAACAGTCCTTCCAGAAAGCAAAATCATTTTGGCCTAGTGACGCAGGAGGTTGCTTCCAAACCATCTTGCCCAGAATATGCCTTTGTAAAGAAGTATTGTTAGATTGAGGTACTGAGATTCCTGAGAGAAATCATTGCATCATCCTGAAGAAGGCAGCAAGCTCCTTGGAGATATTCCAGAGAGACACCGATTGCTTCCCTATAGTTAGGTTTGTTGCAGTAGGCATGTTCTGGGATACTTTGCCATAAGACAGAGAAGGATAAATCTTTTTTTTGCCATAACAACCACACTTGGTCTTTGTGCTTTGCCTGAGGATTGCAAATATTGTTGTATGACATCACTAAGTATCACTAAGGGACAAAATGGCTGTCTTAAGCAATTTTATAATTAAATAATTTTTATAATTTCCCCCAGTGGTAAAAATTGGCCCAGTGTTTTGGAGGAGAGATACAATGGATACTTTAGATTTTCCGTCATCCAATACAGTCTATTTTGCCTCTTAGCCGTCACCATTCAGTTCTTCTCTGTAAATCAGGTTTGAACATTTCAGCCCACCCATTCTGAGGTTCTCAAAGGCTGAAAATGGAGTGCCAGAGAACTGCCAATTGCTTCCCCTTCCTCCAAGAACTCTGGTGCATCTGCTGGGGCTCTGCTTGATGGTAGGTATGATCATTTCCCTGTAAAAGGAAGCAAATAATTTGAGATTTAGAAAGAATAGCTCTGTTGATGATAGCATACAGCTGCCCAGCTATAAATGAAACATAAAATTGAGCAGGTTGCTTACGAATCAGAATAGAACTGGAAGGGAACTTGGAGATCTTTCTAGTCCAGCTCCCTCCTCAAGCAGGAGATCCTATAGCAAGTGACTGTCCGGTCTCTCCTTAAAAACCTCCAGTGTTGAAGCACCTATAATGCCTGAAGGCATTGAAGGTTTCACTGGTTAACTGTCCTCACGGTTAGGAAGTTCCTCCTCAATTCCAGGTTGCTTCTCCTTGATTAGTTTCCATCCATTATCCTTCCTCCTGGCGCTTTGGAAAATAAATTGACCCCTCCTCTTTGTGGCAGCCTCTCAAATACTGGAATACTGCTATCATGTCCCCCCAGTCCTTCTTTTTTCTAAACTAGCCAAACCCAAATCCTTCAACCGTTCTTCATATGTTTTAGTCTCCAGGCCTTTAATCATCTTAGTTGCTCTTTGCACTTTTTCCAAAGTCTCAACATCTTTTTTATAATGTGACCAAAACTGGAGGCAGTATTCCAGGTATGGTCTTACTAAGGCTTTATAAAGTGGTACTAATACTTCACATGATTTTTATTCTATGCCTCTGTTTATACAACTCAGGACTGTATTAGGTTTTTTGGCTGCTGTCTCACATTGCTGGCTAATACTCAAGTGGTTGTCCACGCCAAGATTCTTGACACAGCTACTGTTTTTGAACCAAGTTTCGACTAATCTGTACTTGTACCTTTGGTTTTTCCCACCAAGATGTAAAACCTTGGTTTTCTTCACATTAAATTTCATTTAATGTATGAATTATTAAATGTAATATATTTAATAAAATTTATGTTTCTTGTTTAAAGAAAACAATTGAAAGTAAAATCCATTTCTGTATTTTTAGGAAACACATAATTATCCTACATGAATTACGAAAACCCTCCACCATATCCTGGCCCGGGCACAACTGCCCCTTATCCACCATATACTCAACAACCATCAGGCCCTGGTCCGTATCCTGCCTATCAGCCGGGGCCTACAGGGCCATATCCAGCTGGTCAACCAGGCTACAATGCTTACCCACCATGCGGATGGCAGAATGCTCCACCTCCAGGACCAGTCTATGCAGATGGACCTAAAAATACAGGTAATACAAATAACTCGTATGAAATTATATAGATTTCATGATTTATTACAGATCTAATAGTTAAAGTGATTAAAGCACGTTAATGAGAACATGGTGTTCTCCTTTCTGTGGTTGTGAGAGTCCAGGTAAGGGTTAACTCCCATCTCCTAACTGATTGGACTGAGTCTGTCAAAGCTGCTTTAGCTCTGCCTCTGTTGCTGGCCTTTCCCTAGCTGTTGACTTCAGTCCCTCAGCCAGGACAGATGTGTTGTTTGCCTCTCATAATTTCGGTTTCGCAAAGAGTGTGTTTTTGACAATTGGGAGAAAAAGAGGAAGCCGGTGCTGAAGGTTTTTTGCTCCATTGCTGAAGCTGCCTGAGGAGAAGCGGCTCACAGGGCTGCGTATGCCCTGGCCATTTTCAGCACGGCGCTAGGGCTTCGGCCCCAGACATGAAAGCCATGGCTGCATGGTCAGCGGCAAGCGCAAATCAGCAGGAGGATCGGCCCCAGTGGTGGGATTCAAATTTTTTTACTACCACTTCTGTGGGCGTGGCTTGGTGGGTGTGGCAGGGGAAGGATACTGTAAAATCTCCAGTCAGAGGTGGTATTTGCTGATTCTCCGAACTACTCAAAATTTCCGCTACCGGTTTTCCAGAACTGGTCAGAACCTGTTGAATACCACCTCTGATTGGCCCGCTCAACAGCTGTTGAGCTTGCGCTCTTGCTGCTAGTGCCAGCGCTGGGGGAAGGAGCGGCGCAGCCTTGGTTGGCCTCGGAGGGCGTGCCCACATTGATTAGGGCCTGAACAGATTACTGGGCCCTATTCCAGCATGAAGTGCTTAGCACGAACCCGCCGAAAGCCAGAAAGACAAGATTCCAGCAGGCTGGACCCCTAGCTATGGGCCGTGCAGGGCCGGAAGCAAGCCAGAAGACCTGGTAAGAAAAAAACCATTGGTGCACATGTGGGGGCCTGGGACCTGGCAGGGGACTGCAGCATCCACCTTCCATCCCGCCCCCTCCTCTTCTATCCTTTGGGCTAAAATAGTGGCAGCCCAGACTTCCAGCAAGCCCCCAATGAAGGCAGCCACAGCCCAAGTTCAAAAGGGTCAGCCAGGGGCAAAGCAGCAAAAAAAGTCCAGCCTCCAAGAAGCCCTCCAAAGCTGAAGAAAAGGACGCCATGAGTGTCAGAAGGCCTTGGAAAGGCAGTTGGAAAAAAATCAGAGAACTGCAAGTGGATGGAGTCAAAGATCACCTCCCTCGAGTGACTCAGCTTTAGCCCACCAAGCCAGTGGCCTACAGGCAGAAACAAGGCCTGTTCCTGGGAGTAGGCCGCATGCTCATGCCTGGTCCTCAGATGACACTGAGGATCCTGCAGACCTGCAGTTGATTACTCTAGACAGAGATTATGAAAAGACTCCAGAAGTCACCTTTCAGGTTGGGCCTTGGGAGCAACCTCTCACCAGATCTAGGCCTGGCATGGAGGCTACCTTTACACCCACAGCAACAGGCCTTCGCCACAGGGCTTCCCCTGAACCTGAAGTGCCAACCCACATGGAGGCCATCATCTCCAAGACAATTAGGCAAGGCATAGTGGAAGGAATTCAACTTCTTAAAGGGCCAGCCTCAGTGGCATCTGACCGTTCTCTGGTTCCAGCCCATGGCCCGGCAATTCTGTCTAGAGTGAGACTTATCTTACAAGGCCCTGGCTCACCCGATCCCTCTGTCAGGTAGTGCTTCATTCAAAATCCAAGAAAGAAATACTTAGACTCCATGAATTAGAGGAAAGATATCTTTTACTGGAAATCAAGTGGTAGCAACAAAAGAATTCTGAATCTGAGAGAATGAGCGCAAAAATCACATATACAAAGTGATGGTAACGTTCCCACCCACAATAGTTCAAGTCGGCTACCCAATTAAAAGTTGTGGATAACGTCATGTGGGCATCTCCAGGTGGTGATGAGGCCTCTGTCCGTTGACCTTGGCATATTTTGATAAAGAGCTGCTGCATAGCATAAGACAGAAGTCAAAGCAAGAAACCCCCAACTGATATACTTCTTAACAAAACCTCCAGCTCACTTCCCATAATCATGTCCCCTCTCCTTCCCCCGTTACTTATGACAGCCAAAAGATGCAAAGCAAAAGAAGGAAATCTTGAAGGCTGACACCCTCAGTGCATAGCCAGTCTTTCATGGCAGTGGATGTGAAGCAGAGGGAATCAGATCTCTCTGATGACGAAGGGTTAATGCCTGACCAGCCGGCCTTCACCGGTTTGTTTCATCCCACTCTAAGTCTTTATTGTTCAAAGCAAAGAACACGGCCCAATTGGGGCCCGAGGCAGATGTCGGAGAGCCGGTGGGAGAAACTCCTGTTCCTTTGGATCAACTTTTGTCTGAGCCAACTTTGTGTATGGAAGTAGTCCCATCACCCAGACTAATGTTGGCCACAAACAGCTAGATTCACCAGGGTTAGCACCCACTCTGTCTTCAAATGACCACCGATTTTATAATATGTGTCCGGAGCTGACCAAAACCCTTCAGGTGCCAATGGTGGATAGCCCGGTGGCTGCTTTGTCCTCGTCATCCTTAGCACCAACAGATCCTGAGGAAGTCCTGAAGGCAGAGGATGATTGAGCAATCGCTCCAAAGAGCCCATCAGGCAGTTGCTTGGGCTATCAAGGCTTCATCTGCAGCCTCCTTTTTTACCAGGGCTTCTCTCCACTGGCTCTGCTAGCTTCAAGATTGGCTCCCAGTCACTGATGTATGAGGACATCAGGATATCAATAAATTGGTGGCTGCGGCAGAGTTCACAGTGGATGCTACGCTTAAGGTTTGTGTCAAAAGCCATAGCCTCATAGGTGGCGGCATGGAGAATGTTCTGGCTAAAAAACTGGCAGACTGATGGCAGGCACAAGTAGAAACTAGTCTCTGCCCCAGTTCGAGGAGACAAGCTATTTGGGAAGTCCCTTGATCCTCTCTTAGTGGAAGCCAAAGACGAAAGGAAGTTCTTAACTTCCAAGAAGATCAGGTTTCTGATTGGCTCCATACTATCGGAGATCCTCCTTCCGGGAAGACTCCAGCCGGGGGCTTCAAAGGTCACAGAGACAACTCTTTCCTCATCAAGAGCAAAAGCAGGAATGTGCATGCAAGAGTAGACCTCAATACTCAGGCAAGCGGCCCTTTTGTGGGGGAGGAAGTCGCTTTCTGTTGTTCACGATGACTGCATCTCCAGCCTTCCCACTGGCGGCAGGTTGGCCTATTTCACTGATCAATGGGAGGAGATTACGTCAGACGCCTGGGTGCTGTGAACAGTGAGGATGGGTCTATTCCTGGAGTTTGTCTCCCAATTCCCAAGGTTTTTTGTGGTTTGTCCCATCTCTAGGGACACAGCATGGAGGGAGCTCATGGAGACTGCCATACAACATTTGCTAGACATTCGGGCTATCCAAGTGGTTCCTCAAAGCCAGTGTGGGCTGGGGTTTTACTCCAGGCTCTTTGTCATTCCAGACTATTCAGGCGGCTACAAGGCCTTCCACAAATCGTATTTATGATGCAACTTGGAAGGCTTTTTACCAGTAGTGCTCTAAGTCAGGATTTAATCCTATGGCTGTCTCTATTGCAAATATATTGGAGTTTCTCCAGGATGGTCTTGACAAAGGACTCTCAGCTAATGCAATTCGCCAGCAGCTGGCAGCCTTGTCTTCAGTTCTGCCTTATGGGAAGTTGGGTTCCCTATAGCACAATCCTACAGTGCGCAGATTCCTTAAAGGAGCTACTAATCTTTGGCCTCCAGTAGTACACAGGTACCCCACATGGGACCTGTCCAAGGTATTAACAGTCTCTTACTCTGACTCCTTTTGAACCACTAAGATCTGCTAGTCTACATCTTTTGACCGTAATGATGGCATTCCTGGAAGCAATAACATTGGCTAGAAGGGTCTCGGAGGTGGTGGCTCTTGTCGGTTTGTGAGGACCTGTGTATCTTTCACTTGGACAGGGTGGTCCTGAGGTTGGATCTGGCCTTTGTACCTAAGGTCAACTCGTGGTTCCACAGGGCACAGGAACTCATCCTGCCTAATTTCTATCCCAACCCTGGTCATGCATTAGAACAGGCGTGGCACATGCTCGATGTCCATACAGCCTTGAAGATCTATGTTTGGAGGACTGCTGCTTTCCATAGAACGGAGTCGCTCTTTGTGTCATTTCAACCAGCCACGTTGGGTGGCAAAGTCACACCATTGACCATGGGCAGGTGGATCCGTTCCTGCATTTCTAGAGCCTACAAAATGTAGGCTGGTAATAACATCGGTTGAATCTGGTAGTAACACCAGTTGAATCCCACATGTGGTCCAGCCCCACCCTGGGTACATCTGGTTTGGGACGCAGGCCGGGGGGGGGAAATGAAGCACGTCTGGTCTGTCATGTGACTTCACGAAAGTTGGGGAATGCTGGCAACAGAGATGGAGCTAAAGCAGCTTTGACAGACTCAGTCCAATCAGCTAGGAGACAGATTTAATGCTTACCTGGACTCTCTTACCATCAAAGAGAACGAACGTATCAGGTAAGACCAGCGTTCTTTCAAAGGGTGTTTCTAAGTATTGCTATAATTTTATCCAACTTGGCAATTCTTTGAAAAGAAGGAAGGATTTCTTTTCTATGGAAATGAATTCTTTTTTTTTACTATGACTATTACCTTTACCCTTATTTCTTTTCTATTCTCCAACTGATAGTGGTTAGGCTTGATCCAGAACTGGCCAACCTTCTCAGAAGTCAAGCAGGGTTGGACCTTGTTAGTATCTGAACAGGAGCCTACCAGGAAATTCCATAAGAGTAGGTGATATCAATTAGTTAGCTTCAAGCAAAAATACTTGCAGTTTGCTATGTAATATGAAGTAATGACATAGTTTCAAATATAATGTAACCAAGGAATATTTTATAGCATAAATTTGCTACAAATTGGAATTGGAAATGAATGAGTGTGAAACCATATACCCATGGAATATGCTTTAATGCTAATCTTTATTTAAGTGTTTTTCCTATTTTACTTTTTATAACTGTCTGACGTTAAATCACCTGTAAAGGTAGCGATTGGATTATAGATTCTATAATTCTTGCACAGGAGTTAAAGACAATTCCAGGCATCAATAAAAATTAATGAAGACGTAGAGGAGGGTTATCAAGATTAGTTGGTGTTTCTTAATGGATGGTATCAGGAATAAACAAAGTAAACATCTTGATTATTGTGAATTTGGTTACTGTCTTATCTGAGTCTTGCGGATTTTGTTTTACAAAATTAACTTGTAGATAGTCTCATGCTGTCTGCCTCTCTTCCTCTCATCTTCCCACTTCCTTGTTCTGAATGTGTCTAAGTTTTTTGTTTCCCCCAAATGCACGCAATGTTTTTTGATCTCATCTGACCTGAGGGACTACCTCTGAAAAATTCTGCATTCATTCTTAATGCAGCTTGACAAAAACATATTCAAGCTAATCTTATGCTTAGATAATAATTTAAAATGAATAATAAATTATCATTAATGGCCATACCTTGTTTATTGTTTTACAGCTGATTTTGTTTTTGAAAAATTGTTTTGCTCCCAATAGTAACTTAGGTGATCCTTTTATAGACCACATTTCAGAGCAGTTATTAACAATCCTTGTTTCTTCTAAGTTTAATCAGTAACTAATAATCTATATAGGTGGAAACCAAGCACAAATACTCCTGATAGAAGCAAAGGTAACATACCTCATTTTTAAATAAAACAATTCAAATTATTTGTAAAGAGTAAAGTGCTGCTTGTCATAAATGTCAAAGCCTACAGATAAAAAAAGCAAGATTAACTCTGACCTACAGCGGATTGGATAACAAGTTTCCAAGGAAGCTAGTACTTCAGTTTCAGTCAAAAGGTTTATAAGTGTGCATATGCCTTTAAGTTTTCAAAACCAATGCAGATATGGCAGAACCGGGTGGGGCAGCTGAGACTTTAGCCTTAGCTTTTATTTCCAAGAAAAAAGGGGCCAGAAGAGTTTGATACAAAGTGTCCATTTTAGGCCAGTTCAATTACAGAAAGTTGTAGGTGCTATCTCTAGACTCAACTGAAAGGCTTGTGAATTTCTAGGCTCAGTTTTTCTCAGAACTGTCATAAATCAGGTTAAGAGAATTCTGGTTGGCTAATTTTTCAGAAAATAACCCTTCCCATTTTTCAAAGTATCTCTCCTTGTTCTTGCTGTTATCAAAAGGAAAGAACTGATATATTAGTTTAATAGCCAAGATGTAAGATGAAATTCAGTTTTGAATATTTTTAGCTACTACTCCTTGTTCAAACTTAAAATCATGAACAACATTTCTTTCTGCTTGTGAGGGATTAGTGATGGCTGTTTGGAATATAGTCCAAAGATATTGAGTGACGACTGAAAGGGGGGGTCTGCTTTACATTTGATAGTTCATAAATAAGTGGCTAAAAGGAAGTAGAGGCAGTCCTTCACCCCAATTGAGCCCAATTTTTTTGTTGTGAAGTGAGGCATTTGTAAAGTGAGCTCTGTCCCATTTTATGACTTTTCTTGCCTTAGTTGTTAAGTGAATCACTGTAGTTGATAAGTTAGTAACCCAGTTGTTCAGTGAATCTGGCTTCCCCACTGACTTTGCTTGTCTGAAGGTCACAAAAGGTGGTTACATGTCTTTGGGACATAGCAATGGTATGAACCACTTGCCAAGTATCTGGATTTTGATCACATCATCATGGAGATGCTGCAAAGAGCATAATTGTGAAAAATGGTCATAAACAGGGGTGGGATTCTATCAGTTCGCACCTATTCACTAGAACCTGTTGTTGACATTCTAAGCAGTTCGGAGAACCGGTTGTTAGAAGAAATTACTGGCCTAATCCTGTAAGGAAGGCAGGAAGGAAACATTCTGGTGTTGCTTACAGAAACTGCCTCTCCATTAACCCTTTTTTACATTCTTGGAAGGACTAGACTTCCTGTCTCAGGAACTTCTCTGGAGTTTTTTTCCCCTCCTTTGCTGGTACTTTGCTTGTGTGGAGTGACCATTCAAAGTTACAATGGCACTGAAAAAAGTGACTTATGACCGTTTTTCACACTTACGGCTGTTGCAGCATCCCCACAGTCATGAGAGGCCAGGTGAGGAGATGCGTGCCTCGATGTGAGTGATATTGAGTTGGCCATGCCCAGCCAATAAGATGACCGCCAAGCCATGTCCACCCAGTCACATGACTACCAAGCCACACCTACCAACTAAGCCACGCCCACAGAACCAGTTGTTAAAAAATGAATCCTACCACTGGTCATAAATCACTTTTTTCAGGGCTGTTGTAATTCTGAATGGCCACTAAATGAACTGTTACAAGTTGAAGACTACCTGTATGCTATAACATCACTCTTAAAGTCTGTTGCTTTTAATATATTATACAATATGGAATAACCGAGTTGGAAGGGACCTTGGAAATCTTCTAGCCCACCCTGCTGCTTAAGCAGGAGACCCTATGCTATTCTAAACAAATAGCTGTCCAATCTCTTAAAAACCTCTTGTGAGGGAACACCCAAACTTCTAGAGGCAAGCCATTCCCCTGACTGTTATCACTGACTAGAAATTGCTCCTTAATTCTATGTTGGATCTCTCTTTGTTAAGCTTCCACAGGTTATGTCTTGTCCTGCCCCTCTTCTCTTAGAGCCCCTCTTCTCTGTGGCAACCCCTCATATTGGAATACTGTTGTTATTAATCTTTCTCTTCTTTAGACTAAACTTACCCAGTTCCCGCAAGTGTTCCTTACAAGGAACTCCAGTCCCCCAGTCATCTTTATTGCTCTTCTCTAAGCTTTCTATGGTCTTAAATGTTTTTTTTATATAGTGGTGACCAAAACTGGACACAGTATTATTCCAAGTGTGGCCTTACCAGTGCAGTGTAAAGCGGTACTAGTACTTCAATGTGACCTTGATATTATCTCTCTGTTGATACCCATAGGACTGCAATGGCTTTTTTAGCAGCTGCAACACACCGCTGGCTCATACTTAAGTAGTTGTATACCAGGACACCTAGATCTCTGTCACAGTTACTGCTCTTGAACTGATTCTATTCTATATCTATGCATTTAGTTTTTCTTGTAAGATTTTAGTTTTCTGATCACTGAATTGCATTTTGTCACATAGGGCCCAGTGTTCAAGTTGGTCAAGTTCCTTGATCTTAAGCCTATCTTCTAAGCATCTATGGAGATTCTATTTTCTAAGGTGTTGGCTATTTCCCCCAACTTGATGTCATTTGCAAATTTGATGAGTTCCCCATCTATCCCTTCATTTAAATAGTTTTGAAGATGTTGAAGGTTACTGGGCCTAAGACAGAAGTTTGGGGTAGCCCACTACAAGCTTTCCTATATATAGAGTTGAACCACATCCGCCCATTTCCAATCTTCTGGTAGTTCCCCAGTGCTCCAGAATCGTTGAAAGATGTGGTTCAGTGGTTCTGAGAACATACCTACCAGTATCTTCGGAATGCTGGAATGTAATCCATCTGATCCTGGTGATTTGAAGTCTGACTCCCACATCCCTGTACTTCTGTCCTTCTCATTGTGGAGAAAATGGCAAAACAGAGGAAAGCTATGGAAAAATAATGCAGGTAGCCCTCAACATAACCATTTTTTTACTGATCGTTCAGAGTTACAACAGCACTGAAAAAAGTGACTTATGGCCATTTTTTCACAGTTACAACCTTTGCAACATCCCCATGGTCATGTGATTCAGTTGCTTCAGTGCTTCATACCATTGCTGTGTCCCAAGGTCACCTTTTGTGACCTGACAAGCAAAATCAATGGGCAAGCCAGATTCACTTAACAATGGGATTACTAACTTAACAACAGCAGTGATTCATAATTGGAGCAAGAAAGATTGTAAAATGGGGCAAAACTCACTTAACAACTGTCTCATTTAGTAACAGAAATTTTGGGCTTAGTTCTGGCTGTATGTTGAGAACAACCTGTTCAGAAATATGAACAACATTATAACAGGAACTGCAGCCTATTTTACAACTTTGGCTGAAATGTCATAAATGGAGAGAACTGTGACACATTACTGCATAATTACTGCATTACTCTCTATAACAGTGTGGGTGAGTCAGAATATATATATATATATATATATATATATATATACTACATACCGAGAGCCTCCAGAGTCTGGCAGCAGTGAGGCAGACAAACAAGGGGAGCCTGTTCCCAATGCACATGTGCTCATAGCTGCTAGAAGGCAAGAGCAGCTAAGACAAAAGGGGTGACTCAGGAGTAAGCTTGGAGGTGATTGCCCCTCCACTAAGGTATAAAGAACGTGTGAAGGTAGAGAAACCTTTGCCAGCAGCAAAGTCGTCTGCTCTGTTTGGATTAAACCTTGAAGCTCTGTGTGGACTTTGTACTTCGGTTGGTTTTTTACAGTTAATTTGGCACTGTAGTTGGCAGCAATTCAAAGGAGATAAAGGTGGGTGCTTATCACGAGGGACTGTTTGGGACTCATTACGGGCTAGGAATGCAGATAATTCCCAGCGTTGAAATAAAACAAGAGTTGTTTGGACTAAGCGTGTGCTTAATTACGGTCTCAGGAGGCCTTGGTCAGAACAACCTACTACTCAGCATTGGAAAAACAGAACATAGGGCTCCTGTTCAGGGCTTTGAAGAATTGATTAACATATAGGTAGTCCTCAATTTACAGTGGTTTGTTTAACAGTAATTCAAAGTTACAAAAGCCTCCAAAAAAGGGACTCATCCTTGGAAGTATGATCCTGGAACAACCCCATGGTCACATGATCTTAAATTGGATGCTTGATAATTGGCTCACATTGGAGTTGATCTCCAGACGAAGAAAATAAAAGGTTGCAGTGCCTTGTGGTCACATGACATCCCAGCCAATTTTTTTTTTATAACAAATTTTATTCAATTTTTAACCATTTTTTAAAACAGCTCTTTTCAGTAGACAGCATGTTCTCGGGTTGTCACTTTTACGTGCAAATATGACAGTAAATCTATATTCATTTTAAACATTTAACTTCCTATTTTATCCCATTTTTACTTCTATTCCATTTTAACAGACAAAGGGTCAGAGAAATTAATCCTGATCTCAAATCTTAATCTCAATCTGTATAACCCCCCAGTTCATTTCGAGTTAATTGCAAATATATATATATATATTTTAAAAACATCATTTATAAATCTTACAAATAACAATATGTTTGCCCATCATATTAAAGATAAGTGTTCATCCATATGTATCCTTTAATTATCTTCACATTGTTAATACTCTTTTATCATTTACAGAATTCTTTTATCCGTCAGATTTGCCCTTTTATCATATATTCTCTCCATGATTCTAAATCTGTACAGGTTTTAACACTAGAAAGAATGAGAAGTAAAAAAAAACCTAGACTTGCCCCCCTTTTACTACTTTGAAAGTGATACCTCAGTGGTTAATATAGTAGCAGAATCATAATCATTCCCTTTAAAGCGAAAGATAGAGAAGAAAGAAAAAGAAAAAGGAAAAAAGAAAAGCTACCTTACAATATATCTCTAATCGATTGGGTTCTGCAGCACATATCCCCCCTAAGGTTTATTTATGGTTCCAAAATAATAATAAAAATAACTAATCTTGGTTATTGACAAATCTCATTTTTAAACATTTTCTAGAATCATTTCAATTAATTCAATTTATCTAATCAACATTTACCTTTCTTTTGTAAATAAGAAATAAAAGTGTGACCTTTTACCAGTAGAAATTGTCAGTAACCCCTATTGTTTTACACTTTTATAATGATATATTCTTATTACCACTTCTTCATGCAGAACCCCCTTCTTAATGCATTAGCCATTATCTCTATGCAAACAAGTTTCTTTCTTCATTATGTAATTCCCATGTTTCTCTATCTTCTGTTCTTGTTTCTTGTTCCTTCTCCTCCCTTTTATCCCTATCCCCCTCTATCCAGTTTGAATCCCTCTCTCTCTTTACCTTTCTGCTCCCTATCCTTCTGGACCTTTCTAACATACCTAATTTCATGAATGTTCCCCTTTTTAATTACCTTCTTAAGTTTCGTTTTTTTGACCATCCTCCCTTTTCCTTTTATTTGTATTGATCTTTGTGTTAGTTGTCTTCTTAAAATGGCTTTAAACTTGCTGGCTCCCTTCTCCTCCCTTTTATCCTGTTCTCCCCCTTCTCTGCCCAGTTTGAATCCCTCTCTCTCTCTTTACCTTTCTGTTCCCTTTTCTTCTGAACCTTTCTAGCATGCTTAATTTCATAAATGTTCCCCTTTTTAGATACTTTCTTAGATTCTGTTTTTTTAGCCTCCCTTCCTTTCCCTTTTATTTGTATTAATCTTTGTATTAATTGTCTTTTTAAGATGGCTTTCTCTTGTGCTGGCTGCTCCCTTTCCGAGGTTCCTTCTTCTTGTTCTTTATTCACCATTTCCATGCCCATGTTTTCTGCAACGAGCCAGGTTAGTTCAGTCACTTCCTGTAGCAGTTCTTTCATACTTTTAAACTCCATTTTTGATTCTTTGGATGGCCACCAGAATTTTTGTTTTCTTATTTCTTCTTCTTTAAATTTTCTAAAATCCTAACCCAAGTCCAGAATCTATATCAATGTCACCAACTAATCCGGTAGTCCGTCTTTGTGTATTCAAGCTTTCACTTTCTATGAGTCTTGCTTTTTTGTTTCAGCGTCTCTTTAAAATGTAACAACTCCAATCCACAAAGGAACAAGATAGTTTCTTTCTTCTTTAGCTTCCAATTTTTCTCCACAAAGTGGCACTTTCTGCACAGAGTCTTAACCCTTTCCTTTTATTTTAATATTCAGAGTTTTCCGAGCCCCAAACTTAAATTCTTACGCTGGCTTCTTCCTTTCCGGTTCCCCTTATAGCTGTCAAAAATATTTTACTTATTTTTTCCTTCACTTGAAACTGCGCTGTTTCTGTTTCTTTTTTAAAAAAACTCATCTTTATCTTTTTTTGATTTAATCCGATACTCGTTCCTCTGCTGTCGACTTCTCTTCCTCCTGCACAATCTTAACCAATAGACTTCATTCCATTGTATATGCCTGCTTATTACTCAGGATCTTAATCCTGGTGCCTTGATCTTACCATCCGATACTCGGTTCTCTGCTGTCGACTTCTCTCTTTCCTCCTGCACCAATCTTAATCCTGTTGAGACATTCTCTTGAGGTGGCCATTTTGACCACCACTTCTTGGCGTCTTCGGAGGAAAGACCAGACCCAAAGGGGGAGATGCGGCTCCCCTCACTCTGGCTGGCAGATTTCCCTTTCTCCGCTGCCCCTACGAGGTAGCTTCAGCCCCGAACCTTGCAGGATCGGGGCTCTCCGACGCAAGAGCCAGGCTGCGGTCGCGGATGATCGCAAACCGCCGCCCGTTCTCGAGAAGGCTCAACCTGGAAGTTTTCGACATCCCAGCCAATTTTGTGTGTGTGTGTGTGTGTATATATATATATACACAGGAGATCACAACACAAAACATCAGGAGGTTGCGACACAGACAACGACCCAGGAGATTACAGCACCACACCCAGGACGTCACAACAATAGAACTCAGAAGGTCATCACACAGCCCATTACCCAGGTCATTACAACACAAAAGGCTGAGAGACACACAGCCAGCACCACAGCCACACAGGGTCTCAGGAAAAAGCCATCAATCTGCATACATCAACTCCACAAACCAATCAAGAAGTAACAACACAGCCAACTCTAGAGTTTAAAAGGGAAAAACAGCCACGATCACACTTCTCCCAGGAGAACGAAGCTGAAGACACCAGCCTGAAGATGACGGATGAGATTTCGTCGAAACGTTGCCAAGGTATTCTCAATCTTACACGGGACAAGACCCGAATACACCAAGACCTACATATGTATGTATGTATGTATGTATGTATGTAAATACATGTCTTGTATGTTTTGTATGTTTTGTTCTTTATATCTAGATCAGGGGTGTCAAGCTCAATTTCATTGAGGGCAGCATCAGGGCTGTGGTTGACCTTGGGGGGGCTGGCAGAAGTGGCCAATTGGGTGGGCATTGCCGACTGGGTGAGCGTGGCCAGGTTGATGCCACTCCCCAAACTGCTGGCATGTTTCCTCTTCGCACTGGGTTAACTAGGCTGAAGCCATGCTGGCCCAATGTTTCCTCTTTGCATGGGGTAGACGGGGCTGAAGCAATGTGAGTCGGCCCCTTAATTTTTCTAGGAGAGTCCCACAGGCCAGATCTGAGCACAACGCGGACCTTGTGTTTGACACAACACCCCTGATTTAGATATTGAAAATATATATGAAAAAAGGGGGAAATCACTCTTGCTATATAATATCAATCATATTGTCATAGCTGATACAGATTACAGATTACCAGAGTTGGAAGGACCCTTGTAGATCATCTAGTCCAACCTGCCCCCCCAAGCAGGAGACCCTACACCATTTCTGACAAATGGCAGTCCAATCTATTCTTGAAAGTTCCCAGTGATGAGGCTCCCACAATTTCAGAAGGCAGGCTGTTCCATTGGTTGATTGTTCTCACGGGCAGAAAATTTCTCCTTATTTCCAGGTTAAATCTCTCCTTGTTCAGTTTCCACCCATTATTCCTTGTCTGGCCTACAGATGCTTTGGAAAATAGCTTGACTCCTTCCTCTGTGGCAGCCCTTCAAATATTGGAACAGTGCTATCATGTCTCCCCTGGTCCTTCTCTTCACTAGACTAGCCGTGCCCAGTTCCTGTAACCGTTCTTCATATGTTTTAGTCTCCAATCCCCTAATCATCCCGGTTACTCTTCTATGCACTCTTTCTAGAGTCTCAATGTCTTTTTTATAGTGAGGTGACCAAAACTGGATGCAGTACTCCAGGTGCAGTCTTACTAAGACTTTATAGAGTGGTATTAGTACCTCACTTGATTTTGATTGTATCCCTCTGTTAATGCAACTTAGGATTCATTGGCTTTTTTGGCTGCTGCTGCACACTGCTGGCTCATATTTATCTGGTTGTCTATTAAGACTCCAAGGTCCCTCTCCCAGTTACTTCCATTAAGCCTGGTTTTCACCCAGTTTATATATATACTTTTGGTTTATCTTGCCTAAGTATAGGACTTTACTTTTCTATACATTGAATATAAAACGTAATCACTGAACCAGTAGTAACGCCAGTTGAATCCCACCCCTGCTCTGGTGTCATTATGTTTTATTGCTTGTGTTTGCGTTATGTTGAATTCTAGTATGACATGGTCAACTCTCACCCAAAGTTCCTGCAGTTTCAACTCCCTCTATCACTTCTTCTCTGTTCGTAAGTTCAGCATGGTTGTCCCTCTAGTTCCCTCCTGTACCTTTTGGACAACAAAGTTGTCAGGTAGATTGGTTAGGAAACTATTTGATTTCTCATTTGGTGCAGAATTAGTTTTCCAATTTATATCAGGGTAATTGAAGTCCCACATTACTATTGTAGTGTGTTTCCTACATATATTTGGTAGTTGGCAAAAAGGACACACTTTTTTTCTGCTTAATTAAATGGCTTATAGTAGACACCTATGGCCATGTCATTCTTTTTTTTTATATTGACCCATATGCACTCTAGGAGGTTTTCATCTTTGGTTTCATGTATTTCTGTAACAATATAGTGGTTGTTTACATACAGGGCAATTCTACCTCCTCTTCTATGGGATCTGTTTTTTTTTTGAAGAGTTTGTATCCTTCTTTCAGTATGTTCCAGTGATGGGTTTCATCCCACTATGTTTCTGTTATTCCAACTATATCATATCTTATCTTCATGTATTAGTAGTTTAATCAGCCTGTTTGTTCCCCAGACTTTGTGCATTTGTATATAGGCACTTGAGATCTTTATGTCTGATGCTGGGTATGCTTGCTGTGTCTCTTATTTGCAGTATGTCTTCCTTCCCATCCCTCTTTACTTCATTATTTGACTTGCTTTCTGGGGTTTTTTGCTTGGAATTAGGTCCTGGAGATCCTAAAGATTGGTCACCCTCCCCCTCAATTTTAGTTTAAAGCCCTCCTGATAAGTTGAGCCAGGCATTTTCTGAAAACATTCTTCCCAGTCTTTGTGAGGTGCAACCCACCCCTTGCCAGAAGCCCATCATGGAGATAATGCAGTCCATGGTCCAGGAATCCAAAGGTTTTTTTGGCTACACCAACCCTTTAGCTAGTGGTTCACTTCTAGAATTCTTTTAACAGAGAAGGTTTGGTTCAGATCAAGTTGAAGCCAAACTCCCTTTAACCGCCCTGTGCGAGCACAGGCAAGGACTCCTTGGGGTCCCGTCGGCAAGTCAATGTCAGCTGGCGGTCCCCCGGTGATGAGCCTATTCTGTCGTGGCCCCTGACCTTTGGAACCAACTGCCCCTGGGGCTCCGCCTGGCCCCTGACCTTCGCACCTTCCGCCATGATCTGAAGACCTGGTTGTTCGACCAATCCGGGCTGTGACCCCCCCCCCGGGGAGGGGAGGGTTCTTAAATTATTTTAAATTTTAACTTTGTTTATTATTGGGCTTGTGATTGGTTTAATTCTCTTTTAATTATTTATGGTTGTTATTGTTTTAGTTGTGAGCCGCCCCGAGTCTTCGGAGATGGGGTGGCATACAAGTCCAAATAATAAATAAATAAATAAATAAATAAATGTATGAACTTATTTTATCATTTATATCAAGTAGGGAATTATGGCTGCATTCTGCCAGTAAAATATATTAATGCATTGAACGAATGGTTTGTTGATCATTTAGATGTGCTTATATATGAGTGTAAGGGCATGCTTGTGTGTTTGGGTATTATAAATTTGATAATTTAATTTTTAAAAAGTAACAATCCAAAGGTTGAAAATACAATGTATGCTTAGTTGATCCATAAAATTTGATAAATGTAAAACATTTATTAAAGCAACCATTAATACTACAAAAATGCTTTTTTTGTAGGATTTAGCTATGGAGCACTCGGTAATAAAAATTGCTACAACTGTAGCAGATTTTGAATTTCCACTGAGGTCAGTGGTGGGTTTCAAAGAGGTTTACCACCGGTTCAGTGGGCGTGGCTTGGTGGGTGCACTTTGCGTGCGTGCACACGTCAAACGCACACTTTGCACATGCGCAGAGAGGCTTTCCTATCACCTCCTGCAATCCCTGTAGCTTCAACAGCTGACACACGGCAATCTGCTGTGCCATGCAGAGCAGCTGCACTTCAAAAACAGGGAATAAAGGTCAGTATGGGAGCCCAGGAGGGCGGCAGCTCCTCAGAGAGAACTGGCTCGGTCTCAGCTGATCTTCGGCGCTACCGATATGACAGAACCAGGCCGAACTGGTAGAATAGCACCAGTGACTGAGGTATAGAACACTTGACAAAACTGGTTCAAATCCCAAGATTTTTTAATTGTAATTTTATCTTAACAGTTTTATCTGCAATACTTTCAGTCAAGCAGAATGGGAAAGAGCTTTTAAAAGAATCTCAGCTGGGATTTCTTTTGTTTTTGTATGTTCAGCCAAGGCAGCTCTCCCTTCTCTGTAACAAAAATAGAATTTCATCCACTGATTGCTAGAGGCAGCACATGGTAATGCTACTATACACAGATGATAGAGGGATCCGCTCACTGATGGAGCTAAAATACTTCACTCATTATCCTTCTTCTATATAGAGCAACAGCTGCTGTTAAGTTGCAAGAGAATTAAGATCATGGTATTTTCAAACACAGAAACCTGATCTGCATTATAAATGAGCAGCACCTGATTTAACTATCCAGGGATGATTTTCCATTCTTCTGAAAATTGAAAAGTGCATGGTCTATATAGTCCAGAACACAGTGCAGCTATTGTCTCTTCTACAGAAAGGGAGATCAATAATTTCCATTTACTATAAAGCCTTTTGTGTTTAGGGCCCTAGCATAATTTCTCTGTGGTGTGGAATTAGATTTAGGAAAGTAAGTCATCTCTATCTGATATTGTTTCTGCATTGCTGCATTCAGAATGCCACATATCGCTTGGACCTTCCTACCTGTTCCAAGTAACATGTTGCATTCCACAATATTTTGCTTACAGATGGGCCTATACTTGAGTATGGGTGATGTGAAACTTTGTTAAGGCTGCATTTCTTATCACAAGATAAGAATTGTCTTTTAATATGAGTAGATGCCTTTTTCTCCATCATGGAAATTGAAGATAGCTCAGTCTATAGCATTTCTCATTCTGTCTCCCAAAATGTTGGTGGGGATGGGCTACGTATATTGCTCAAGCAGAGATTTAACAGATACTGGAGACTCAGAAAACTCAGGGCACAGTCTTTGCAAGCACAGTAGTTGGGTTTCAGATTTCCCAATTCCCTCATGACTTGGGCAACACAAAGTATATACATTTCAAAAAACAAAATACATGCAATGCAAAAAGCAGATGTGTGGGAAAATAATGCAAGAAGGCTTACAAACCAATTATCAGTGAAAACGGAGTTTGGGAGGGCTGCCTGCCTGCAGCCCTTCTTTTTTTTTTTATAACAAATTTTATTCAATTTTTAACCATTTTTTAAAACAGCTCTTTTCAGTAGACAGCATGTTCTCGGGTTGTCACTTTTACGTGCAAATATGACAGTAAATCTATATTCATTTTAAACATTTAACTTCCTATTTTATCCCATTTTTACTTCTATTCCATTTTAGCAAACGAAGGGTCAGAGAAATTAATCCTAATCTCAAATCTTAGTCTCAATCTGTATAACCCCCCAGTTCATTTCGAGTTAATTGCCAGTATATATATATATTTTAAAACATCATTTATAAATCTTACAAACAACAATATATTTGCCCATCATATTAAAGATATAGTTCATCCATATCTATCCTTTAATTATCTTCACATTGTTAATACTCTTTTATCATTTACAGAATTCTTTTATCCGTCAGATTTGCCCTTTCATCACATATTCTCTCCATGATTCTAAATCCGTACAGGTTTTAACACTAAAAGAATGAGAAGAAGAAAAACCTAGACTTGCCCCCCTTTTACTACTTTGAAAGTGACACCTCAGTGGTTAATATAGTAGCATAATTATAATCATTCATTTTAAAGCGAAAGAGAAGAAAAAAAAGAAAAAGGAAAAAGAAAAGCTACCTTACAATATATTCTAATCAATCGGATTCTGCAACACATATCCCCCTAAGGTTTATTTATGGTTCCAAAATAATAATAAAATAACTAATCTTGGTTATTGACAAATCTCATTTTTAAACATTTTCTAGAATCATTTCAATTAATTCAATTTATCTAATCAACATTTACCTTTCTTTTGTAAATAAGAAATAAAAGTGTGACCTTTACCAGTAAAATTGTCAGTAACCCCTATTGTTTTACACTTTTATAATTGCAATATATTCTTATTACCACTTCTTCATGCAGAACCCCCTTCTTAGGCAGCCATTATCTCTATGCAACAAGTTTTTCTTTATTATGTAATTCCTTTTTCTCTATCTTATGTTCTTGTTTCTTGTTCCTTCTCCCCCTTTTATCCCGCTATCCCCTTCTCTATCCAGTTTGAATCCCTCTCTCTCTTTACCTTTCTGCTCCCTATCCTTCTGACCTTTCTAACATGCCTAATTTCATGGATGTTCCCCTTTTTAATTACCCTCTTAAATTTCATTTTTTCCTTTTCCCTTTATTTGTTAATCTTTGTGATAGTTGTCTTCTTAAAATGGCTTTCGCTTGTCTGGCTCCCTTCTCCTCCCTTTTATCCTGTTCTCCCCCTCTCTATCCAGTTTGAATCCCTCTCTCTCTCCTTACCTTTCTGTTCCCTTTCCTTCTGAACCTTTCTAACATGCTTAATTTCATAGATGTTCCCCTTTTAGATACTTTCTAGGTTCCATTTTTTAGCCACCCTTCCTTTCCCTTTTATTGTATTAATCTTTGTATTAATTGTCTTTTTTAATGGCTTTCTCTTGTGCTGGCTCCTCCCTTAAGATTCCTTCTTCTTGTTCTTTATTTACCATTTCAATGCCCATGTTTTCAGCAACGAGCCAAGTTAGTTCAGTCACTTCCTGTAGCAGTTCTTTCATACTTTAAACTCCATTTTTGATTCTTGGATGGCCACCAGAATTTTTGTTTTCCTTGTTTCTTCTTCCTTAAATTTTCTAAGATCCTAACCCGTCCAGAATCTATATCAATGTCACCAACTAATCCGGTAGTCCGTCTTTGTGTATTCAAGCTTTCACTTTCTATGAGTCTTGCCTCTCTTTAAAATGTAACAACTCCAATCCACAAAGGAACAAGGTAGTTTCTTTCTTCTTTAGCTTCCAATTTTTCTCCACAAAGTGGCACTTTCTGCACAAAGTCTTAACCCTTTCCTTTTATTTTGATATTCAAAGTTTTCCGAGCCCCAAACTTAAATTCTTACGCTGGCTTCTTCCTTTCCCGTTTCAAAGCCCCTTATAGCTGTCAAAAATATTTTACTTATTTTTTCCTTCACTTGAAACTGCGCCGCTTCTGTTTCTTTTTTAAAACTCATCTTTATCTTAATCCTGGTGCCTTGATCTTACCATCTGATACTCCCGGTTCCTCTGCTGTCGACTTCTCTCTTTCCTCCTGCACCAATCTTAATCCCGTTGAGACCTTCTCTTCGAGGTGGCCATTTTTGACCACCACTTCTTGACGTCTTCGGAGGGAAAGACCAGACCCAAAAGGGGAGATGCGGCTCCCCTCACTCTGGCTGGCAGATTTCCCTTTCTCCGCCGCCCCTACGAGGCAGCTTCAGCCCCGAACCTTGCAGGATCGGGGCTCTCCGACGCAAGAGCCAGGCTGCGGTCGCGGACGATCGCAAACCGCCGCCCGTTCTCGAGAAGGCTCAACCCGGAAGTCTGCCTGCAGCCCTTCTGAGCTTCCTTTTTGCTGGCAAAGGATTGCAGGAAGCTGTCGCAGCCAAAAACAGAGCTCAGGAGCCCATTTTCGCTGGCAGAGTGCTTGGGCCACCACAGGCTCCCCTGACACGAGTGACATCAAGCTGGCCATGCCCCCCCATCCCCCAAGTCAAACACAACCCTGATGTGGCCCTCAATGAATTTGCATTTGACACTCCTGCTCTAAGTCAAGGCTTGAGAGAACAGCCAGGTTCTAAGAACTTTTTAAACAAAGTCAGGGTGGGAAGCATACAAAAATCTTTTGGGAGATTATCATTCCAGAGGGCAGATGCTTTCACAAAGCAGGTCTTCTTTCTGGAACCCATCAGATGGCACTGTTTAGTCAATAGGACCTGCAGCATACCAACTCTGCCAGGCTGTGTAGGATGGGCATCAAACTACAAATCCCTAAGCAGCGCAGTATCTGAAACAACTTACACTTTATACATTTTAACATTCTCCCTGCAGACATTTTTAACATTAGGTATAAGAATGCTTTCATGTGTCGCAAGAACCTGCCTGTGAGGGAAATGAATAGTAGAAACACCCTGATCCAGTTTTTTTAGTTGTGCCTTATTCTATAGAGGCATCCATTGCAGCCTGATAATCACCAAGAATTCCAGGTGTTTAGGGGAAACTCTCTATTTCATGACTAGTAGAAAAAATTCTCTGTCAAACTTCTGAGTATGGCACTATTGCAAAGGGGAATAGAAAATATGGGAAGATAGAAGTCAGAGGTCTTCCATTTTATCCAGTATTGCATTATCAAAAGTAGTGCAATACATTTCTACACTGGTCTGATTGCTGGATAGCTAATAGTCTCTGTTTTTGAGTGCAAATTTAACAAACATTACAAGATACTTGTCTAATTAAATTTTGCTTGTTTGACTAATTCTGGCTACCATTTCCTGAAATTATGGTTCATTTGTACTTTCATTAATGCTCTACTATTTTCCTTTCCTTCTGGTTGTGAAGCACAGTCTTTTTGATTTCTCCAAAGAGAAATAATCTCTGTCAGAATATAGACAGATTGTGTTGGAAAGTGTGAAATGCAGATCTCACTATAATGATTTTTGGCATGAAAGGTCATTTTATTTTGCATAAAGGTGTTTAGAAGCTAGCTCATTCAAGTGACTGCCTCTGGAAGGGAGTAGATTGTTTTTGTTTTGGATTTTAAGTCTGCTTGAAAATGCTTCAGGTATCTGTTTGTGTAAACTCTGTGCTGTTGCATCTATAAATATTTTGTGCAGTGATATAACCCACAGTTACTTTTGTTTGGGGAATATGTCTATTTTCTATAAAATAAATAAATCAAGAAGTGCTGCATATTATGAAAGCTGCAGCACAAAGCTTTCATTACTTTGGCTGAGCCTGCCTAAAGCACTCTTGCTCACCTGGTCCCCTTCAGATATTTTGGATGAAGAGGAACTCTAAATAGGAAATAAAAAATATGTATTTTATTCAGAATTCGGTTATCTTGCTGCTGAGCTCTCAACATTTCCGAATTGTTTTCAAAGAGCTGCTTGTAAATGCTTCCGTTCCCATCTTTTCCCACAGCATGAAATAACAACTCAAGAATGTGGATACTGTCTTGTAGACTGAGAAAAGGGTGGGTTGGGGCTATCTCCCTCTTCTTGCTGCTTCCTTCATAATGAACCCCTCTTGCATACTTGAACAGTATTGGTTCCCCACACAGCCCTCTGGGGTCTGCAGGATGACTAATGGTCATTTTCATTAGTCATGAAACAAAACCAGAAATCCAGTGATGGGTCTCCCGGTTAATTTTGACTTTTTAATATTTTGATTGTAATAAATTTTCATATCTTGAAATCTTTTCAGATTATTAGTAACTTTACTGTTTACTAAATAAATCAATTCTTTCCCTTTTCCTGGATACCATTTAAAGTAAATTGCCTAAATATTAAGTTACAAATAATGTAAAAAGCAATGACATTTTGGAATTTTTTTATGAGAGGAAAAACTAGAATTTCCATATTAGTCCCCTGCCTTCAGTCAGGAGAAGAGGTCATCAGAAATGTCATGCAGTGAGTACCCTGAACATTAGCTTAGTAAGGCTTATAGTTTTATTAGGAAAGTCGTTTTGTTAGTAATTATTTTTTAAACACTGCTGCCTAAGCTGCCCTTAATATCATGCCTGCCTGTTTTCATCTCCTGAATACAATTTCTCTCTTCTCTCCTACTCTGTGAAGACCAAAATGCTGCAGCATTTTTCTCCAATCTGGAATGCTTCCTTGTTTCCAAATAGGGTTGTCTCTAATTGTGGAATTAGTTGGAGGTCAAACTTTAAAGCTATTTTTATTTCCTTGAAGGCCAAAAGAGACTAGAGATACAGAGTGTCATCTTACGCTGGGTGTCCTGGTTGGAAAATCCTTTAAAGAAATACCTTTTCCAATACTGCATAAGAATTGAAACTTGCAAATATTTCCTTGGACAAAATACAACCATAATGGTGACTGCATTCAAAATGTTGCAGGAAGAAATTAAGACTACGTAGTGCTTTTATATTCGACAGTTGGATTATTGGTTCATATAGCTCAATTTCTAATAGATTAAGTTTTGAAGTGTACAAAAGTTTCATTTGCAGACCCATTTGTAAAGCACTTGGGTGCAGTCTTCCATTTTGTGTTAATAACTTTTGAGTTTTCTTAACTTAACTGAAAATTTTCTAGTAATTTCTTTGATCCTCTTGAAATTATCTTTTATTTTCCTTTATTTTCCCATTATTTTACTCTAACATTCCTGAATTAAATGTATTTATTTCCTTGTCTTTAATTAATGATAAAAGTTTGTTCCTGTTGTACATTGCTTCTGTTCAAAGCCTCCATCCTGTTTTTGTTGCTATTATGGTAATTGCCCTAAAAGTCATTTGGATTTTTTTTCCTCTTTGAAAAATAGGATACAGTACTTCAAATAAATAATTGTAGATTAAAAATTTTAGATTACAAAATTTAGCTTTAAAGAGCCATTTAAAATGGCAGAGACAAGGAGATCTATACAATGGCAGACACATATCTGAGGCTGTGGAAATGATGACAAGTCTGGAGTTCTTTGGCTGTGTACCCCCACTTCCAGGACTTTCTATTCATAAGCACTTGTGCCAAGTTTTCAGTGAATGGCCATCAATGTACCAGTTGACTGTCTTGAGCCAGAAGGCGCTGCCCAGAATGCAGTGTAGCAACAGTTGAGCGCATGAAGCCTAAGCCATTATTCATTGGCCTGCATTTGCATAAAAGATTGGAGTTAAGCATGGCTCCTCAAGTTTTGATGATGTCTTTTCTTTTCTCAGTGTATGTTGTGGAAGAACGACGAAGAGATACCTCTGGTGAAAGTACCTGCCTGACAGCATGTTGGACTGCATTGTGCTGCTGCTGCCTTTGGGACATGCTGACCTGAGGTTCCTGAGAAGCAAAGCCTTTTGATACCTCTCTTTCAGAGTGCTATGCAGTCTCTTCCTTCTCCCCCTCTTGCTTCTCTTGTCTTTTCTTTTCAGCAGCTTTTAGTACTGTAATAAATGAGATGCTTTGTCTGAGCATAACATGCCTGCCAGAGTTGGGTGCATGAAGCTGAATGCATCCTTTTTGATTTGAGTGGAGAATCCCCCTCCCCTCTTCTTGATTGTTCTTTAAATAATGTACTATATTTTGTTTAACAAGCTTTTACTATAAATTATGTCTTCATAATTTACACATACATACTTAGGAATGGAGTAAAATGCAATAATTTAAGGCATTTTTTGGTTTTCTCTTACTTGCTTAATTTTCTGTTTTAATAAACTTTGTCCAATAAAATGTGATCCAGAAATTGATAAGGCACAAATCAGTTTTTTCCTCAAAATGTTTAGAACACTAAAAATGCCAATTATTTGCAGACTGGCTCTCCAAGATAGGATAAAAGATTATTGTAACCTTTTTGTGTCATCTATAATTATTTAAATAAGAGAAGAACCAGTGGGGTGAACTGGATCTCCCTCTTTATAATCCAAATCTATCTTCAGCCAAAGAAGTTCACTGTGTGATTTTTGGCCAGTTAATCTCTCTCATTTTAGCTTGTTTCACAAGTATGCTTGCAAGGAAAAATGGAAGAATATAACATTATTGGACTAATTGCTGTCAAGGAGGTAATGGTCATTGCTTTTATTAGGATAGTCAAATTCATGAAGAAGAAGAATTACTCTTGAAGTTGATGAGTCTTACCTCCAGAACCAAAACCATATGTCTTAAAGGCCAAGGCCTCCTGGATTTGATAGGAAAAGATGATTCAGGGCAAGTAGTTGCCCACATATTCAAATCAACTGCCTGTTTTCCTGGGTGTCTCAGAAGTGTATGTGATTGGTTGAGGAGATATTCCAATTGCTGTCTGACATCTGAACTTAGATAGCTAGCTGCATTGTTACTAAGCAACATTAGAATAGATCTTTCTATCATATTCAAAAGCCTCACAAAGTACAAAATCACCTTTTCCCCCTCAACTCTCCAAGCTCAATATATCAAAAACTTCACAAATTCCAAACTTTGAAAATTTAGTAATTCATTAACATTCTTAATGTCCATGCGAGGAATTGGTTTACCATGACCATATCTAATCAAATAGCAAAGTATATTTCTAAAACATATGTAATAACTTTCCTTCAATTTAATACATCTTGAATATAAAAATGATGGCCAACAATTCTTAAAACATTTACTGTCCAATAAACTCTACAAATAAATATTTACTGAACTAACTTGATTTTTAAATCATCAGAAATAATTTTGAAATATTTTTTTTGAAACCTAAAACCGCCGATGTTATAAAATGTTTCTCCAATATTAATTTCTTGTAATGTATCCAAGTATATGTTTGTCATTTTTAATACATGTAGAAACCACCAATACATTTAAAATTTCTAAAGGCTGTGAAAGCTTCAGGGCTAAATAATTAACCAATTTTTGACTATATAGCAATTCACCTAGCTTTGATAAATTCAAATTCATTTAGTCCATGAGTCCCCTCCAAATTTTTCCCCTCCCTATTTACAATAAAAATTATTTCAAAATGTCAGATTTTCCAGTAAAGCTCAAAAAAGTCCTACCAGCTTATGAAAAAGATGCTATAGTTAGAATCGAGAAAATGCCAGGATATCCAAATTTTCAGTAAGAATTGTGAAACTCAGCCCACAGCTGAACGTAACTAAACTGTTATGATTTTAAAGAAATATTTATGGGGAAACAATATAGCTTTTACTCTCAACATACGTATTACTTGTTTTACCTCATTTATTCCCAAAAATTCAGGGATACTTTCACCCATCTCTTACTATCCCTTTCATTTGTGTAATAAAATTTGAAATACATATTTCTACTAAATTATCCATAGATATTTAAAAGAAAAGGATAAAAACCCCTTTTTTGTAATCAACAGGAATCATTATTAATTGGAATATTAAAATTATCCACATTATTATATATCCAGAATATATGGCACAATGCTGTAGAATTTCTACAAAATTGTAAAAAAATTTCAAAACATTGAAAAAAAATTTATCATTTGTATACAACAATTTATATTCTATTTCATACTACATATGAAATGACCACATTTTCATACAAAACACACCTAAGGTTCCAATACTAAATTAAATATTAAATGAAATCCTTGGCATGTGCCCTATTGCATATTAATTAGTATATAGAAAGTGTTATGTCACTTAAGCAAAGATTTCAAGATTAATTTTTATCCAATAATTTAGCTGAGAAATAAGAGTTAATGGAAATTCAATTTTCCTATTACCAGAAACTTGATTTGTGGTATGTCAAAGGTGGTGGGGTTTTGTTTTTTTTTGCATCTAATGATGTCAAAACAGTGGTTTCATTTTTCTCAGGCAATGATAAATCTCAATTCCCATATTATTAAAGACTTGACATCCTTTCATAAAACTAAACTATGGAGTAACTTATTGAAGATAATACTTTCTGAAACAAATAATTGTAAAATTTGGCATCAGTATTTAAGAAATTGAACAATAGCTCATATAACTCAAGGTTTCTCTCTAGCTGTGAGAGTCCAGAGAGAGAGTGGGTAGGTTCTTGTCCTTGCCTATTGGACTGAGTCTGCGTAATTGATTGTAGCTCCGCCCTGTGTCATAGGACAAGCCCCAGTTTTTGACTCAGTCCCAGCCAGGATGGACATGAGTTCTGGAGCTCCACTTTTCAGAAAAATGGAGGCCATTTTTGAATATTTTCTTTTAAAAAGAACTGATCCACAGCTGAAAGCCATAGGCCAAAGTCCCTCAGGATGGCCAGAAGCTGGGAAGGGTTTTTTTTCAACAACTCCCACCCAGGTGATGAGCACTTAGGGCAGAGGCCCAGCGTGCAGGCCATGGCTGCGTGGAGGCAGTTGGAGTGGCATTGGGCAATCGGCCCGATAACAGCATCAGCTATGCGGTGTGGCAGTGCAGCAGCAGCCTGCATGATCGGGCGATTGGCCTAATAAGGAACCAGCTTGGAGGCACGGTGGAGTAGCAGCAGGCTGCCTGATAGGGCAGATCAGATGGGACCGCATGGCAGAGGTCAATGCAATTGGCAGGCAGATCAGCCCAAGGTCCACCTGGGGGCATGAAATCAACCACGTTGCCAGCGCTGGAGAGCAGTTACAGTGCTGAGTTCTTGCATAGTGCGTTCAGAAGATCTTCACACAGGTCGCTTTGAATTGAGTGGCTGCTTCAGGCGTGGAAGTTGCCACTATGTGGCCATGAGCCCGCCCACGGCCTGGAGGAAGGGTGTGACCGGCAGGTCATCGCAGCCCAGCAATAGGCCTCTGAGGCCTGCTTCAGCCTGATAAAAGGTAAGAGGGACTGGGTTAACTACAAGGGGGGCCTAGAGGGAAGTTAAGGGGCTTGAAAGTGGAAGTAACCCCTCATCCCCTCCCACCAGGAACCAGTCTCTCCCTTGTGTGGCTCAACTGCCCCTACCCTCCAGGCTAAGATGGTGGATGCATAGAAGGAAGGTGGCCATAGTCCCCCCTCATCTAGGGGCAGAAAAGAAAGGCTCCTGAACCCAAAAAGCCATCCAGGGCAGAAGAACAGGATGCCACGAGGAGACAGAGCTTTGGAGAAGCAGGTGGAGAAGAGCCAGTGTGCTGCTGGGGGGAGGAGCCTCAGATTGCCGACCCCGGATGAGTCAGCTTCAACTGCTCAACCTCCAGTTTTATAAATTGAGCCTGGGCCTGCCCCTGCATGTACAGGCCTGGTCATCTGATGGAACATTAGAATCTACTAATCCACAGTTAATAGAAGGCAGCAAAGATTATGAAAGAGCTCCTCAGGCAGCCTTCCAGGATGAATCATGAGAACAACCCACTAAGAGGCCTAGACCAGAGGTGGAGGCCACATTTACATCCACTGCTGTGGGCCTGCGTGATCCTGAGGGGGCAGAACAAGAATTGCCTGTTCACATGGAGGCAATTGTATACAAAGCCATCAGAAGGGGGATTTTAGAAAGTCTTCAAATAATGAGAAGGCCTGAATCAGTGGCTTCTGAATATTCCACCAATTCAGATCCTGATCCTTCCATTCATTCCAGAGGTAGGCAGACCTTGAGGCATAGAGGGTCACCTGTCTCATCCCTGCATAGCCATTCTTCTATGGCTCCTGAAGAGGACAAATGAGAGTCAGACCTCTCTGAAGATGAAGGCATGATTCCCGAGAGACCAGCCTTCTCTGGTGTATTCAAATCAAATCTGTTCCATTCCTTGTTGTTCAAGGCTAGGAATATGGCCCAGTTGGGACCAGAGGCAGATGTTGGGGAGATAGTAGGAGACACACCAGCCCCTCCAAACCAATTCTTTGCAGAACCAACTATGAGACCTGAGATAGTACCGGCCCCAAGACTATTTTTAAATGTAGTCAACAAACAACTGGAGTCCCCTGGTACAGCGGCCATGTTGTCTGCTAACGAACATCGTTACTTTACCATGGGTCCTGAACTTACTAGATCCTTGCAAGTACCATCAGTAGATAGTCCAATTGCTGCCTTGGTGTCCCCTTCATCGAATCCAGCTGATCCAGAGGAAGTCTTGAAAGTGGAGGACTGCCTGGGCTTCTTTTTTCACTAGAGCCTCCCTACGTTAGCTGCAATAACTGCAGGACAGGATCCCTGTCATGGATGTCCGGGCACACCAGAACATCAACAAGCTAATGGCAGTGGCAGAATTCACAGTGGACGCCACCTTGAATAGCGCCAAATTCGCAACAAAAGCCATAGCAACATCAGTGGCAGCCCACAGAATGATCTGGCTAAAAAATTGGCAGGCAGATGGCAGGCGCAAATGGAAGGTGGCATCTGCCCCAATTTGGGGGGGACAAATTGGATCCCCATCTAATTGAAACCAGGGACAAGAGAAAATACCTCCCCTCCTTGTCCAGGCATTCAGGTTACAGAGCAGCTCCATACTCCCATAGATTAACCTTCAGAGCAGAGGGCAGTACCAGAGCTCAAGGGCCACAAAGGTAGGCCTTTAACCACAGGAATAGCTGCAGGAACAAGCTGCCAAGGACAGGCCACAGTAGTCAGGCAAGCAGCCCTTTTGTGGGGGAGGAAGTCACTTTTTTCATCGCTCCCGTTAATTGTGGTAGTTCTCCCATTGGGGGCAGATTATCTGGTTTTGTTAACCAGTGAGAAGCTACAACATCTGATGCTTGGGTTCTAGATACAATTAGATATGGCCTTTTCTTAGAATTTAGATCACAACCAGCCAGGTTCTATGTGCCTTGTCCTGTTTCCAAGAGGCATCTCGAAGGGAGCTTATGGAACAGGCCATTCAGCATTTACTGGTTATTCGAGACAGCCAAACAGTTCCCTTGAGTCAACAGGGTAAGGGATTCTACTCCCGGCTGTTTGTCATTCCTAAAGCCTCAGGGAGGGGGTGGCAAGCTATTCTTAACCTTAAAAGGCTGAATAAATATTTGTTCTACAAGCGGTTCAAGATGCATTCACCACAATCCATTCTGGAGAGCGTTTGAGAGAATTACTTCCTCACCTCAATTGATCTTACAGAGGTATACCTGCACATCAGGGTTTGCTAAGCACAGAGATGTTTCCTGTGCTTCAGCTATGCTGGGAGGCACTTTCAATACAGGGCTATGCCTTTCGGTCTATCTTCTGCCTCTCGGGTATTCACTAAAATACGGGCTAAATTGGCAGCTTGTTTAAGAACTACCCCAGTAAGGGTGCAATGCTACCTGGATGATATTTTAATACAATCATCCTTGCAGAAAAGTGCCTTGAGGGACCTCCATCTGATGGCTTCCTTATTGCAGGACCACGGCTTTTCAATTAACCACAAGAAGAATCATTTCACCCCCACTAGGTGTTTATTACATTTGGGGGCTAATATTGATTGTAAAGTGTTTCTATCCCTGGAGCACAAAGATAGTCTTCAAGCCCTTGGGCAAAATATTGGAAGGATAGATAAGACACCCTTGGCCTTGCTATCCCAATTTCTGGGTAAGATGGTGTCTTGTATATCCATCGTGCCTTGGGCTAGGTTACATTCTAGAACATTACAGTGGTTTCTCTTGCCCTATCAAAAGGCAGGCAAGAGCCATTCCTCATGTAAAGTCAGGGTCCCCAGATCAGTCAAACAGTCCTTAAGGTGGTGGACTTCCCACGCAATTAACAAAGATCATATATTTAAAGAGACCCCTCGCCTTGTCATCACTACAGATGCCAGTCTCTTCGGTTGGGACACTCATCTGCAGTCACACTTGGCACAGGGCCAGTGATCTGCTTTAGAGCAAACAAAAAATATCAATTGGTTGGAGTTGAGAGCAGTAAGATTGGCTCTCAAAAAGTTTCAATCCATTATACAGAATTTGCATGTATTGATTTTGACAGATGTCACCACTAGGGCACATATAAACAGGCAAGGTGGCACCAGATCCAGGTCCTTAATGTTGGAGGCAGAATGCCTGGGTCTGTGGGTAGAGAGGAATCCCTTATCAATTAGGGCAGAACATATATGTGGACAATGTACAGGCTGACTGGCTTAGCAGGGCCAGGATTGACCATTCAGAGTGGAGTATTCACCCTCTTCTATTTCAGGAGCTGACACAGACATTCAGACTACCAGTAGTGGACCTGTTTGCTTTTCCAAACAATGCCAGACTGTCCAGGTTTTTCACCAGGTTTGTGGCCCCAGGGGCAGAAGGGACCAATGCCCTCAGGAGCAGGTGGCTGCCGGGTCTCGACTGTATGCTTTCCCACCTCTTCTGCTTCTACCAGTGGTCATCAGAAAGGTGCTGGAGGAGGAGGTCATACTTCTAGCTCCTTATTGGCCCAGACATCCCTGGTTTGCGGACCTGGTGAATCTCTCCATCACCAATCCATGGAGGATCCCTCTTCACAAGATATCGTTACATCAGGGGGTAATAACACACCCAGAGCCTCAGTGGTTTCAACTGACCACATGGCGATTGAGCGGGCGCTCTGAGACAACAGAACATATTGGAGAGGGTCATTCACATGATTCTAGAGGCTACGAGACCCACCACTAATCGCATTTGTGAGGCCACTTGGAAGATTTTCTGACAGTGGTGTAACAAAACCGGGATTCCTCCCACGACTGCCTCAATAGCCAATATATTGGAGTTTCTGTAGGATGGCCTAGACCCATGATGGTGAACCTATGGCACGCATGCCACAGGTGGGACACAGAGCCATTTGTGTGGGCACGTGAGCCCCAGCCAAATTTACCTGCACTGCACATGCATGTGCCTCCCTGCTGATTTTTCGCCTGTTTGAGGCCTTTTTCGCCCTCCCAGAGGTTCGAGGAAGCCTCTGCAGCCTCGGGAGGCCAAAAACCGGGCCTTCCGGAAATACTGGAAGTGCCCATTTTCTGCCTCCAAAGCAGAGGTGGTATTCAGCAGGTTCTGACCAGTTCTGGAGAACCGTAGCAGAAATTTTGAGTAGTTTGGAGAACCGGCAAATACCACTTCTGACTGGAGATTTTACAGTATTCTTCCCCTGCCACGTCCACCAAGCCATGCCCACAGAACCAGCAGTAAAAATTTTTGAATCACACCACTGCTCCAAAGGGCCTCTGGAGCTCAGTGGAGGTCATTTTCGCCCTCCCAGGGGCTCAAGGAAAGCCTCTGCAGGCTCATTTTGGCACTTCCAGTATTTCTGGAGGCTTGAGGCTGCAGCCTGAAAAATCAAATGCATGGGTGTAGAATAGGTGGTAACTGGCTCAACAGTCTGTGAGACAGATTTAGGTGTCCTAGCAGACAACCACTAAAGTGTGCTGCAGCTGTGTAAAAAGCCAATTCAATCCTAGGCTACATCAAGAGGGATAGTATCAAGATCACATGAAGTGTTAGTACCACTTTATACTGCAGTAGTAAAATCACCCTTGGAATAGTGCATCCAGTTTTGGTCACCACAATACAAAAAAAGATGTTGAGACTCCAGAAAGAGCAACGAAGATATTTAGGGGGTTGCAGGCTAAACCATACAACAAATAGTTGTAGGAACTGGAATATTTAGTCTAAACAAGAGATCAGGAGCAACATGATAGTGGTGTTCCATTAATTGAGGGGCTGTAATAAAAAAGAGGAAGACTCAGTAGTTAAGACACTGGGCTTGTCGGCTGAAAAGCCAGTAGGCCAGGTTCAAGACCTGAGTGCCATGCGACGGGGTGAGTTCCCTGCTCCTGCCAACCTAGCAGCTCGAAAGCACACAAAGACTACATAAATAGATACCACTAGTGTGAAGTTAATAGCACTCCATGACATCATGCTGGCCACTTGACTATGGAAATGTCTTTGAATAGCACTGACTCAATGGCCTTGAAATGGAGATGAGCACCGCTCTCTATAGTTGGCAACAACTAGCAGAGGGGTGCGATTCAAATTTTTTAACAACCGGTTCGGTTCAGCATAGCCTAATTTGTGGATGTGGCTTGGTGGTCATGTGACTGGAGTGGGTGTGGTTAGGTGGTCATGTGACGGGTGGGCATGGCTAGGTGGCCATGTGACTGGCAAACCAAATATAAGTGGTCCTCTCTCTCTGTGGCGCTCTGTGAGGATGGCCCTTGGAGCCCTGGGAAACTGTCTTGTGCAGCACAGCAAAATTTACTTTAGCAACCGGGAGTTACTGCTTTGGGTTCTGCAAGTCCCCCTCCCTTTGGGAAACGGCTCTGGGTGGCAGAGAGAAACAGGATTCAACCTGACTGCTTCTCTGCTGCCCAGAGCTGTTTCCTGATGGGGACTTGAAGGACCCAAAGCTAAATTTCGCTGTGCTAGGAAAAAGACTCTCATTCTCCCAACTAGACCAGCAGGGAGAAAAGCAGCTGCTGACCCCGCCAGAGCCAACATGAGCCTCTCCACATGTTCTCCTGCTGCTTTTGCTGGGAGAGCGACAGAGTCTTTCTTGTACAGTGATAAGCTAAATTTTGCTATGCCAAGAAAGACTCTCTCGCTGTCCCAGCTAGACCAGTAGGGGAGAAGCAGCTGCTGACCCGGCCAGAGCCGACACGGAGCTGCTCCATGTGTTCTCCAGTGAAGGCAAGTGGAGGGGGGAAGGTAACCAGTAGCAGCGGCAAAAGGCAAGTGGGGGGAAAGGTGACTAGCGGTGACAGGTAGGCGACCAGGGCTTGCTTGCAGAGCCTCACTCACTGATCGTGAAGGCAGGGAGCAATGGTTGGCGTGGTGGGTGGGCAAAAGCAGGCTGCAGGCAGCCATGTCATGCATGTGCAATAAGGACTGACTGGGTGGGGAGGAGAGGGGTCGGTGGAGAGGTGAGGGGCCAGCCAGTGGTACCATTTGCTGGTTCTCCGAACTGCGCAGAATCATAACAATCGGTTCTATAGAACCAATCCAAACCGGTAGAATCCCACCCCCGAACTAGTACAGTAAAATTTGCAGGGACTCCTTTATTGTATTATAGAGAGGAAGGAATCAACCTATTCTCCAAAGCACTAAAGGTAAGATAAGAGGTAATGGATGAAAGTTTAACAAAGAGAAGTCCAATCTAGAATTAAGGAGAAATTTCCTGTCACTGAAAATAATTAATCAATGGCTTTGCCTCCAGAAGTTGTGGGTGCTCCAGCATTAGAGGTTTTTAAGGTGATATAAGATAGCCATTTGTCGGGATGGTAGGTCTCCTAGTAAAGCAAGGGATTGGATTAGAAGACCTGTAAGGCACCCTCCAACTTGTATTATTTTGAATTCTGTATATCATTCTGTAAATAACCTGTCTTGGTTAATATCAAATATTTTCTGTAGTTGTAGCTTATTGGGCAACTAAGATTACTGCAAGATTTATTTTATGTAAAATAAGCTTCCGTCTGTTCATTACATTAATTTTAAACAAGCAGGACATACTTTTCTATTTACCTACATAGTACATGTTCAGAATTGTAAAACCTCTTAGAATGGCAAAACACCTTGATTTAAGGTTAACTTAGTTGACAAAAAATTGGTTCAGTCACAATTTCTGATCATGGACTTAAAATGATGTCATTGGTTTTGAGGGGAAAGCACAGATGATATAGATTATAGACAGAGATAAGAGATATGATATAGATGACTAGATAACCCATGACTTGTTGGATCATCCTTTCAAAGATACTTACTTACCTACCTACCATTAGCGGACGTGCAGAACCATCCCCAACTCTCACTGCACCTCAGACCTTTTGCAGACACAACTCATACTGCAATTCTAGTGCACTTTTACTCACCCTAACCTTAACCCTTGCCCTGCTTCCCTCACATCTGTGCATTCTGCCCAACCCACACATCACTCCTGCGCAGTCTTCCTGACCCACGTCATCTTTCATGCAACTCATGCATCCTCCCTGACCCTTGTGGTCCCCCTCATGCAGGCTCCCTGACTGGCACAACTCTCATATCCTTCCAATCCATATGGTTCATCTCAACCTTCCCAACCCATGCAGGGCCTCACTTCCCCACACCATCACATGCCCTCCCTGACCCTTGCTGTGCCTCACGCATCCTTAACCTGCATTCAGCCTCTCACAGCCTCCCTGACCCACACTGTACCTTCCCTGCCCCCTGTGCCCTCCCTAACTCCCACTCCCATCTGGCAGCAGCCATGGAGCTGTGGCTCTTCGTTGACTTTCGTTGTCAGAAGTTGTCAGTGTTGAAAATGGCTAGCTACTAGACTGTCACTGACCACCACCGCACTGAAGCAGCCACAACTTTTCCAAATTTCAATCTTACAGGAATAGGTCCTGGATTTTAGAACACTGTGACTTTGTAAGCCCATTTCAGCTACTTGATTAAAAAATTGTTGCCCTATGATTGTTACCCAATTGAAAAGACATGGGAGTTTTACTAGTATTTATTTTATTTTAAATATTTTTATTGCACATTCTTCCTTAATATACATAACAGTTCCAATTATACAACGTCATTGTGTACTGGTTATATCAGGTCCCTTTCCCCCCCGTCATATCCTAGTTAAAATTATCATACAGTATAATCTTTTTTTTAATACACAGTGTTAGACATCAGGATTATAACTATTATTTGCTTATTTCTACCACAATACACTATTACAATTCTCATTTTGTGCATTTCATATTATATTCATATACAATCCAATATTTCTTATGTTTACGTTTTTTTCTTACGTATTTCCAAATCTCTGCATTTATTTTTATTTTATTAATCATCTTTCATTATTCAATACTAATCTCTGCATCTATTATTTATCCATTATACTATAGGTCCCATGTTTAGTATTCCTCTTTGTCCTTGAGTTCCATTGTAAGTCTGTCCAGTTCAGCACATTTTTTTTTATTACCTCCTCCATAGGAGTCCTTTCAGTTTTGTGCATATAAGATTCTATCTGCAGTTATTATATGTGTGATTAAATATGTGAATCTTTTTTTATATTTCCCCGCTATTATCCCTCATAAGAATAGTTCTGGTTTCAGATCTATTTGCTGTTTTGTCATCTCTCCTAGCCAATTCTATATCTTCAACCAATATTTTTTCGCTGCCGGATAGGTCCACTACATGTGGTAGTAGGATCCTGACCTGTTTGCACTTCCAACATTCTGGTGACATATTTGGAAACATTTTTGCCAATCTTGCTGGGGGAAAGTGCCATCTATAAAACATTTTGCATGTTTCCTTTGTACGCTATTGACAATGTTAATTTATAATTTCTCTCCCACAATTTTTGCCAGTTATCTAATTCTATGGTGTATCCAAAATGCTTTGCCCAAGCAATCATTTCTTTTACATGTCCTTCCATGTAAAAATTCAATAGGTAATTATATTTTCTTTATTAATTTTTCATCTGTTCCTGACAGTATTTTATCCAGTTCTTGGGGTTCCTTTTAGAATCCATACATTTCTAAATCTTTCTTGTATCTCGTTTGAATTTGGGTAAATGGCCACCAGTTCAGACCAATTCCCTGATTTTTAAATTCCTGTTTAGATTTCAGACCCCAGCCCCGTTCATTAATATATCTTTGTATCTTACAATCTTACCTGGATCAAAACATTAGGGTATATTAATGCTTCTATCATGGATAACCAGACCGGCATTTTCATGTAGTGGTTCTGTTGGATTTTTTCCCATACTGACACCGGAGCGTTTCTAATAGCCTTTGGAAATATCTGTGTGATTTATTTTTCCCATACCATATGAATGCATGCCACCCCAATTATAAATCATGTCTTTCTATCGTCAATATTCTTTTGTTTTTTTTAAACTTACCCACTCCTTCACCCATGTGAGTATTGAAGCCTGATAATATAGCTCCCAATCCGGGAGCCCGAACCCACCCTCTAGTGTCTTGTAGCATTTTTATTTTAATTCTTGTTTTTTTGCCCTGCCAGATGAACTTAGAAATCAGTCTATTTAGGCCCTCAAACCTTTTCCCTAATTTTATTGGAGTTGTTTGAAATAAATATAACAATTTCAGTAGAATGTTCATTTTTATTGTGGATATCCTTCCAACCAGTGACAGCTGTAGGTTTTTCCACTTATCCGGGTCTATCTTTATTTGCTGTATTAGTTTAGTGCTAATTGTCTTTTTGATGGATATGCATCTTGCTGTTACAAAATTCCCAGGAATTTAACCTTTTTAGTTATCCGCATGCCCATCTTTTCCGTCAATTCGTTTTTCTGTTTATTTATAAAGTTTTTTGTCAATATTTTAGTTTTTTCCTTGTTTATTTTAAGTCCTGCCATTGCACCAAACTTTTTTTATTATTATTAATTTGGGTCTTGTTTCTAAAGGTTCTTCCGAGATAAAAACTAGATCATCTGCAAATGCTTGTACTTTGTATTGTTATTTTCAAACCTTTTATTTCTGGGTCTTGTCTGGTCAGTCTAAGTAAAACTTCCAGAGTTAATATAAATAAAAGTGGGGATAGTGGGCACCCTTGTCTTGTACCTTTATTTATATTAAAATTGTTGGTTATTTATCAATTTATTATCACTTTCACTGTTTGGTAATAGATTGTTTGAATCATCTTTACAAACTTTTCACCCAAGTTCATATTTTTCAGTTGTAATGTCATAATCTACCAATCCATATTATCAAAGGCTTTTTGTGTATCTAGAAAAATTAATGCTGACTGTTTTTCGGAGTGGATTTCATAATATTCCAATATGTTCATAATGATCCTCATGTTGTTTTTCAGTTGTCTTTTGGGTAAGAAGCCATTCTGGTTAGGGTGTATGAATTCATTTAAAAATATTTTTAGTCTTTTCGCGATTATAAAGGTAAATATTTTATAATCTACATTTAGTAATGTAGATTATAATTTATATTTTTTTGTTGTTGAGTCTTCCTTTGGAATTAATGTGATGTATGCTTCTGTCCAGGTTTGGGGGAATTTGGCCTTTAATACTGCTTTGTTGTAAACCTCCAACAATATTGGTCCTAGTATATCTTGTAAGATTTTATAGAGTTCTGAGGGAAGTCCATCTGGCCCACGTGTTTTATTGTTTTTTTGCCTTTTAATTGCTTCCATTATTTCTATTGTCATTATCCTTTCATTCAGCATTACTCTCACTGTGTCTGGTATTTTAAATAATGCAGCTTTTTCCAAATACTGTATAGTTGTATCTTCTGGTCTGTTTTCTTGACTGTAGTTTCTTGAAGAATTCCTGAGCTATTTTCTTTTTGTCTTCATTCTGATGCTGACTATTACTGAGAGATTTTATTCTCATTCTAATCTGTTTTACAATTCCTGCATTAAAAACAGAAAATGAAAAAACCCCAAAACTCCACTCTGATTTAGAGAAAATATGAGATGACTAGGCTCACACATCATGGTAAGCTATGGGACTCCAGCTATTGCCAAAGCATGCAACTCTCAGGACAATGGGATTATATTATGATCAGGAATGCCAGCAATTATATAATTCAGGAACAGCTGGAACATTACAGATTACCTATCTCTGATTGAGCACACTCTATGAATCTAAACACAGACATGAGCGATACAACTCTCATCCACAAGATGGCAGCAACCTTGCACAAATATTCCCTTACTGAAAAGCCATTCTTACCCGTTCTATGCCATCTTTGAACCTTTCTGACCATTCAAAACTGCTTCTATTTTAAAAACCATTCATGCTCCAACCCTTGCCATCTCAAAACCTACCCATCTTAGAAAACAGTATCTGTTCGGAGGATTTTCCTAATTCTTTCCATCTTCCTATATTCTTTCACCAATTTTTACAAGCTTTCCAGTCCCTGAAAGCAGCAAAATGAAAGCAAGAACCTTACTGCTTTACCTGTCTCTAATGTGTGCTGAAGTCTCATAATCTTTTCCCAACAGAACAATCCAAATCCACTGGTGTTTGCATGTCTTTTTGCAGAAAAACAAAACACCAATCTAGAGTTCCACTCTATCTGAAGAACCGTTTTCAACAGAATAAAGTGTATTATGGTCTGCTTCAAGAAAGAAATTCAGGGCAGATTTAGCAGTCATGGTATATAAATTAAATAGTTTATTAGTGCATCAAACTACAAGGTTGGGTTGACATGATGCAGCTAGTTACATAAACCAGGTTCTTCACATCTTACACATCTTTGAATGTTTAACAAGAGGGGTTCAAAATCTCTGCTTTCAAATATTCAGTCCAAACACGAGAAACTTATTGTGCTCTTCTAGCCGTGAGCATCTCCCGGATATTATCTTCAGCTTCTTTTACACTCCGTTCCAAATAAGATTTCCTTTGCTGAAAAACATAATAATAACAATAATAAAAATAACAATAACAATTCAGTAGTGATAATATAATGAGAGATATGCCACAGGCATTGGAATTAGCAAGAAAACAGACCATCTCATTAAAAAGAGAAAACATTTTAAGATCTACTTAGCAAAATCTTCGTAAGCACTGCAAATCAAACTCTGCTTTGAATTTTCCACACTGATAAATGATAATTGTCAAAATCTCTCTCTCATCTTAAAAAATGAAAAATATAAAGATTTCAGCATATCCTGAGGAGTAGGTGCAAATTGTTTTGAAGCCCAATTAATTCCTTGTATGGAGCATTAACATTCTCCTCCTTTTTCTGTAGAAATCAACTGGGGTCACAGTTATTTAACTAACAAAAAAAAGTGAAGCGTACCGTATTTTTCGGACTATAAGACTCTCCAAAGTATAAGATACATCTAGCTTTTGGGGAGGAAAACAAGAAAAAAAAATCTGCCTCTGCCTCCCAGCAATTTGCCTCCTTGCAGCAAACAGCCTGGTCAGCTTCAGCATAGCCTGATTTAGCACAAGCAGCTGATTGTTGGTTGGATCAGCCTCCCGATGATCAGCTGTTTCAGGCTGCAGGGATCGCCATCACCTATTGCTGCCTATGCATGCCCCATTTTTCACCTCTACATCCTGTTTCTGGCTTCCGTGTGCCCCATTTTTGGCCTCCACGTGCCCCATTTTCGGCCGGTTCCAGGTGGTGGGGATCAGAACGGGCTGAAAATGGGGCATGTGGGGGCCAAAAATGGGGCATGTGGCGGCGGCAATAGGTGATGGTGATTCCTGCAGCCTGAAAGAGCTGATCGTCGGGAGGCTGATCCAACCAACAATCAGCTGCTTGTGCTAAATCAGGCTGTGAAGCGGACCAGGCTGTTTGCTGCAGAGGCAAATTGCTGGGAGGCAGAGGCTGGCAGGTGGGGGCTGGCAGGTGGGTGGGGCTTCAGCAATATGCTGTATAAAACGCACAGACATTTCCACCCACTTTGGGGGGGGGGTGCATCTTATACACCAAAATATACGGTACTTGGCTGTTCCTCACTTTAATTATACTTGGCAGACAAGGTTCTTATTCTTTTACATATTGTACAATAAATTCAAAATAAAGTCAGTCCAACCAAGCCAGTTCTTTAGCAATCCTAGTCCTCCTCTCTTATTGTTCAGATTCCAGAATGTGCCAAGTGCTGCTAAAATGCCTGATGTTTTGCTCCAAAACTCCAACGAAGCTCTGCCTAAGCCAGGAACAGCAGGGACATGAATGCTGCTTAGTAGCCCAAGTAGAAAAAAAAATCAAGAGAGAACTAATGGTAAGAGCCTTACATTTAGCAGTAAGCATATAAATAAACACTATTCCCGTTTTTCCTAAGAGCAACCAGGATTTCTGTGAGAGAAATGTGCCCTTGGAGCCCCTAATCCCTCCTTATTCCTTCTCCTCTCAGTTTTCTTTCTTCTCCTATTTGGAAAAAAAGCATGATAATCTTGAACTGACCACTTTTTGAAGCTATTCTATCTCCAGCTACTGTGAATTCTGGCTTTACTATAAGCTACTTTTACAGTTTCCTCTTTAATAAGGTAGTCTTCAATTTACAACAGTTCGTTTAGTGACTGTTCAAAGTTACAATGGCAATGAAAAATGTGAATTATGACCATTTTTCAGTTATGACTTTTGCAGCATCCCCGTGATCATGTGATCAAAATTCAGATGCTTGACAACTGGTTCATATTTATGAATTTTACATTGTCCTAGGATCATGTGATCACTTCTTGTGACCTTCTGACAAGCAAAATCAATGGGGAAGCCTGATTCACTTAACCAGGTTGCTAACTTATCAACTGCACTGATTCACTTAACAACTAACTCAATAAATGTCTCAATTAACAACAGAAATTTTGGGCTCAATCGTGGTCATAAATCGAGGATTACCTATATTACATTATATTAGACGTATCATCATCAGGCAGGTAACATTTTCTAATTTTAGTTTCAATAATTCCATCTGAAAACAAATAACTAAGCCCATAAATAATACACATAAATCTTCTGGCAATTTTGAATTAATTATTCAATATGACATTATAATTCACGAGAACAAAGAAATAAAATTCATTGTTCAAAGATACTGCACAATATTATGTTGATACTGTACATTATTTACAGATATTATTCTTCATGAAATAAGCTTATTGGGAGAACATAAGCTCAGCTAGAAACTGAATACAGATGGCTACAGTGTATGATGACTTAATGCAAGATAATAGGCCAAAAATAAAACAAGCTTGATGAATATAAATCAATGAGCACATTCAAGAAGCACAGATACTCATTCTTCAGCAAGATTGCACTAAATGTTGTTTAGGAAATTAAAAGGTTGACAATATATTTTGTGTTACCACCACCTCTTCCTCTTCCTTTTCCCCATATCAATTTTCCCAACTCCAAGTGGGATATTCAACACACCTGTATATAGCACATAGCAAAAATGCTGTTTTCCTGGTTTTGGTTTATTATTTATTTATTTTTTTGGAAAAAAAAAACTTCATAATTTAGTGCTAATGTAAAGTCTGTAACAAAACTGGTTAAAAGAAGAGTCCAAAGCAGACATGGCATACATGACTTGTTTTGTGGCTCACAACTTCAATCAGGTATCATGCTACTTTCAATACATTTCTACAAGAACATCAAATTTCAATACGCAGTAAAATCTCTAAGTAATTGCATTTAGACAGGAAAGAATTCAGGTAAGTCACTCTGCAGGAATTCCACACACCCAGGAAGTATTGATGAGTCAGACTTCAGAATGTCAGATTTCTGAAAACTAATTTTTTAATAGGAGTCTTACAGGTAGTCCTTGAATTACAATCATTCATGCAGCAACTGTTCAATCATTCATATCTCTGAATGAAGGGATGTTACAAGTGTTGTAATGCCTGCAATGTCAGATTCAGCTTGCATTATATGCTCTTTCCTTGGCTTGCCGGTGATTGAAATACAATACATAGTCTCCCTGTGCTCATACACACATACGTACCCTATGCCCTTTTCCCATGGTCTCCTGTGATCTCACACACACACACACACACACACACAGACAGAGACACACACAGAGAGTTCCTGCACTCTTTCCACAGCTTCCTTGCACTTGCACTCTCCCTAAACCTCTTTTCCTTGGACTACCTGCTTTTGCACACCATAGCCCCCCTGCAATCACATGCACCCTGCACTCAAATTCCCCAGCCTTTTTAAGCTTGCACCATGAAGCACCCCCACCCTCTCATATATGGCTTAAGTTGACCCTCCCTGAACCCTTTGCATCACCCCTATACTTCTTACCTTGGAGCCCCTCTGCTTCTTTCTTAATGACCCACACATCTGGGATTAGGCAATCAGGAATGCCTGGATTGCCACTACTATGTGATGTGGTCATATGACATCACATTTTACCACATCGCTTAGCGACACCAATCCCAGTCCCAGTTGTAGTTCTAATTTAAGGACTACTATATATGTGTTTATTATGCCAAATATTAAACTAGTTATTATGCCAAATATTAAACTAGACTGGTGGACCTTGGATTCCTGTTTAAGTATAAAATAAGCCTTATCACAGGGAATTTTGCCATTATATAGCTTTTGTATTTATTTATATTATTCAAATTTATATGGCCAGCCATCTCACAAAAAGCAGCATACAATTGAATAAAACAATATATAAAAATCATTATAAAAATATAAAAGCATTATTAAAAAATAGAATATTAAAAAATTGTTAAAGAGTTTTCAGCAATCCAACTAGCACAACAAGAATTCAGCAGGATGCATTTATAAAATAAACTTCTTTATATACAACAATATAAAGCATGATGCATGTATAAAATACCCATGCAACAGAACTCAGAATCCATAAGCGAAGAATCACATATGCACAGAATCACAGAAGCTATATAATACAGAGGCTATATAGCAAGGACAAAATAACTCTTATATACAAATCAGTCAAGCTAAGTCATGCTCAGACTCTGAGCTGTCTGGGTCACCAAACAGTCCCATTGGCTGACCTGTTACCATTGTCTAGTTCAATTCATGAACTTTTATACACTGACATTCCTCCCTTCATGACTGGAATAGACATACAACTGAATAACTTAATATTTTCCCATGGTGCACTCTACCCAATGGCTTTGTCATTACATCTGTCACATTGTCCTCTGAAGAACAGTGAAGCAAGCTAATTAATTTACATTTGATGGCTTCTCTGACATTACAATACTTAATATTGTAAGTATTATATTGTCCACACACTTGCTTCTATTTTTCACTGTCACCTGTTGCCATTTTAATGCAAGCAGCATAATCCTCATACACTGTTACAGCATCATTACCTTTAGGCTGAAATCCTGTAACAGCTGTATGTACCGTTACCTCTGAACAAAGTTCAGATAGAGCTATAAATTCTGCCTCCACAGTAGAAATGGCTACAGTTGTTTGTTTTCTGGACTTCCAACCAATTAAAGCCCCTCCAAACAATACCACAATCCCAGAATTGGACTTTCTGGTTTTTACCTCATTGGCATAATTACTATCAACATAACATTTCAATTTCAATTCTTCAGAGACCTGTATTTGAAGACCCAACTTCAAATACCTGAGAATCCTTTTTATATCCATCCAATGCAATTGCGTTGGTGCAGCAGTAAAGCGACTTAGGATGCTTACTGCACAAGCTATGTCTGGTCTGGACCACTGTGACAGATGTAACAGGCTCCCTATTGCTGACTAATATATCTCTTGATCACAGGCTTTACTTTTGTCCTCACTCAAACTGTTATAAAAACTTGTGCTCATAGGTGTTAGAGCAGAATTACAATCCTTCATGTTGTATCTCTTCAACAGCTGTTCAACTTTTCTTCGATTGAGAACATACCACCTTTCTCAGTTTTTTGTATCTCTACATCAAGATAATTTTGTATTTCACCCAAATCTTTTAATTCAATTTTTTTCTCTTAATTTATTAGCAAATTCCTTTTTCTGTGACACATCTTTTGCAATGAAACAAAGATCATCCACAAATGCTAACAATTTACAATCCCCACCTTGTAACTTTCCAGTATATATGCAACCATCAGCTTTGCAACTCTTGAACCCAAGACCCTTCAATGCTGTATCTAAAAAGATATTCCAATTCCTGGCTGACTGCTTCAGCCCATAAATGGCCTTGTTCAATTTATACAGGCCTTTTTTACCTTCATACCCTGGTGCTTGAACCATGTAAATTTCTTCCTCTAATTCTGCATTGAGGAATGCTCTGGTTATATCAAAATACCAAATTTTATGACCATGTGCCACTGTCAACGCTAGTGCTCACCTTATGCTTTCACTCTTCACCGTTGGTGCAAATACCTCATCATAGTGCACGTTTTTCCTCTGTGAAAAACCTTGTGCCACTAATCTTGCGTTATACTGATTGTTGGGTAGTATTTTCTTTTTGTACACCCATTTACATCCTACGGCTTTGCAACCTTGTGGCAAAGTTATAGATGTGAACACTTTATGTTCACCCGTGGATTTCATTTTTTTGCCCATGGCTTCTTTCCACTTTAGTTGTTCCAATTTTGGGTAATGCCAATACTTCCTTACAGTTCCTTGGCTCATACCACACATTACACATCTTTACTTCACAAGCAGTTTCTCCTCCCTGAACACTGACACCATCACTAAGTGAGTTACTGTCACTAAGTGGATCATTCCAAAAAATTGGCATCAATTCTGATCCAATTTTGCTCTGCAAAGCTAGCAGACTTTGAAATCGCTACTCTTTTGCTCCATCGCTAAAGCAATGGGTCACCAAACAGTCCCCATTGGCTGACCTGTTACCATGTCTACTCCAATTCATGAACTCTTATACACTGACAAAAATAAATATATCAACTACAGAAGAGTCATCTAAGAATGTCTCTGATTTCTTGGAATCTCCAGGCCATGCGACATAATCAGGTCTTGAGGAACTGCAGGATATGGAGCTAACCTGACTTGGTATCTGCAACGTGCCTTCTCTGCCAGATCTAATGGGAGGGACTGATGTAATTGGGAAGAAGGGGTCCTTCAGAAGAACCCAGTCCCATGGTATTAAGAGCTTTAAATGTTAAAAACAGCACCTTAAATTGGACCTGGAAGCAGACTGGAAACCAATGCAGCTCATGCACCAGAAGGTGTGATGTGTGTTCTTCTGGAAATTACCCATACTGGTACATTCAATACCAGCTGAAGATTGCAGATACTCTTCAATGGCAGCTGCATGTAGAGCTCATTATAGGGAATCCAATCTGCAGGTGACTAGGACATGAGTGACTAAGCAGAGCCCCCCCCCATCCAGAAATGGGCACAACTGGAGCACTAGAGGAAGCTGTGCAAAGATCTCTAAGCCACAACTTCCACCTGCTCTTTGAACAAGAATTCTGAATCTAGAAGATTCAGATTGAGCAACAGGTCTGTTTGACAGGGGAACCTCTAGGAGGGCTGATACAATCTTGTAAGTCTGGAAGTACAAACTTCCCAACTGCCACTTTTAACTGCTTGATTCATTAGGTCCACCAGAATGGAGCTGTCTAAAGAAGTGTCAGAGCTGCCATGCTTCACTCACACCTATGCTTCGCTAGATGCCAGTCTGGCATAAAACATGGGGGGAGGAGGGAACAGTGGGACGACAAGCGGGGAGGGAGACTGAAAGGAAGACAGGGGGAAACCGAAAGCAATTTTTGTGCAATATGAGACATCCCAAGGCTGTGGACCTGCGAATGGAATGTAACACCTCTGTATCTGGCCAACCTTTGCAAGGACAGTTACCAAAACATCTTCTTCAAGTATGACTGGACAATGGCAAGATAATAGGGAGGTGAACCAGAGAAATGAAAGTTAACTAAGGAGTCTTTGTGAGCAAATGGTTAATTCTGGATATGCTCACTGTAACCACTTGGCTTTTAGTAAAAGTAACCTTTTCGCTGCAAAGTGTCAAGACTTTTTTCCTAAGGGATCAAGCTGGGCCAGGTCTGACAAGAAGCTTCCTATATAGCTAGATGACAGCATCTCTAAGGATGCTCGTACTGGATTAGCCTGTAATCACAAACAGATTCATTTATACATGGTGTTGGAACCAGATGCCTTTCTACAGGGAGGCTTGGATATGATGCACTTGCCTTGAATAAAACCCTCTGATGTAATGTCTTGTGACTTTTACTCAAAATAAATAAACAAATAAAAAGACCCGGCTTAGAATGTCTAAATTTCTAAAGTTAACATTTCTCATTTTTTACATTCCTCTGACAAGCTTCAGGAAAATGATATTGTGACTTATGATAGCATGCTAGTTTATTTAAATGTCTCTCCTTGGCCTCAAGAAGGAGAAAACGACTTGTGTCCCAAAATGAGATATCAGACAGGAGCCATGAGATTACTGTGGCCTCAACTGAGCTGCTATAGTTGCTGTCAGCATTAGGATATTTAAATGCCCCGTTGGTCCCAGAGTAACTAAAGAATCATTTTTAGACTTTTTAAAAACAAAGATTGTGAAGTTTAATTTACATATTTAGAAAATGCATAATCTACTTTCAAATCAAAACTTAATCAAAAGATTTATAACAATAATAAATCCAACACATCTACATCGTAAATTAAAACTATAAACGTTACATAAGCTGTTTTTAATTGAATTCAAATGGCACTATCTTAAAAGGTTAATAGCAAGCACGCAAAGTATGCTATTGCATACTCTAATTTATACATGTTAATAAATCTATATAAACGTGAAATATCACTCACATCATCACAAAATCTCCAGAACCATAAACTCTACAAACTTGAAATTTGGCATGTATGTTCCTCTTGGCTTCTAGGTGCTCATTAAGAAAGGTTTTTTTGAGATGATCATCAGAGCATTTGTATTTCGTATATTATTATTAACACGCTCTGATGCTAAGGAGTTCTACTCTCCCTCCCCACCTGAAAAGAAATCTGTTCCAAATGCAAAACACATGCAGAGAGGAGTTTCAGTTTCAGAGTACCAAGCAGCTTTAGTACAGTTGAGCTAAGCCACGCCCAGGCTCCTTTCTGTCTCCTTCTTGCTCACATAGCAAATACTGTTTCACTTTCCAAACAGCCCTCAATTCTCTCACACACTGACTGGCTGCTAGCCGCATCAGTACCGATGGTAGGCAGAGGCACAACACTAAGCCCGATCACATAGTTTTGTAGCGAAGCACAAGTATAGAGCTAGTAAAGAATAAAGAAGCAAATATGCACTGTAATATTGTTTTTTTTAATATCTATTTCTCTCCTTTTAAAGCTACTGAAACTTTTATGCTCCGATTGCTTCATGATCTTCTTCAGAGAAAGGCTGACTATATGACAGGCCAACATCTGAACATTTAATAAACATCAGATGAAAATAAACCAGGGAAGAATCCAATCACATTCCCTCATACTAAATTATTTATTTGTCCAGTGGCTTACTAATATATCTCAGTCAAGGCAGTTATTTCTAGTGATAGCTCTTACATGTATTTTCTGTTTTCTGGGAAAATTTAAAGACAGGGCAGTTGGAATCAAAGTTTTCACTAAAAACACTGTAAATCTGCCAACTGGATGGCAATTAGCCTAGGTGCTCATTTTACTGAACTGTGCAGATTTGTCCTGAAATAATTTGTCCATCAGGTCTACTATTCAGTTGTTCCTAAAAGGGTACCACTGATATTCAGATGTGTTTTTGCCACTGGTTTCCTTTATTTAATTGCATTATTATTTCAATCAATTTTACTACATTATATTTATTATACTCTTTTCTCCCAATCTTTACAACATAGATGTAATAGCAGGAATATGTATGTATGGCTGGATATATGTAATGTATATTTCCTTTTCTTCTATAAGATTGTTAAAATAATGATGGACTTTAATTGCATCAAAAAAATAACACTGAAGACTGATTACTTAATGTATGTACACTAATCATGTTATCATCCACCTGCTCTGGCCCCATTAAGCACACTCACTGAAGAAGCAATTTGTACAATTTCTTCTTATTTTATTGTTACTATCAAGGTTTTATTTTAAGTATTTTAAACTGAAGTAAACAAAAATATCTAGATATCAGATTATCAACAGATAATTATGTGTCCACTCTATTAATGAAACCATAGCTACTGTGACCTCAAAATGGAGTTCCTTCTCCAAACAATGGCTACATGATTTGACCTCAAATTCATGTCTCACAATGCAGTTTTGCCTTATATCATGATTTCTACAAGGCTAAATATTTTTCCCTTTTTAAATCAAAGCTTGGGAACTGAAATTAAACTCATGTAAACAGAGTAGCTGAGCTTTAGCTTCTTAATGTTTGAACCCATTGTCTTTTTTTAAATCCAAACAAAAATTAGTTGTCAGACCTACACTATGCTTATAAAACATAAAAAGTTGTCAAGATGAGACGTATTTATCATAAAACTGTTGTTTTATTTATCATAAAACAACAGTTTTATGATAAATAAAATTAGAACATCTGTTTGGAATTCAGATGTTAATTCATAGTATGTTCCAACAGAGGATCTTCTCCTCAATGTATTGACTACATAATAAGTAAAACAGCTAAAAGTTTTCAGGCACAACATACAATATTTTTCCATTAGTATAGATACCTAATTTAAAGAGGCAAAGCAAATAGAATAACCTCTATAATAAATGTTAATTTATGCCCAGTGATCCAATCTATTTGGAATGGCACACTGACTTGCTTAGCTATTCTTTTTATCGAGAATTTTTATTTGAAAAAGGAATATATAAAAGGAGAGAAAGAAAATGTGCAGGGAACAATTGAGTTAAAAGAAAGAAAAAAATAGTGACTAACACTCATTACAGCTGTTACAGTTATCTCTTTTCATAATTGCTTTATTTTTCTTAATCAAAACTTTTTCAAGTGTCTAGCCTAAAAAAATATCATTTTAACTGTTTCCATTTTTAGTTTCAAGTTTTTAGTTTAAAGTTCCCAAAAAGGCTCAGTATTCTGCAAAAGTACATAGTATTTTACCTTCTGCTATAGGTACTTCAATATATGTCAATTTATACACATAATAATAATCTTGCTTATATACTCTTCTACAAATTTATTTATTTAGAGTATGGCAAATACATGGACATATAGTGGTTCAAAGGTTAATGTCCAGTCCCTCCAGCCATTCAAGGACAGGGTGGTCTATGTTGAAAAAAATCAGACATTGGGCTGGTGTAAGCTCTTGATGGACATGCAAATTTATTGTTTGTAATAGAATATGAATATATAGAATAGAATACAAATATATTCTTCTGGGGTGGTCCAACAAGCCTATTTTCTCCTTCCATAACTTTCATTTCCTTTATAATTCTTTCTTTCAAACTTGTAATCCATAACAGAGGAGTAAAAAATGAAAGACTTTTCCCCCTCCTATGTCTGTAACACTTTAGTCCTTTCAGCCCTCCATAGTTCTGCTATCACATGGTCTCCTCAGATTCATGTTTCCCTTCTTTTTCACTTATTTCATTTTTATACAATCAGCCAATCATCTTTAACAAATTTAAACATTCTTCTTTCCTATAGAAATATGTATTTTTTAGCATATGTCTTGCCAAACTAAGCACAGAGATATGTGTTATTAATGAAAAATGGAAGAATAGATCAATTATTCTTTCTGTACATCTGTATATCAGGATGGGGTTTTTATTAAAAGGATCTTCAACCTATATAACTTCATATTGCATTATGTATCCTGTTATTACTTATATATAAATCTAAATAAAAGCTGGGTATCTTTGGAAAACATTTCTGATAATAAATCCAACATTTCTATTATAACAGAGAATATCTTGGATCTCTTGCAAAATTGTTATATAAGGTTTTTGTTTCAAGAATATAAAAAACAGATGGGTTTCAACATTTTGAAGTTACTTTTTTTTTTAAATTACATTTATATGCCCCCCTTCTCCGAAGACTCAGGGCGGCTTACAATTTTTGGGATACAACCCAGTGTGCTCAGCAATAGCCTTCCTTCCATTGTATATGCCTGCTTATTACTAAGCGGCATTTTTACAAAGTCAGCTAATTGTCCTCAACAATCTTGGGCCCTCAATTTACCTACCCCGAGAGAGGATGGAAGGCTGAGTCAACCTTGAGCCTGGTGGGATTCAAGCCTACAGTAATTGTAGACAGCTGGAACTTAAATGCAGGCATTTAACAGCCTGAGCCACCAAGGCCCTTTTTTGTTTCTCCTAAAATATATCATGCATCTGAAAGGCAAAGCATTAAAATCTAATATGAATCAATAGAAACTTATTTATTTATATTTCATATTTCTCAACTGCCCATCTCCCTCCCTCTTAATCTTTTTGGTACACTCATCTTATATTTTGTTAGTTCACCAGTAGGCAGATCAGGAATCAACTGTACAGGAAGGCAAATCTACTTTTCTTTGAGATTGGATTATAGAAGGGTGTGTCAAACCTGCTTGCATCGCAGGCCGTATCATGATGTATCGCAATGTTTTTCCCTTTGTGGAGTTGGGGTGGGTGTGGCCTGAGCAGGCCACCAGTTTGACAGGCCTGGATTATAGTAACAGAAGGTTGTAAATCCAATTATGCTGTACCTCCACCCTTTTTTATATTCATGTAAATCAGAGAGGTGAGTATCTGAGCTTCTTCCACATATTTCCGCTTGTTGTGCACTTAAAATATATTCTTCCTCTTATCACTACAAGCAGAATAAACCAGACTAAAAAGCAAGGTGTGAATCAAGCAGGAATTTATTATTCATATACCTGAAAGCTGAGGCGCGATTATTATGAATCAGAGCTTTGTCAGCTTTAGCTGTTCTAACTGCCTTATTCAGTCAGCTCAAGAAGAGTGGGTGGGCTAAAATAATCTGCTAAGATTTTTCTGTTTTGTGCAGGAGTTGATGAGAAAAAGGGAAGATTAATTAAAATAAGCAATTGCCGTATTTTTCAGAGTATAAGACACACTTTTCCCCTCCTAAAAGAGGTTGAAAATTTGGGTGCTTCTTATACACCGAATGTAGCCCTTGCCCGCGAGGCCAAAAACGCAAGGCATGGAGACGGCGATGGTCTGTGGCAATCCCTGCAGCCTGGAAGAGATGATTGGGGGTATTCCGCAGGAGGCCGTTCCACCCGTCAATCAGCTGCTCCTGCTGAATCAGGCTGCAATAATGTGCTGAAGCTGACCTGGCTGTTCGCTATTTGCTACAAGGACGTGTCAGAGTTTGCAGCAGCAATCACATCCCTAAAGCACACACAAGTAATTGATTCAGCAGGATTCAATAACTTCTCTTTATACATAACACATGAAGTAAATATACAATACCAAAAGCAGGTTTTCCAACATGGTAGTAAATAGAAGCAAAACACAAGCAGAGGAGTTTCCGTTTCAGTTTCAGAGCAGCATGCAGCTTTAGTACAGAACGGTTGAGCTAAGCCACACCCAGCCTCCTTGCTGTCTCCTTCTTGCTTGCACAGCAAATACTGTTTCAGTTTCCAAACAGTCCACCACTCTCTCACACACTGACAGGATGCTAGCCAGATGAATACCGATGGATGCTGGTAGGTAAAGGCAGACTTTCCAACCCCCCCTTATTTTCCTCCCCAAAAACTAAGGTGCATCTTATATTCCGAAAAATACGGTATGTATTATGAGTTCTGAGAACATGATTACAGATGGAATGCAAATTTCTACCATCAGTTATTCTGTAAAGATATGTTAGAGTTCAACTGCTACAATCCCCAGTTAAAAAAAGGAGAAAAGTGTAATAACATACATACTTTAATTTAATTTACAATTCTAAGTTAGTAAATTGGGAACAAGGATCTAAGCAGCACTATTGGCTTCATAGGCATCCCTTTATTGTGAAGAGTTAGAAAACTAGGTAATAGCAGCCACAAAATTAAAAGATTTATAGTTCCAGTAATCACTGGGAACATTAGAACTGTGCACCTGTGTAACATTATACCAGTGGAATAAAACTATCCAGCAATAGGATGTTGTTTTTAACCAGAACAGGAGAATTCTATGAATAACTGTGCATTAAAATGTTTTAAAATCCTTCACCACTGCAAACAATACAAGGATAAAAATCTTTCAAAATTTTTCAATACAAAGATAAAATTTTTCCAAAAGAACTAGATTAAAAGAGCATCCAAATCAGTTTGCAAATAAAATGCTAACATGTACCTGCACTATATTATGTATTCTATTTTTTATTTTTATTTCATATTAGCATAGATAGATATTTTAAACTGGGTTTACTATTCAGTGATATTTATGCAGGATATATCTATATACAGAGATGGGCTGCTACCGGTTCTCACTAGTTCGCGTGAATTGGTGGTTAAGATTCTGTGCAGTTCAGCGAACCAGCAAATCCCACCACTGGCTGGCCCTGCCCCCGCTCATTTTTGGCCTGTTTTCCAGGCTGTTGTTTGGGTCTGAAAATGGCCCCAAAATGACCTGAAAACAGCCCGAAAAAGGACCTGAAAATGGCCCAAAAAAGGCCCGAAAACGGCCAAAAAACAGATCCAAAAACATTCAGGGGTGGGGCCAGCCAGTGGTGGGATTATCCCCAACTGGCTAAATCCTACCTCTGCCTTTGAGGTGAGTAGCCAGGAGGCAGGGCTGAATATGATGAGTAACATCACTGACCTGGTCACATGACCAAATGGCCACTCTTACCCAGCCAGAGAACTGGTAAAGTTATTCCAATCCCACCATTGCCCATTAAGTTTAATAAAATAAATAAGTAGTAATATCAGACTGAAAAGAAAACAATCACAGAATTAAAATTGCAACTGTCTATAGATGGAAAAGGCTTCTCTAAGAGTAGTGCCTACATTCTTATCCTCCTAAAATCTCAGGCATACCTATTATTTGAAAAAATAATATTTTTCATATGCCTGTCGGAAACTCACCTTTGAATGCAATATAAAAATGTGTATTTTTCTCCCTCAGAACTTTTAAAATAGGTTTAATTAAATATATATGATTTAATGTATTATTATGTATTTTATTGGTTTTAAGATAAATGCTTTGAGATGCTTTAGGATAGGAAGGGATATGTAAATATAATAAATAAAAGTGCATGATAAGTATTTTCAAATCATATGACATCAGAGAAATTCAGCTAAGTTGTTAATATTTTAGAAAATTGAGCTGTCTTATTTCGGAATTTCAAGGACATGTTCATTTAAAGATATTTATTGCAACTTTGTTGCTTTGAAAGAGTATGTAATAAGAACACAAGAATCAGATCCAGCATTTTGGCTTCACAGTGGGTACCTCAGGTCTGAGAGTACTCACCAAGCAACATCAGAGGCATAGACAACTTCCACAATGGCTCTGCAACTAGCAAGTTATCCTGTCCTCAGCCAGTGCTAATGTTGACTTTATTATTTAAGAGGCTTTGATGAAAATATGTCAAAATATTTTTTAAATCAAAGCACACAACGTCAACAGGTTTATTCCACTCATGTTCTCCCCGCCCCACAAAAAACCCTTTAGCAGTCAGTCCAAATGTTGATGAAATATATTTCACAATCTCTGCTTTGTTTCAAAAATGGCACTCCAACAGAAAGCAAACATCATCAAAATTGGGCTCTGACTAAACCATCTTTACATATTGGCCAAGATTATCCTTCGGCTATGTTTACCTCCTTATGTATTATTATACAATTATAATAATATGACACTATATAGCTAATAGCTTTAACTGCAACTGGAAAAATTCACAACAAAAAATGACAGCTTCTCCAGCGAGATGATGTCGGTGTCAAGTTCAAAGCATACTTATGCTGTTGCATCTATTATCGCTTCTTGCTTTGCCAATGAACCAGGGGGGTGGGAAGGGTGAGATGGAATGTAGACTCCAGACATTAAGACGATCCGTGAGAGCCAAGGAGACTTCAGCAGGTGTTTGCCAAAACCAAAAGACTTTTTCTCATAACAATACAATGACACTCAATTGGACAATGTGACCTGCACTAATACAATTTTGTACTTTAATTATGTGGGTTTGCGCGGGAATTAGCTAGATCTGGTCTTTCTCTCATCCGTGCCAAAATGATATACTAAATACTTCTGCATTCAGAGTTTGGATTGTCTCAACCATGCTTGCTTTGGTTGGGTTCGTCAGTCAGGACTTTGACAGTTGGGGCAGAAGAATGCCAATTTCATGCTTAGATAATGAATAGTGGCCATTGAAAGCCAAAAGGAACAGGCCTCTTTCCCAGATACATTCACAAATAGCCCTTTTGTAAAGTTAAAATGTAGTATTTAAATCATATTACATTACCACAATTGATAGCAAGAAACGCTTCTAAAAGTTCAAGCAGAATTAGGAGGGCCACATTCCCTTCATCAAAGTTATGATGAAGATCAACCACAAGTCATCATTTCTATCCCATGATTAGGTATGAAACCCAACTGAAGGAATTCAGATAAACCATTTCATCCAGGATTTTCTGCAATTTTCCCAACCACTTTCTCCAGAATCTTTCCTACAAAGATATTGAAGACCAGGCAGAAGTTTGTCAACAAGACCAAACCAAGAGATGTCATCTTCAGGAGGCTAATTTGATGTGGTACTTGTAACTGCATCTACATAACCAAACTGTTTTCCCCTCCTCCATTAAACTGTTAGGGAAATGCTTGCAGGAAACCTTCTGGAATTATATGACATCTGGGGCAGATCATACTAACAAATCCCCACTCTTACAAACAAACTGCCCTATACAAGATGTGACAATACAAGGTGTGCCTGCCTGAATGAGTCAAATCAGATATCAGTTGAAACAAGTCCATTGAGGCCATGAACTCAAGCTAATCTGCTATCTATGCTTCAGGGAGCCTTAAATTCCCTTAGTATCTGGAAGAGGGGAGGAAACTGCATTGGTCACCTTTGTGGATAATCTCTGGCATGAGTGGGATAGGGATAGTATGTCCATCCTTGTTCTCCTTGATCTCTTGGTGGCTTTTGATACTGTTGACCACGGTATCCTTTTGGGTCAACAAGAGTCTAGAGGTGAGTGGCGCAATATTGTGCTGAGTCAGCTTCCTTTCTACAGGGCCAGACCTTGCCGGTGTTAACAGGGAATGAGAGGTTCAGCCCACAGCTACTCTCTGTGGGGTGCTGCAGGGCTTGGTATTCTCCCCACTCCTTTAGCACCTACATGAAACTGCTGAATAAAATCATCTAACACCATGGCATGAGATACCCTCAGTATGCAGATGACATTCAGCTTCAGATCTTCATCCCTGGTGATCTAAGTGATGCTGTGGCTGCCCTTTCACAGTGCCTGAAGGCTGGGGGGTCTGGATGGAGGACAACAGGCTTCAGCTAAACCCTGGCAAGACTGTGGATTCAACAGGCCCCTGGATTTGAATGTTTATCATCCTTAGTCCAAGATGGGGCTGCACTACCCCAGATAGACCTAGTGCACTATTTGAATGTTTTCCTAGATTCATGACTCCTGCTCAAACAAGAGGTGGCAGTCATGGCAAAGAGGACCTCTGCATAATTTCATGTACAGCAGTTGAGCCCTTATCTGGATCATAAGATCCTATGCACAGACCCTGGTCATCTCTCAGTTGTATTATTGCAAAGCATTCTACATGGAGCTACCCTTGAAGACTATTCAAAAGCTACAGATGATGCAGAACAGAATAACAGAATTGAAAGGGACCTTGGAAGTCTTTTGTCAAATCCCCTGTTCAAGTATACCATTCTGGACAAATGGCTGCCCAATTACTTCTTTAAAAACTCCAGTGTTGAAGCACCCACAATTTCTGGAGGCAAACCGTTCCACTAACTAATCGTTCTGTCAGGAAATTTCTCCTTAGTTCTAGACTGCATGTCTCTTTGATAAATTTCCATCTATTACTTCTTGGCCTGCCCTCAGATGCTTTGGAGAATAGGTTGACCCCTCTCATCTGTGACAGCCCCTCAAATATTGGAAGACTGCTATCGTGTCTCAAAAGAAGAAAATGTGGATAACTGATGTAGCAATACCAAGTGATAGTATAATAGAAGACAAAGAGTTCGAGAAAAATCACAAAATATCAAGATCTGAAAATCAAAGTTGAAAGATTATGACAGAAACCAGCTATGGTGGTCTCACTGGGTGTCATACCAAAAAATCTCGGACAGCATGTAGAATATCTGCACGCTGACAAAACTTCCATCTGTCAATTACAAAAAGGCTATACTGCTTGGCTTATACTTACATTATGACATCCTAGATTCTTGGAAATAACTCAGTGCATATGAAGGCCAACAACAGGTAAAAGACCTGGCAGCTGTGATTGCACATTGCTGCGTATAATAATTATCTTCACTTACCAGTCCTCTTCTTTTACATGCTCTTCTTTTAATTGAAATTATAGCCATAACAGAGAAACCTAATAACAAAGGTATTATGTGGATATGTGACACTTTTTATTACTTCAAATCATTTAGTAAAATGGGGTGCCTATCTTAAGGTAAAGCATAAGCAGCAAATTTAAATCTAGAACAAAACAATTAAATACTATTAATTATGTTCATAGGTTGAAACAGTATCACAGCAAAAACAGTTTCAAAGCAGCATAGAAAGAATGTGATCTTTCCTACTGTTTCATAGTGCAAGAATTCTGGTTAAAGAGTAAAACAACTCTTAGCTTTGTCACTTCTGTACATTAGAAGTATAACTAATAATGAGACTCTCAAACAGGAAAGGATTCAAAAAACAGGAAAACCATTTATCAAAAATGCCAAAGGTTGAACCTCCTTCACATTACAAAATCAATCTAGCAAGTTACAGCCATCTCATAGCAACCTCCTGTTGTTTGTTATTTTTAGCTACCTAGTCTGACAACACCCAGCAACTAAACAAGCTCAGAATAGTACAGAACAGAGAAATTATCTTCCACTAACAATAAAAACACACAGCCCCTAATCGCTTCCTTTCATAAGGATGAATGGATGTTTTCCATGTCCTTACAGCATCCCACAGTTTCCCCTGAAATATTACTTTTAAATACAAAATAAAATTAGATAACACTTTCTTCAAACTATATTTTGCTTACTTGTTGATTATGTTTATTAAAATGAAAGATTTTAAAATATATTTTTCTCCTAACTACTACTACTTTTCAGGCTGCTCGAAACAAACCTGTTTTTCTTTAGTATTTTAATCATGATGCTTATGATTTGCATGTTAAAAAATTCTAAGTTCATTGGCTGTTTTTCTAGAGATCAAGACTACAACACTAAGAAGTGGATTTACACATAATAAATTTGCATAATGCAATGGCACAACTACCGTGTTTCCCCGAAAATAAGACCTACCCCGAAAGTAAGACCTAGCACTATTTTCTAAACCTGCCCTAATATAAGACCTACCCCGAAAATAAGACCTAGTGTAAATCTCCAGTTCCAGGAAGACTTTTCAGGGAGCAACCGTGCACCCGTGAAACACCCCCCCCACACTCACACCCACTATTTGGCACCATAAATATATAAGATCTACCCCGAAAATAAGACCTAGTGTGTTTTTGGGAGCCAAAAAAAATATAAGACAGTGTCTTATTTTCGGGAAACACGGTAATAGCGTTTTGTGACAGAGCTTGTTTATGTAAGGAACAATTTGGAAAATAGTAGCCATGTCAATATTTCTGTACTGTCACAGGGGCTTACCAAAGGGGTTTAGAGGTACCAGGAACAATTTCTGACTTTCATGACTCACTGTAAATAGTACATGTCAGGTTGACTTGCAAAATTTCCTATAGAGTACATCAAAATTACTTGTGTTCTGAGTCTACTAAAAGAAAGGGCATGTCAGCATTCCAACCAAACTCTCCATCTCAAATCAGCACTCAGAGACAAAGTGCATCCAAATAAGAATTTATTAGAGAAGTCATATTGACACATCTGGGAAAACTCGAATCTGAAATCCCGCGTTTTCCCCTGCTAAATTAAACTCACATCCAACCCACTTACTGATGACCCTTAAGTCACACTCTCCAATCCACCTCCATTCTGAACTCCCGCCAAGTCCAGTCATTCCCCTCCAAACTCCAGTGACTCGGCCTTGAGCTCCGGCGAAAAAATGTCGTTGTGGCTATCTTCCCTCCTCACTTTACTTTCATTCCCACCGTTACCCATCCTCCCTTGTGGCAGTCCCAAATCAAAAAGAAGGTTGGATGGATGGGGGCTGACAGGGCAGACAAATTGACTGTGCACCTCACAGAAGGAAATGATCCATTACTGAATGATGATCCAAATTTCAGGCAATGTCTCAGAGCTGCTTTTGATGATTTGGCAGAAAAGCAACAGCAAATTAAGAGATTTGCAAGCTGAAACAAGGTAATTGAAGTGTTCTTAATCCATACTAAGTTTTACTTATTTACCAAAGATGTGAAGTAGCATTATTTGGATTTGAGAGACCAAGAACTTCTTGATGAGAGTTGAATTAATAAGATAAGGTATCGCAAAGAATTTAGAAAACCTAATCTTTGCTATATATTTTGGAGCTCCATAATCCAAAATTATTTAAATAAAATCAATATGATAGAACATATTAAGACCATTATTATGTTTTCCAAAACCATGTAACATTGGTTTTAGATTAAGCAGGCTAATTGGAGCAGCTTACATGATTATACTCATGTAACAAAGTTACATTAACACGTGTTAATTTTTTGTTGAATAAATTACTGAAGAGCTAATTTTCATAGTTCTTTTGTTCAACTACATCACCTTTATCTTTACATACTGTTTGAATAAAGATAAAATATTAGTAAGTCGACAGATGCATTTTAAAAATGCATGGGATGTACTTGTTTTTATATAACTCATACATGTAAATTGTTTTACATTACCAGCATAACAAGAGTTTTTTTAAACTTTCTCTGAGGATCCGAAATATTTTCTTTTGATTTATCTTATCATACGAACAATACTTAACATTCTTTGAGATTATTAATCACTTATATCTTATTATTTCTACAGACTATTCCAACATTTTATTCCAAAATTCATCCAAATAACTATTATCACCTTCCAGCAATAAGTAATCTGTAGGTAGATAATATACTATAGATGACTATAAAAAAATACAGATAATCCTCGATTTATACCCACAATGGAACCCAAAATTTCTGTTGTTAAGTGAGACATTTGTTAAGTGAGTTTTGTCCCATTTACAACTTTTCTTACACAGGGGTTAAGTGAATCATTGCAGTTGAAAAGTTAGAAACATGGTTGTTAAGTGAATCTGGCTTCCCCATTGACTTTGCTGGTCAGAAGGTCGCAAAAGGGGATCACATGACCCCGGGGCATAGCGATGGTCATTAATATAAATCAATTGCCAAGCACCTGAATTTTGATCACATGATCATGGGGATGCTGCAATGGTCACAAGTGTGAAAAACAGTTATAAGTCACTTTTTTCAGTGCTGTTAGAACTTTGTATACAGGTAGTCCTCAACTTACCACAGTTCATTTAATGATCGTTCAAAGTTAATAACGGCACTGAAAAAAGTGGCTTATGATTTCAATCCCAGCAACTGGTACATTGCCTGGTTGCTGGGTGGGCATGGCCTACCATAACTTCAAGGGTCTGGAGGGCGAAAATGGCCTCCCTTGGGCTCTGGAGGCTCCCCCGGAAGCTAGAAACAGGCCCATTTCCGGACTTCCGGTAGGCCCATTTTTCCCCCTCCCAGAGCCTCCACACGGTCCCTGCACTTACCTGCATCACATGGAGACTCCTGGGAGGGGAGGGGAGGGATGGGGCCAGCCAGTTGGTTGAAATACCGGTTTAGTGAACCAGATGAAAACTTAACATCCGGTTCGCCTGAACTGGTCTGAACCGGTAGAATCCCACCCCTGCTTATGACCATTTTTCACACTTTACCATTGTAGTATTACCATGGTCATGTGATCAAAATTCAGAAATTTGGTAACAATGCATATTTATGACGGTTGCAGTGTTCCGGGGTCATGCAATCAGCTTTTCCAAACTTCTAACAAGCAACTCTTTTTAACTGCAAACCAATTATGCTTTTATATTTTGTGTCTTTTCTCAGGCTTCACAGGGAATTTCCAGGCACAATGATAAACAAGAATTACTACCAGCTGTCCCATACTGAAACATCCATTCTGCAAAGGCACTTCATACAGATGAACTATATAGAATAAAGAATGCAAAATACATACATTTATACATATACATATATATACAATCATTTTAGATATTCCAAACTTACCTCAAGTTCCTTAATTTTTTCTTCTGCCATTTTTTGTTTTTCTAACAGCTGGTTGTGAATTACTTCTTTGGGATGAAGGATAAACCTACAAAAGTATGAAGGGAGAAGAAAACAAAACAATCCATTTTATTCAATATTTACAGATACAGTCCTGTAAATGACCAAAAAAAGTTCAGGGTTTTTTGTATATTGGTATATTGGCTACTGCAGCAAAATACATAAAATGACAGAACTTATTTTAACTCATGGTAAAGCTACTGAGTTTCACTGTATAAGGTTTCTGGGCTATTCAAGACAGTTTTTTTAAAGTAGTTAAATATAGTACAGCAACAAACTGGAAAAAAGTTTGTTGTCATGAGTCTATCAATACCCAGACTTGAAAACCTTGTAATGGTTAAAGGCACCAGGCTGGAAACCAGGAGACAGTGAATTCTAATCCTGCCTTAGGCAAAAAGCCAGCTGAGTAATGGGCTACTCATCCTCTCTCTCAACTCCATGAAGAAAACAATGAAAAACAATTTCATGGATTTGTCCAGGGAGCATCCAGGATTTAAGACTGACTCAAAGATTTAAAAAATTTTTTTAAAGAGCTATTAATAGTATTGTAAGAATTCAAAACTTGATTAACATTTTCAACCTGAAATATAAATAATTCACTGCTACAGTAAAGAAAAGACTGAAAAGGATATATGAACAATACATAAAAGATTCTTAATAGGGCTACAACAACTAATAAATGCAAAGTGATTATCTGAAAATTTAACCACCATAATTAAAATTATATTTCTGGATTATTTTTTTGTTCCACTAGAAATTTTGAAGACTTAATTCATAACGTCTCTAGCAGACATTAAACTGATATGCATGTGACTTCCCATCTTCCAAAAAGTCTTTTTCATCTGGAAGAATATGATGTTTTTGTTTAAAAAACATGTTTTTGTCTTCCTTTGAAAGAATATGCAATACCTTCTATGCAGTAGGAAATAATAAAAGATGACATGGATATAAGAACTGTATATTAAAAAAAATAGTAAGTCAAGGGAAAAGAAATTTCATTTGAGACAAACTTAAAAAACTGAACACATGAAAAACTATAAATAATGAAAAAGAAAAAATAACAACTTTAGTAAAAAAAAAACAATATTGGATATAGCAAAAATAATGACCAAAGCTTTATAAAGGAAATAGAAATGGGAAGTTTTAAAAGCACAATATAGGAACTTCACCTGAAACCAATGCAATGCATTTTTCCTATTCAAGTATGAAAAATATCAGAAATTTAAAAATAAACCTGCAGCAAATTCCAGATCAATGAATTTTTCTGTTGCCTCCTGATAAAAAAAAGCATTTAGTCCAAAGTCTGGAAACAAATGGAAAAAAAATACTAAAAGATCCCTTTTCATCTGGCACCCCATTAAATATGTTGTGTTTTTAACTACACTGTGTGCATAATTATTAGGTGAATATAGGGCCTTGGTGGCTTAGGCTGTTAAATGCCTAGCACTTAAGTTCCAGCTGCCTACAATTACTGTAGGCTCGAATCTCACCAGGCTCAAGGTTGACTCAGCCTTCCATCCTCTTGGGGTAGGTAAATTGAGGACCCAAGATTGTTGGGGGCAATAAGCTGACTTTATAAAAATGCCGCTTAGTAATAAGCAGGCATATACAATGGAATGAAGGCTATTGCTGAGCACACTGGGTTGTATCCCAAAAATTGTAAGTCAGCCTGAGTCTTCGGAGAAGGGTGGCATATAAATGTAATTAAAATTAAATTAAATTAAATTAATATTTTGACCATATTATCATTTGTATGCAAATTTTCCACCTTCAAGCTGTATAACCTTGAATGCTTATTGGATATAAGCATATCAAGTGGTGTATATTTATGTAATTGTTCTGTAGTTGTTCAATAATACAATTAATCCACAAAAGTACAACTTGCCTAAATTGTGCACAGTGTATATATGGAGACAGATCTGGAAAAGATCATTACCCTTACATTGTCTATATCACAATCTAAGCAAAATCTAGAATACTAATTTCTTTAAAACTATGGTCTGCTCAGTTTTAACAAGAACGTTTAAAAATCACTGTATTTCTATGAAGTAGACCTGAATAATTTCAGATTTAATATGTTCAATTTGAAGATACTCCGTTCTGCTTCAAATCTGTAGCATATTTATCATAATTTTTAAAATTATTTTTTTCATGTCTGCATTTATAACTAAGGCTTTTAATCTGAGTGGTTTCTGATCCAGGGTGTCTTACACCTTTTTAAGGCAACCCGAAGAACAGACTGCCTTCAAAAGTTGTGGGTGTTCCATCATTGGAGATTTTTAAAGAAGCGATTGCACTGCCATCTGTCCAGAATGGTATAGGCTCTCCTGCTTGAGCTGAAGATTGGATTAAGATCTCCAAGGTCCCTTCCAACTCTTGCTATTCTGTCTTTGAATGTTTCTTCATTTCATTTTAGCTTTTAAAATTTCTTCAGATTATGAATAAATTCGGCCTTTTACCATTTAACAGCATGGAAGAAGGGAGTGCTGATGATTTCTACTTTATTTTCCCTTTGATTTTAGATACCATACATAATTATCACCAAACAGCAATAAGAGGGCTATCATGGGTGGTGGTGTACCCTTTGTTATTAAGAGCTGCACATGTACAGGAAGGTTTTGTTTTGTCATCCGGCGTTTGTTTGTTTTTCCCCACCCTCTTCTATGGTTGGTCTCGAATATTATGATGTCATTCTCCTATTCGATGTCGGAGTTGTGGGCCCTGGGAAGGGCCCCCTATCCCTGAGGTGGCCCAACAGCCTTTCTACAGCTTACCTTTATGACGGATCCTGGGATCCCGAGAGGTGGCATGCTGCAAAACGGGATTTTAAGGGGGTAAGGGGTGGGTTACATAATTTTTAACCAAATTGTTAAAAGGGTTAGGGTGGAATGAGGAGAGTGGGTTCGGGCGGGAATTTGCCTTGGACCCAGCCATTTTGAACAACTTTCGTCCTGTCTCCAACCTTCGCTTTGTGGCGAAGTTGTTGAGAGCGTGGTGGCATGTCAGCTCCCGAGGTTCCTGGAGGAAGCTGCCTACCTAGATCTGTACCAATCGGGTTTCAGGCCCGGGTACAGTACAGAGACGGCATTGGTCGTGCTGATGGATGATCTCTGGAGGGCTCGGGACATGGGATATTCCTTTGTCTTAGTCCTATTAGATCTCTCAGCAGCTTTTGATACCATCGACCATGGTATCTTGTTGCGACGCCTCGGGGGGGTTGGGGGTGGGAGGCACCGTTCTTCAGTGGTTCTCCTCCTACCTCTCGGGGTATTCGCAATCGGTGTTGGCAGGGGGGCAGAGGTTGGCTCCGCAGCCCCTTGCTTGTGGGGTGCCTCAAGGGTCGGTCCTCTCTCCCCTCCTGTTCAACATCTACATGAAGCCACTGGGTGAGATCATCCGCGGTTTTGGGGTGAGGTATCATCAGTATGCTGATGATACCCAGCTTTTGATCTCCACCCCAAACTGACTCAGTGATGCCCTCACCGTGATGTCTCCTTGCCTCCAAGCGGTGCGGATCTGGATGGGGAGGAACAGGCTCCAGCTCAACCCAGCCAAGACCGAGTGGCTGTGCATACCGGCATCTCAGACGATCCAGGATGTTCCACCTTTAGGCATGGGGGGAGAGGTGTTGCCCCCCCGTGGAAAGGGTGCACAACTTGGGTGTCCTCCTGGATACACGGCTCAGTTTGGAGGAGCAGGTGGGAGCCGTGACCAGGGGGGCATTCACCCAGGTTCGCCTGGTGCGCCAGTTGCACCTCTACCTGAACCGAGATGCATTACGCACGGTCACTCATGCGCTCATTACGTCCCGAGTTGACTACTGCAATGCTCTCTATATGGGGCTGCCCTTGCGAACCACACGGAGGCTTCAACTGGTGCAGAATGCGGCCACGTGGGTGGTGATGGGGGTATCCTGATACTCCCATATTACACCACTCCTGCGTGAGTTGCATTGGTTGCCAGTTGCCCTCCGCGTGAGATTCAAGGTGCTGGTACTTACCTATAAAGCCCTATATGGCTTAGGGCCGGGGTACTTGCGGGAACATCTCTTGCCAGCATCGAATGCCCATTGCCCGGTGCGCGCCCACAGACAGGGCCTCTTTGGGGTACCGTTGGCCAGACAATGTTGGCTGGCAGTCCCTAGGGGTAGGGCCTTCTCTGTGGGAGCGCCCACCCTATGGAACCAGCTTCCCCTGGAGCTACAACTGCCCCCCACCTCCTCTCCTTCCACCGCGGCCTAAAGACTTGGTTATTCGAACAAGCCGGCCTGGACTGGGGGGGGTTCATTTTTAAATGTCATGTCTTGGGGTTTTAGATAATTTGTTTGGTCGAACTGGGTTTAATAACTTTTAATTTCTCTTAACTTTTGTATTGTATATTTTTTATGATGTGAGCCGCCCTGAGTCGCCCTGGGAGATAGGGCGGCATACAAGACCAAATAAATAAATAAATAAATAAATAAATAAATAAATAAATAAATAAATAAATAAAAATAAAATAAATAAATAAATAAAATAAATAAAATAAAATAAATAAATAAATAAATAAATAAATAAATAAAATAAATTAAGAATGATACCAAGGATTTACTACTTGCTCATTAAAGAAAAGGATAAAGGATACAAGAATAACATTTAAGCTGGCAGGGAACCATGGATTATAAATCAGAACATCACAATATCCATATTACATATATACACCATACATACATACAGACCTGAAAATACTGCAATTCTTAAGTTTAATACAGTTTTGAAATGAATTCATTACTAGAACATACTTTTTAAAAACATTTTTCTTGACTTGTTTTTTCAAACCTCACATTTTAGTTTGAATAGACACCAAGAATTTAAATTTAATGGGTAGCAAGGCTGCTTTTAAGGTAAATATTCATGATCATCTTTGGACCTATAATGTTTATGTCTACTAAATTGGAATTGAATTCTCTTATACACTGGATCACTTTCTTAAACAAAAAGTCATGGGGTAATTGTCAATGGTGCATTAAAATCATGGTATTTTATATCTCCATCATTCCCACAATCTAGCAGGAAAATTTTTAAAAATGAGGTGAGGTTGATCTGGCAAGACTTCATGACAAAATTTATGCTAACTTCTCATAATGACTGCATTATGTTCAAGGTGATTAACCAAGTGAAGTTTCTTGAATGAGAAGAAAATCATTTTAATGGTTCTTTGATTCTCTACTTCCTGGAGACTTACTTTCTCTGATACATGTTAATCCTCTTGTGATTTGCTTTAGTATACCTATTTACTTATCCAATCCTTTGCCTTCTTCAAGTGAAATCTATAGTTTATTCTTAGCAAAAAGATGCAATGATGAGATATATCATTTACACAGCAAAAAAGAGACCAGCACTACTTACCCTAATAACACTATCTGTCTTACTATATCTAATATTTGAACCACCCTGCTTGGGAAATGGGAGCTGTTTACAACTCTAATATAATTACATGACTTAAGAAAACAGAAATAACCATATGGCTTCCAAATTAGTATTTTTGCATAGCTAGACGGTTAACTGGATGGTAGATTTATACCACTGCTTGTATTGCAATCTTTTATTAAAATTTGGAATAGCTTTAAAATAGTGATTGAGACAGAATGGCACTGTTAAATGAAGACTCAGACAGGAATTTAAAGACATTTTACTATTAAAATGTACTATTAATTAATGATAGAAAAGTTCATAAATCTCTTCTTTAAAAATGTAACAGGAAGAAAGGAGATGAGACGATTTTCAAATTCCTGAAGGACATCACACAAAAGAATGCATTTCTTTATCATCCTACACAGCAGGTAATGGAATAATGACTAGAAGCCCTGAATACTCAGATTTCAATTTAATATTAATAATAATGTATTAAACTTGTATAAACATGTACAGGTAGTCTTCAGCTAATGACCACAATTGAGCCAAAAATTATGTTGCTAAGTGAGACATTTGTTAAGTGAGTTTCGCCCATTTTATGACCTATGACATTTTACAACAGCTGCTAAGCAAGTCAATGCACTTGTTAAGTTAATAACAGGTTGTGAAGTGAATCTGGCTTCCCCATCACAGAAGATAATCACATGACCCAGGACATTGCAACCATTACAAATATGTGCTAGTTGCCAAGCATCTGAATTTTGATCACATGACCATAGGTATGATGCATTAATCAGTATGAAAAATGTTAATAAGTCACCTTTTCCAGTGTCATTGTAACTTCAAATGGTCACTAAATGAACTGTTGTTAATAGAGGACTACCTGTACATTGAACTTAATAAATTACTGACATTAATGTAAAGTTAGAACAATCTGAATTGTCTGAATTACCCAGAAATTATCCAGTATAATCCTGACATTCAACATACATATTCATTATTAACTGATACTAGGTGGGATGAGTACCAAAAAACGATTAGTACCAAAAAAAATTGGTTCCTATAAGAAATACTATAGTAAGTCACAATGCAGCCGACACCAACAAGTTGTAGCTTGTGCATTGAGTACCAAACCAAACAATGAGTACCAGGACAACGTTTTTGTGCCAAATACGCAAAGTAGTTGAGTACCAAAGTATCACTGTATTCAGAGGCTGGACAATTGTAATGGGTGCTTTAATTTGGATTAATGCAAGAAGGAGTTTGTATTAGTGATGTAATTGGTCTTTTCAGTGCTGTGATTTTGAGTATCTCTTTCACATTTGTATCAGTTTACTTCAAAATACTCAGCTGTAGCTGAAAATTCATAATTATTGTTAAGGAAAAATATGCCAGCTTCCATTTACAAGTAGTCCTCATTTAGTGACCATTCTCAGTTACAACAGTAATGAAAAAAATAACTTTATGACCATTCCTTGCATCTATGATCTTTGTAGGTCTGTACAGCAAAGGAAAACCGAAGTAAAATCATAAACTGCAATTTCACTTAGCAACCTCTTTGCAGTCCCAATTCTGATCACTAAACAATGACTATCTTATTAACATTTTGAATGTAAACATGGAGTATTGATAGTACTACTCTGTATCTCATAGTTAACAAACCATTTACTGGCTATGTTGTTGCTCTTCTGTTTTTCTAATTGGATGTTTAGTTCCATTCTAAATCTAAGTTTGGGAGCGATGGTGAGGGAAAGAGACAGAGAGGTTGATTTTTTTTTATATCGAATCAAATTTTAGGAAACATTTAGTACAACTTTAGCTTTACAAACAGCAAAGCTATTGCTTAAGCACCACATTCCTATAGCGCAAGTTTGAAACACAGTATACATTATTATTGGTCTATCAAATTAAAAATAGAGAAATTAAACTGCACAAATGTTTCTGATATTAACATAATAAAGCTCATAGCATTAGCAATCTTCAGAAAAGATTTAGTACGATTAGACTCTGAACATCATAAAAAGATGTTACAGGGCAAGAATATACAGGGCAATTAGATACATACTTACATAGGAACAAAGCATTTTCAATGTAACATGAGGTTCATAACTGAATCTGATACAAGTTTCAGAAATAGATTCAGAGAAATTATTAACATTTTCCTAATATATCATCACCAATTCACCAATCACTATCTAGGAGTAATATAATTTTGTGTGTTATCTTCCAATAGTTAGGTTTGATAGGGATATTTTCAACACAACCTACAGTATTTGCAGCTTCATAAAAAAGCCAGAAATACAAAGTAGAAGATGATAAATTAGTCTATGTTGTATGCAAGCAATATCTGTTACTCAGGGGACAGTTCAGCATTTAGGCTTTTTGCCAGTACATTTTAATTCAGTTAGTTCATTTCTTTTGAAAGACTTATGTAGCCCGATATAAGCATATATACTAATGTCGAGTTTTGCTACTTGGACTATTTGTGAACTGACATCAGCATTTTAATTTGAGTACTATGATGAATGTGTAAAATGTGTAATACCCTATCTGAATACTTGGAGATGTTTCTGATATGCTCTTGGAATATGTGAATAATGAACAGAATTCATCTGAATTCATCCAAATAATGAAAATACCTATGGCCTACAGAATGTGAAAAAGCTGCAAAGAGTGCTGTCTGATAAAGTGGGGGTGATGTTTGCAATTAGGTGGGTGTTTCTGTTTGTATTTCTTGATTTTTAATATTTTTAATTTGCAAATTATTACTGTAAACAAAAATAATTTTGGAATGCAGCAATACAGTATATGAGTTTTCTAAAATATACATTGTAAAAAATTAAAGATCACAATCAAACTTTTTTTAACTTTTTTTTTAAGTTCATTTAATTGTTCAGTTAAGGGAAGCCAATTCTAGAATTCCGTTGATGAGATAGTGGATAACTTTGCTGAGTTTTACAAGTTATTACCAAATGTACCAAATGTGCACTGTAGAAGCAACCTTATGCATTTGGAGAAAGCCTCAACTGAACACCTGGGAAAATGGATTCTTGGTATTATCCATGAGCTATACTGATTGTACTAATTATTTGCTAGTTTTGTCTATTTGCTCACGAAGGTCAATGACAAGAATGTTTTAGAATAGCTCCCATCTATGCTATGAATCTGGTGAGGTATTATCTTCCATTCTTGCTCCAGACAGAAGTGGTGCAAAATTTGGATGTGTCAAGGAGCCTTTGAATAAATTCATCTTGTGTACCAATTGAGGTCATACCTGGTCTGGGAGGCCAATGCTCACCTCACGCCCTGGTCACTTCCTGGTTGGATTATTGCAATATGCTCTATATGAGGCTGCCCTTGAAAACTATCTAGAAATTATAATTAGTAATGCAATGGCAGAGTTTTGGACTTCCTGTGATTTGCCATGTGCATTGGCTTCAGTTCTTTTACAGGTGCAACATGAGGTGTTGGTTATCATCTTTAAAATTGTTCTGACCACTGTAATTACACACACGTCTTTTAAAAACAAGACTTGTTTTATTGCAACGCTAGGAATTGTTTTCATTCCCAGCCAGAATTAATCTCAAACAGTTCCCCGAGATAAGCACACACCTTTCAGTTCTGTGAACTGCTGCCAAAAACAGAAGTATCAAATGAACTGGAAAAGAAACCAACCGAAGTACAAAAAAACCCAACTGAAGTACAAAGAGCTTCCAGAATGACTCTGAACTGATCGAACTACTTTGCTTCCTGCAAAGGTATCATCATCTTGGCCTGACCTTTATATCTTATGGGAGGGGCAATCACATCCCAGCCTTACTCCCGAAGTCACCCCTTTTGTTTCAGCTACTCTCGCCTTCTAGCAGTTTTGCACACACGCGTACTGGGAACAGGCTACCCTGGATCCTCTGCCTCGCTACTGTCAGACTCTGAAGGCTCCGAAGGCAGCACCCACTCCCAGATGGTCCTGGCTCCATCTCTGCATCGGACGCAGGACCCACGCCCAAGTCCTCTCCAGACTCCCTGACTGATCCCCGTTCTTCCCCACTGTCCGATTCCGCTGCCGGCTGCACCGGCTGCCAGCGAACCACAACAAAAATCTTACATGGGCCAGGACTGTTATTGGCCAGAATGACTTTCCCTAAAAGTATCTACCTATTTTACTAAGTCCGATACAGTGGGAATACTCCAGGCCCTTTCTTTTAAATGTTGTCATCTAGCAAGGCCAAGTCAACACACCTTCTCAGTAGCAGTCTTTGTAACATTCTTTGTAATTCTTTGTAACATTCTTCCATGTGATTCAACAGACTACTACTTGTTTGGCCTTCCCAAAAGTCCTGAAATCCTGGATTTTTCCCACAAAAATTAGAGTAGCATGTCCTTCTTGGATATGAGGGATGTGTGTTTGGAAGGCACAAGACAAATTTTATGTCGCTTTTAGATGTTTTATTGTTTTAGTACTATTGTAAGTTGCCCAGAATTATGATACATAAAATGGGCACTATACAATCTTTTAATTAAATAAAAATTTATCCAAACTGTCTTTGTGCATTTTCAGATCTAGGCCACCTCAATTTCTGTTTCTATTTGTCTTTCAGTTAGACAGACTAGCACATTCCTTTTTCACCTGCCAAACAGTTCTGCCCACTTTCAGATGCTTATGTGAATATCTAATGCAGGAGTGTAGAACTCAAGGCCGGATCTGGCCTATGGGGCAGCCATGGAAATGACGAAAGACCTGCCCATGGTGCCTCTGCAGTGAAAACAGGGCCTGGGAGGGCCGTGTGCACCCTCCCGGCTCCATTTTTGTTGGCAGAGCCCTTCCCAGGAGCCGCCAAACCTCCTCCCACTGTGCTTCTCTTCCTCCTTGCCAGAAATGCTCACACGCCCAGTGGGAAGGAGGAGGCTTGGCAGGTGCCAGAGGGGCAGTGAGCGCTTTGCGGCTCCTGAGGGGAAGGGTTGAGCCTCCCCCTTGCAACATCTTCACTTGAGGGCATCGGTGGCAGCCACTTCCTGCAGCTCAGGAGGTCCGCGCTCTTCCCAGTGCTGCTTGGCCTCCTTGATGCGCGGAGGCAGGAGCCACAACACGAATTTGCTAGGGAGACTGCAGAATTGCCCCACCTCCCCGCCAGCCATCTGGTCTTCAGTACATGGCTCATTGGCCTCCAGACATCAGATTCCCAACACCCAGCACCACTTCAGAGATTCCTTTACCCCACCCCCACAGAGAGAGAGAGGTGGCGGGGAGAGAGACAAGACATGGGGGGGAAGGGAGAGGGAGAAAGGAAAAGAGAGAGAGAGGGAGGGAAAGAGAGACAAGACCGAGAGAGAGAAGGGAAAGAGAGACAAGACACAGCTAGAGAAAGAGAGAAAAAGAGGGGGTAGGGAGACAAGACACAGAGAGAGAGAAAGAGAAGAAAGACACAGAGAGAGAGAGGGAGAAAGAGAGGGGGAGAGGGAAAGACAGAGAGAGAGAAACACACACAGAGAGACAGAGAGAGAGAAAGAGGGAGAAGGGAGAGAGAGGGAAAGAGAGAGAGAGATGAGAGATCCCGGTGTTTTGTGGTCTCTGGGAAACGGGTCCAAATGACTCTTTGAGTATTTAAGGTTGCAAAACAGGCAGCCAAGCTAAGTGCCTGAAAGACCCTATCCCATCAGTGGGAGTCGAGGCGCTTCAGCAAACAGTATACTGGATTGATATTAGTGGTCCCCGGGATTTAAAATTATGAATTTAGTGATCCCTGAGGTCCAAAAGGTTGGACACCCCTGACTTATTTGGTTACTTCAGAAAGTAGATGATTAGAAATGAATATTAAAACATTTAAAGTACGTGGTTTGCTCAATGGGTTTATCATTGATTTGACAATTATAGGAACTCTTAAAATTGTGAAAACTTGGATCCTTGTTTTAGCATTACTAATGTCAAGGTTGTCCCTAATACAAAAGAATTCTACTGCTCCTTGGAATCCATGAAGGCCAACTTGGTGGCATGGATCTATTGCAGAAGCTAAAGTTGAGTTTTGCAAGGGATGTCATATGGGCATCCATTCTTTTGTATAAGGTTTTCCTTATGTAGAATCCAAGGGGCATTGTTGACAGATAGTACTATCACACTGGAGGAAAAGTAATGTAAAAGTGTATAAAAACAAAACAGTAATTTCCAGATTAGAAACAAAGTTAAAGAAAACAAACTTTGTCTAGCAGTTAATATGTTAGATATAACTCCTGACAGAAATCAGAAAGACACTGCATGCATTAGACATTTGTAATATTAATTATGAGAAAGACTCTTATTCATAAAGTGCATTATAGAAGGTACTGCTGACTGCTGTCAGGAACCATCTAAGAATCCCTATTTTTTTAGCAGCCTTTCAACCTCTAAAAGACTCAAGCCACCTTTGCAATTGGTCAGCTGTTACTTTTTTTAAGTACAAGAGCATGATAACCAATCAAAATCAAAGTAATCACACTTGGTAGACAAGAAAACCAATCCTTTACCTACCACTTTTGATAACTGACCTTTATTTTCAATATTTTAAGCTATCCAAATAGAATAATAAAATTTAACTATACTTTCCAACATCACTTCATTATCTATTATCATTTTTCATCTTTATATTCTCATAAGTTACTTTGTATCAGACTCTTTATTTTTATTCATGCTCTATCTTCCTTAATCATATATGCTACATGTTTACAATTTAATCTGTTCATATCATTTCATTAATCATTCAAAATTTCATCTTAATTTATGATTATCCCTTCTCTAATTTCCTTAGTCATATATTCTTGTAATCGCCATGTTTATATTTTCAAATCTGTAACAATATATCCTCATTACCTTATACAAATGGATAACAAAATATTTAATTCATTAAAAATATATTAATCAATCACTAATTTCCTTAATCATGTATTCTTATGTTCACCATGTTTACAATTTCATACCATTCTTTAAGCATTTAAAATTCCATCTTAATTTATATTATCCCCTATTATATTCCCCCAGTATTACATTTGCTACAGTTGCTTATATTCTATTTTCCATGTTCCTTTCCCTCTAACATCTCATTTTTACACAAGTATATTTTCTCTTAGCCAATAACTTCAAACTTATATTACCTCATTATCTTATATATATGAGTAACAAAATATGTAATTCATTAAAAATATCCTACCATGTGGTTATATCTCCACATAACATTTCTTTTCATGTCTTAACTATTAATCACTTACATCTTATATAAACATTTCTATCTTAATTAATCTATTATAAATTCTTATTTTCATCACTATTACATTAATATTATTCCTTCTTGTTCTAATTCTTAATCCCAATTCCTCAAAGTCTATTATATATATTTTTACTACAAATATACCTCTTAATGTGGAGTCTCCCTCCTTTCCATTTCTAACCATTATCTCTAAGTCTCTTTTATATTAATTCATCTTTTTTTGCTTGCTTACCATTTACTATCATCTTTTGGCTTTTTCCTTTAATCCTTCCTCTATTTATCATCATTTTTAAAATATTTTCTCTCCCATTTCACAAAGTTTGCCCCCAGCCTCTTTTTATCTCCTCTCTGTATTTCCCTAACCATTTCATTTATCAGCATTCCAACTTCAACATCCCTCCCCCTTATTTATTATATCTATCATTAATATCTCATGTGCAATTTCTTTTTTCTTCTTTTGTATTATTTGTTGTTCCTTTTGTTCTGTTTCACTGGTTCCTCTTTCTTCTGACTCCTCCTCCTTCTTTGTTCTTTCTCCTTCTTCTTCTGTTACCATCGCCATTTCTAAATTTTCTTCTATTTTCTGTATTTTAGTGCATAAATCCAACATTCTGTCCTACATCTCATTCATGGCTCGAATGTCCATCTTTATTTCTTTGCATGTATCACTCATCTTTATACTGCTTGTTATTCCAATTGTCCAGTAACCAGTAAGTTTTATTTTATTTGAACCAGTGTCTCCTTTTTATTTTAAAATGTCAATGTCCTCAAATCTTTATATCCCAATGTTAATCAGTCCAAGTCACGGACAATTCCGGGGGTAGTATCCTCCTGTATCCTTACTTTTTGATTATAATATACTGCAACTTCCAGGGATCTTATTATAATATCTTTCTTTTATTTCTTTTTTAATTTCTTCCTTTGATAAAATCACTAGTTTGAAGGAATCTACAGGATTTTTCTTTCATCAACAAGTGGCACTTTTAGTCCAGTTTCACAGCCACTCTTTTTCCGTTTCTTTATTTAGCTTCACCAAGTTTAAAAATCAAATATTATTTCTCTTTAAAACAATTATTTCCAGCATTCAAATTAATGCCTTTATAGATGCCAAATCCTGCCCCATCACCAATTCCAAATGAATATTCTTTCAAATTAATTCCTTTTCAAATTTGAAGTTTTTTTTAAAAAGAACTCTTTATATTTCCCAATTTCTTCTATCTTCCGTCTGCCGCTAGCATAATTCTTTATTCTTCTCTGTTATAATCTTTTGGGGTAGTACAAATAAAATAAATTCTTCTCATCCTTCTCCAAACACTATTCCCAATCTCCACTCCAGTGCTGCGCTTAGATGTTTCTCGGTTGTCCCAACTTTGTAGAGGCCATCCTGGCACATTTCTTCTCTCCGGCATTGCATAGAGAGCAAGCTAGGGATTTCTATAGGGAAGTTGCGTTCTCCCCCGGAACCTCACCAGGCACCCCTCCTTAGCTTTGCCGCCCCTCCAAGGCAGCTTTCGGCTCTGTTTGGAGCCCATAAACGGCAAGAAGCCAGCGCAGGAACGGAGACCTCCATTCGCTGCTTCTGATCTTGTCTTGATGTCAGTCGCAAGTTCTGCTTAAAGCAGTCTTGAAGCACTCAAGATAATGTGATATCCCACCTCATTTTCTGTTCAGACCAATAACTCTTTAACCATGAGACAAACTTGCTAGATTCATGATATGCAAAACCATGATTATACTAAATAAAGCAAGGATAAATGATTCTACAAATTATGGTTAATTATCTTTGTTTAAACCCTAGTCTTGGTACAGATGATATGCTAAGCTCAACTCCAATATGGATGAGGGGTCATACAAATTTGGTATAAATGCTGCAGAAAAAAATGAGAAAACAAGAAAATTGAATGTAAATAAAATAAATGACAAACAAGAACCATTACTTACATTCGTCCTATACCTTCATACATCCTTGTTTCTTCAGCCAAAGTCATGATCTCTGTGTCTGTAAGATGTGCATGCTTTTTTGTTCTGTTCAGCTGATCTATTTGTATATCTGCCAGTTTCACCTTTTGCTGGGTTTCAATGACCTTAGCTTGAAGTTCAGAAAATGCCTGACATGGAGAAAAATACAAATGTAGCTTAAAAAAAATCTGTGACAAGTCTTCATTCTTCACCAAAACCTGTCTCTTTATACAGGTTGTCCTTGACCTACAACCACAATTGAGCCCAAAATTTCTGTTGCTAAGTGAGAAACTCACTTCGTTGAGTTTTGCCCCTTTTTAACGACCTTGCTTACCACAGTTAAGTAAACCATTGCAGCTGTTAAATTAGTAAAGTGAATCCCATTTACTTTGTCAGAAGATCGCAAAAGGTGATCACATGACCCCGGGACACTGCAACTGTCATAAATATGAATCACTTGCCAAGCTTCTGAATTTTGATTGTGTGACAGGGGGCTACTGCAATGGTTGTAAGTGTGAAAAATGATTGTAAGTCACTTTTTTCAGTGCTTTTTCACCACTTTTTCACAACTTTGTATGGTCACTAAATGAACTGCTGTAAGTCAAGGACCACCTGTAATGCATTTTAATTTTTTAGTAGCTATCTAACTAGTCATTGATTAAAAGAGAAAAGCCAGGTCAACTTCAGAAAGTCTAATGCATGAGTAGTGGCTGACACCATGGTTAAAAATGGCAAGAGAGCAGACCTCCTTTTCCCCCTACTGCAATCTCTTAACAGCATGTACTGTATATTTAAACATCAGATAAACTAAAGAAACATGTAAAATATGCATCAAATTTCAAAACATATTAAAAAATATGCATGTGTCTTTAATGATACATAGCAGCAAGACACAAAGATGTTCCAATTACCAAATAGTAATCTGGAATAGCCATTTTGTTAATCAGATTAAATAATTCAGAGAATATTGTACAAAAATGGGAATTGCCCACCAGGGCCCACATCACAGCTTTGAAGATTTATTTTACTGATAAAAATATTTACCGTGCATTATATAATTGTAAAAACAATTCTGCAAGGTAAATGGTGAGCACTATTCATTCTGCTGTACATTTGCTCTACATTCTACAAACTCCTTTATAACTGATTCGTACAATGTACCAAGCAAAAACTATGTTTTTAGTGCAATGTATGAACAGCTTTATATGTATGGACTCAATGAGCTTTATCACTTTGTGGAGACTTTTACTTATGATAGCTTAATTTATTTCTTTCACATAAAAAAGCAGATCCTGAAGATTCAAATTGGGTGATATATTAAAATTTAAAGAGATATGGAAAGATTTGTAAATCTAATAGAGTTAACTAATGTGCTTGTCTTCCATGCAGCCTAAATGACAGATGAAATCGGAAGTATAATCACCTTATATTTTTCCTGCAGAAAGGTGATAAATATTATAAATTATTACAATAATTTGACAGAGTTTGATCCAAGTTGAATGAATCATTACATGACCAGTACCATCAATGTGTCCTGGTTTGATATTGAAACTGTTAGAATTACATTTTGGAACAAGTTTTCTTGGTTTGAATTGAAATACTACAGATTTTAAATGTATTTTTATTTTTGACGCAATCTGTAGGATTAAATGTGAATGCTAAAACGTATCTCAACACCTCCCCAAAATAAGTTTGTAAAATAGATACAAAACAAAAAGTAATCTAATTGAAATTTGATTATCACCTGACTAGTTTTGAAATAGAATTAAATCATTTAAAATACTTCCCTCCTTTTATTTTCAGAATTTGATACAAAACTAAATTTATAGCAAATAAAATTATAAATAATTTTCTTCCAAAACATTATTCTTAAGCAAACAGGTAATGACACCAGCTTAAATAGAAAATGAATCATATGAGAAACAAATTGTTGCCATAATTGCGTTCATAGATAAAATGCTTCCAAATATATATTGCTGGGGGAAGGGAAACAGATATGAAAAGTTCGTAGAGACCATTCGCCAACTTGCGAAGTGGAAAGGGATCACATGAACCCACCAAGCAGAATTTGCTGATATTCTATGAAATCATTAGGCATCGCACTCGACTCGAAGGATCAACCAAGAATAATCTGCTAAATAGTAAGAAGTTTGATATTCTTAATGCATAAGTGCCTAAAATTCTTAGAAGCCCCACTCTAGAGGAGACACCAACCACCAAACCCCAGACAAACTCTTATGATAATGGGCAACAACCACCAACTTCCAAAACCCCCCTTACTTTCAGGCAACTCCTAACCCTATTTTCATTTTCTTTACCTTTTTCAACTCAAGATCCACGGCCGCCGCCATTTTAACTAGCACAAAATCAGCTACGCATGCGCCTTAGGCAACAGCTTTAACTGACGGCATAACGGTCCTTTGTTCCTGTTCAGTCGAGACATGCGTAGTAGGGATCGATAAGTTACGGCTAGGTTAGAGGATGGGACGTTCAGGTTTTGTCTTGTCTTCTGTTTATCCGCAAATTCACCTTATATCATTCAGTTGGCAGTTTTAATGGCTTCAGTAAAAGTACACGCGCTTTTTTCTTTTCTCTCAAAACAACAGCTCCTTTATTGGTTCCCAAATAAAAAACAGATCGTATATGCAGTCGCCCCCCAATATAACAACGCGAAGCCTTGCTGCAATCTTATCAGGTTCCACTCCTCAGCTTGCCTTGCGTTTTGCAGCTAACAAGTTATATGGACAGTAAATGAATGCAGTCTTGGAAGTTTCAAGACTTCACTTCAACTTCATCAACAACAATACAAGAGCACACAACAGATACAGGCTCAATGTAAACCGCTTCAAACTCGATTGCAGAAAGTACGACTTCAGCAACAGAGTGGTCAATGCCAGGAATGCACTACCTGACTGTTGTTACATCCTCTAACCCCCACTCCTTTAACCTCAAACTATCCACTATTGACCTCACCACATTCCTAAGAGGTCTGTAAGGGGCGTGCATAAGTGCAGCATCGTGCCTACCGTCCCTGTCCTATTGTCCCCATTTATTCGTACCTATTTCCTGTATTCTTACTCATGTTTATACTTATAATCTTGTAAGCGACTGACAAATCAAATAAATACATAAATAAAGCTCAGACTGGTTCACCTCATATTTATGCTAATTTGTGTTGTAGTATGCTGGGTCTTGGTTTATACATTGTGTTAAACTATTCAGACATTTATTAAAAAGACACATATCAAGGCATAAACCATTGTTAAGTCACAATGGTTTGGGTCACACATTTGCTTTTAGCAAATCACATGGTTTACAATAACATACTTAACCACTGTTTATCTAATAAATCACAGTAGCTGAACTCAAACATCATACTAAGCCACATAAATCACATTTTGGATTACAGTAATGTGCATTGTATTTTTGAAAGAAATATCCTTCTGGGTTCAATTCCAAGTGGGGAAGAAAGACACTGGAAACATGGTGACTGCTTGCAAAGATGGTTTAATGGTGGACAGGATCACATGCTTTGGGTAAAGAAAGAAGGGCTGAGAGTCCCCTGGTTTTACACCCTCTGTTGGGATTTGAGCTTGTATTCTGATTGGTTGTCAGACTCCCATGGGACCATGCAGGGGCAACTCTGTAGGTTGTCCTGGGTCCCAGGCTTGGTTGAGCCTTGTTGGATGATGATGTAATGAAAGGACTTTAGGCAATTCCTACTATAGCTCTATATGGAGTAGATCTTTGTTATGTAAAATAGACTGGCTTAAGCCAGAATAATGGTCCATTAGCAAAGGTGGGGGGGCTGAGTTTCTGCCTCTCTGAGTTTCTACTTTTCTTTTTAGGGGAAATATTTTGCCTTTTTAGTATATCCTAAAATATTTCATTTTCCTAGGAGAGGGGTGGGTTTTAACTTCCAACAGTATGTATGTCATATTTAGCTGGATGTTTATTCGGAGCTTGTTTAATGAATCTGCAGAGTATCAAAGACTCTTAACAATTTTCCTTACAGTAATTTTTCTTTAATTTTAAAATATGCTTTTGTCCTAATTTTCCCTAACTCTGTCAGAGAAAATGGCTTTTTTGATCATGGATTTCTTGTTATTACTATTTTTTATTGTACAATTTTCTTGGTTATGTATATTCACAATAACAGTATACCGTCTGGATAACATCTCTACAATCTCTATTTAATACAGATAATAAGTCTTATATACACAGTAATTGTAACTATTATTCTCAATATCTATTCATCTTCATCTTCACTTATCCCTGTTAAAAATTTTGTGTTATTTGATTAGGCCCTCTGTTCAATTTTTATCTATAATCCATTAATAATATCAAACATTATAAACATCAAGTAAACATCATATTTATAACCATTAACCTCCTATCATAAGGTTTACTTATCTTAATTATTCAATGTTCATTATTCAATTACACAAATTACTTCATCTTTGTTTACATATCCAGATTTCTAACTTCTGCTGCTATTTTCTACTCTTTAATAGAATAGTTCCCAAACTAAAAAAGTAATCTTTTCCCCATTTCTAGCTTCTATCTTTATACTAATTCTTAATAGTACAACTCCTGTGTTAAACAGTACTCTGCATTTATCCTTCATCTCTTGTCCGTTTTCGTATTTCAACTCTTGTTGATTTCTTTTTTTTTTTAATTACATTTATATGCCGCCCTTCTCCGAAGACTCAGGGCGGCTTACAATTTTTGGAGCACAACCCAATGCGCTCAGCAATAGCCTTCATTCCATTGTATATGCCTGCTTATTACTAAGCGGCATTTTTACAAGGTCAGCTAATTGCCCCCAACAATCTTGGGTCCTCAATTTACCTACCCCGAGAGGATGGAAGGCTGAGTCAACCTTTCTTGGCACATCTCCCATACTCCTCCCATGGGATCTTGTATTTTCTTATCTCGTTTGTGTTTGATCTAAGTATTTCTTCTGTCTCTGCTGTTTCTTCACTCTTTTGAACCTTCAGTACACCTTTCAATGATCTTTTCTTCACTTCAGGGGTGTCTTTCTGTATATCCCTTCTAACTTTTGATGTCTTAAAGTGTAATTCACTATTTCTGTTTCAGCTTTGACTGTCCCTTCTTTTTGTATCATTTGTCATTTCCCCTCCCCTGTCCTTTGCTCTGTCCTTTCTATTTTATTTTCCATTTCCTGAATTTCATGTTTGTTGTTCAATGTCTTAGGGTCATAATTTTCTGGTCTCACAACTACATCATGTATCAATTCTTTTATCTTCCTTTGGTTCCTTATCATCATTTCCTCCGTACCTTGGAGCATCAATGATATTTCTTTTGGTAAGACATTTATTTCCCCTTGTAGTCCCATTTTTCCTTATTTTAATAAATTTAGATTTTTACTCAGTAATCTGCCAAAATCCAAAAGTCCCAGTTATGCCACACCAATATTAGAGCAATTCACACAATCACTCCATTAATTAGTCCCTTAACAATCTCCACTTTGTTTCAAAACTCCAAGCAGTTTCACACTCACACACTGTCCAACATATTCAAAATCCTCAAGGTTCTAAAAGTTGAATGTTTTCACAGTCTGTCTCCAAACACCAAGTATAATGAGTTTGCAGGTGTTTAGTGTATTCCAGCCCATCTACCTTAGTCATAACAATTTTCACTTCATCCACTTTTTCCAGCACTCTATTGCCTTCCTTGGCCAGCAGGTATCACTGTTACTTTGTTCCTCCACTTTTACTGCAAATAAAATGTCTCCGAAAAAAAATATTTTTCAATAATTTCCCAAAGTTCTTCAAATCAAAATGATAGTAAGAGTATAATCCAGAATTTTGAAATAATTTAATTTTTAAAGAGCTAACCAATCATCCTGTCTTTTATTTTAAAAATTGCTTCTGACTACAATTCCTTATCTTTCTTTTCCAAATCTGGTAGTAGCTCCAGGTCTTTAGTTGCCGCTATTTACCTCCACTGAGTCCCACTTTCCAAAGGGGGTGTTTTAGGGAAAATTCCACAGCAAAGGTTAGAAGAATTCTTACCCAGACCGAGTACATTGTTACTGGATCTTTCCTTTCTTTTCTTCCGTTTCAGCTGTCTTCACAGCTTCAGTTCAGCCATAATGGCTGTTTTCTCTTTTGCTGGTTCAAGGGGTTTTCTTCGGGTCAGTCAAGGAGGCTGCACTCTCCTCATGGCCACCGAAGCATCCCGTCTACCTTCATCACCCCTACAGGGTGACTTTCGGCCTCATAGAGCACCTGGACTGAAGAAATCGGTGGGGCTTCGTGGAGCTCCCACTTATCCGCACCACTTCGCCGTGACATCAGCTGCCTTTATTTGGGTTTCTTTGTTTTGTATATCATTCCAAATACTATTGTTCTGGGTAAAAGGGATTTTCAGTGTTCTGCTTTACTTGCTTTGACTGGAAGTTGCTTTTTCAGAGTGTTACTTTTTAATTTCCTGAGCCAGAACAACAGAAAAGATTGGTCACTTCTATGTAACTGTCACTTTGCATTATGGAATTTTGGAGCAAAACAGTAGCAGTCATTCAAGGAGCATGTATCATAAAAGAAGCCACTGTGGGAAGCCCCCCCTCCATATTTTAAATATGAAATATGTTGAGGAATATTAAAAGGCAGGATATTTCCTTAAAGGAGAAATGGAGAAACAAGTTTTTAGGGGTAGGAAGCAGCCTCCAAGTCTTTCTTAATAGCCCACAACAGATGCCAGCACTTAAGAGATAAAGAGCTTATAAAGAAGAAGCCGACTATCTAGATGGCTCTATTCATAAGCAAAGCAAATATTGCAGACAGAAATCCATTCAAGACAGGATATTTTGAAACTGCTTGTAGCAAAGTTCAACAGCTAATAAAAGCAGAATGGTAGGATTAGAAAGCAGCCCCTCACTCAAGATCCATCTCAGGAAAAAAGCTATTAGACATAATGGGAATTGCCCAACACCCTTTCAGAACACAAGCCCCTTCATTGCACCATCCCCAGAGCAGTCCAAGCTTCAAAGTCACAGAAACCTAAGAGCTCAGATAAACAATAATCCAGAGGTTGACCAGATTAGCTCAGACAAATACTTCGGATTTGCCTATCCTCTTTTGCCTACAGAGCCAGTTATGACCCCTGCATAATCCCTACATGACCCTGTAGGAATCTGACAACAGCCAATAGAATATAATGTTCTTGCACAGGAACAGGAAGTTCAAATTAAAAAAACCCAAAGAAAGTATAAAACCTACTCACTCTCAACTCCATTTTGTCAGCTGCACCAGAACCACAAACCCTGGTGGTTCTGCTTCATCAATAAACCTTACTTTCCAATAGTGTCCATGTAGACTCAGTGTGATGGCTTGAGAAAAAGAAGCATTGGTTTCTTATTCTTGTTCCCTTGCTTTTCAAATCTATCCTCTCTTAATTGTTCAAAAGAATATTTCCTTCCTCTCCAACAGATGCCTTCCCCAAATGGAGGAGTGGGGCTAATTCTTCCAATTTGTTTTGGAAGAAGTGGCACAATTAGCACTACTGCTTGCTAGGTGTGTTCATACAGACAGATATTAAATAATAGACCCTTTTCCTGTTTTAAAAAGAGGTTTTTCTTTTAAGTTTCACCCCATTCAATTTAAGACAAGCTAGCTTCTAAATTCTCCAAAATACATCCTGCCAAAATACATCATTTAAAAAAAAACAATGAATAAATCAGTTACAGAGCAAATTAGAAAAAAAGCACTGCCAGGCTTTGGACTTTGGTTTTGTTGAGAAGGCAACTTCTGGTAGGAAGCTTTAGATCACTACTAACTGTCTGATAGCTACTTTTAACTACTGTACAAGCATCTTGTGATGCTGAATAGCAATAAGCAGAACTCATAAAAGAGAAATCTGGATCCGGCCTAAAATTCAGGAGCCAAGGCAGGTTTGTCAGTCAGTCCAAAGATCAGATTTCACAAAAATGACACACCAAGCAGGAAATCAGACAGTTGTTTCCAACGGAGAATCAGGGATCAGGCTGCCACTTAAATTATGCTGGAGCCAGCTATCTTCAATTAAAATAGCTTCTCCCTTGCTTGGCAAAGAGCCTCATTGAACATCTTTGTTCTACTCCAGGGGTGGGCAAACTTTTTGACTCGAGGGCCACAATGGGTTCTTAAACTGGACCGGAGGGCCAGAACAAAAGCATGGATGGAGTGTTTGTGTGAACTAATATAAATTCAAAGTTAGATTACTTCACGTAGCCTTCTGGGAGAGCAAGAGAACCCTCCGCTCTTTCGGCTCCACAGGCCGGATAGAACAGCCGAACGGGCCGGATCCGGCCCCTGGGCCATAGTTTGCCCACGGCTGGTCTACTCTCTGCTCCATTCCCCAAGTGTGAGGGCTTGGTGGCCATTCCTCATCATCTGACTGCTCCAACTGTTCTAATGATGTCTTTGTTTGTCAAATGATTCCTCCACTTGATGTCTCCTTGAGGCTAATACTCCACAGGTTCAGCTGGAGCAGTTCATTCAGAGTCTGAGTCCTGGGCTGTGACAATCAGAAGCCAAGTGGGGAGGGGGGTGATGCAAAAGAAAAAAAGAAAGAGAAAGAAAGAAAGAAGGAGGAATGGGAGAAAGAAAGGGAGGGAGGGGAGAAAAAAGAAAAAGAAAGAGAGGGAGAGAGGGAGGGAAAAAGGAGAGGAAGGAAGGACTACAAATCTTGCCAGTAGACCAAGGGTCTTCAAACTTGGCAAGTTTGACACTTGTGGACTTTGTTATAAAGTGATTTACACGATGTACTAAGCCATAATGTGTCTAAGAATAACAAGTCATCTGAATCAGCACCATAAGGTAAATTTCGTTTAGGCCACGCTGCCTTGGTTACTTTATGATTATGTATTTAATAAATAATCACAGAGTACTAATGATTTTATCATTTATTTATCATGGAAACTGATCAAGGAGAGATTCAACCTAGAAATAAGGAGAAATTTTCTGACAGTGAGAACAATCAACCAATGGAACAGCTTGTCCTCAGAAGTTGTGGGAGCTTCACCACTATAAGCTTTCAAGAATAGACTGGACAGCCATCTATCAGAAATGGGTTCTCCTGCTTGAGCAGGGGGTTGGAATAGATGATCTACAAGGTCCCTTCCAACTCTGTTATATATTCTAAATGACAGTATTCAGTTTGCTGACCAGCTAAAGCTTCAATTGAGAGCCAGTTAGCCACCACAAGGGTATCTAAGACACTGACTGATACTGAAAACAACCAATAAACATTTTTGTCTAGGATTTGGTATATCACCTGAACAACAGCCATAGGTAGCTCTTTTGCTATGATTAGCACCATATATTGCTTAATGTTTCATGCCTTTGCAATGAATGTTCTGCAATTAGGTTCACAGAACCCAGCTACTGCCCTCAGTCATAATTTGTTTGTCCATAGTTTGTTGAATATTTCCCATTTCATTGGTTCATGTACCCTGCTGTTCCAAAACCAACCAAATCACATTATAATTTAGTGTGAAGAATGATCCCAGCAACTAGCTTATTAGCATTCTTCTCCTTGCTGCAAAGAGAGCTATATTAGAATTGGGAAGAAAAACTAGGGCAGTCTTTAGCTGGCAGGATTAAAATTTGCCAACTTCTCCACTCAACAGCATACAAAGAATGTAACTGATGATGCATGTTTTGACCTATAAAACTCCTGTTAGCTATTAAACTTGGAGACACCAAGTGACAATTATTTTCTATGTGCCAGAAAAGCCATGTAGGAGGGTTTTGAATGGTTGACCTATGTATATTCGGTTCTCTGAAAGGAATGTTTGTGAGAGCTTGACCTTTTAGGGCTTCTTCAAATATAAGCTGAACTTGGAGGGGACACATACATTGAAAGGAATTTGCCCAGAGAACCAAGACTAAGCCTGGTTAGAAGCTGTTTCCTGTTTTTGTTTTCTTCTTAAACATACATTTACAACATAGAAGGTATTTGAAAAATTGGATGATGTGATTTCCTGACTTATTTTTTTCTCCAGTTAGTAACTAGATAGTAAAAGCCAGCATTTTACTTTGATATCATCTGAAAGCTGGAACCCCTAAGAGCTGCCATGCAGGGTTTCAATTTAACAATGACTAAAAGGGAATGCTGCCAACAAATGAATCACTTGCATTAATTTCCTACAATACATTTTCATTGTAATGTCATCATCCCAGAATTATCCGTGGTTTTAAATTGTGAGATCTGCCGTGGCCTAAAAACATGGCTTTTCCAACTCGCTGACCCAGACTGATGGAGGGGATAGGATTTTAGTAATAGTTTTATGAATTTTTACCGGCTTAGTGAGATTTTGTATTTAATAGTTTTTTAATTTTTGTAATATATTCTTTTGTTATTGTAAGCCGCCCTCAGTCCTTCGGGAGATAGGGTGGTATAGAAATCTCATTAAATAAATAAATAAATAAATAAATAAATAAATAAAGTCTTCATAGCAGTAATAGCCTTTTAAGATTTAAGCTAAAAAAAAAAGACTTACCAAATACCTTCTCTGAAGGATTTGAAATGCCCTTGGCTTAGTCCTGGAAGAAGAGCTCTTCTTGATATTTGTAGAACTACCAGTATTTTAAACCACTTACTACATAAATTATTAATTTTATCTAAGAAATTGTTACTTCCAATTCATATAGAATCTTATTAAATTTTAGTAAATTATTTTAATTACATATTCAAACATCAGCTTTCTGATTGGGATTGTGATAAAAGGATTTAAGGAGGACCCCCAAAATTCAAAGGCTTTCTCTTACTTTAATGTATTTTTAAAACATGTCTTGCTTTAATAAATATATTAAAAGATATGGCAACAATGGTTTTTTTTAAGTACTTGATTTCTCCCAATTTTAGTTCTGCTGCAGAAGTCAGGTCAACTTTATACGTGTAAATCTAATATATAGACATTTACAAAGACAAATTAGAAAAGAGATGCAATGCAGGGGTGGGATGCTTTCGGCTCTATAGGACCGGTAGCTCTGAAGAGCAGCAGACACTGAACTGGTTCTGTGTTTGCTGCTGTTTGGCCCACCTGCCCATCCGGGCTCTTACCTGATGTTTATTTCCTGCTTTTTCAACCTCAGCTGCTTTGAGAAAAACGTAGTCACCGAACCGGTAGTAACACCGGTTGCATCCCACCCCTGGTGCTATGCTATAAGAACTGTGTGTCCTCAGTACCAAGAGGATCCTAATGACACAAACTTTCTGGGCGATGGGTTGTCATTTCAAAACAATTTGTAGACATACTGAAAATAACACTAATTTCCCTAAAAGTAATTATGCTTTTGCCATCATTTAGCTCATAAATCCAAGAAGCATGAATAATTTAAAGACTCTAACTCCATGTTTATCAAACTGGGTGACTTTGTGTGGACTTCCTAGCTGTGGAATTATGGGAGCTGATATTACATATTTTAAAATTGCTGTGGTTAAGAAACTGTTCTATCTCAGCAATAGCATATACATCTCAGGATTTCAGATATTTAGATCAGACAGAATTGAAGAGACATCGGGTAAAATGAAGGGTGGAGGATTATGTTTATATATCAACAACAGCTGGTCTCAGGATATAACTATAATATACAAATTCTGTGATGAAAATTTTGAATCTTTACATATCAACTGCAAGCCATTTTATTCTCCACGTGAGTTCTCCTCATTTCTCCTAATAGCTGTATATGTTCCTCCACAAGCTTGTGTAAACAAGGCATTACAAACTCTAGCTGATCAAATTATGGAGGCTGAAGCTAAACACCCAGATTCCCTTCCCATCATTTTAGGAGATTTCAATCAAGCAAACTTAAGGAAAGAGCTCTCAAAATATTTCCAGCATGTAAATTGTCCCACCAGAGGCAAAAAATACTTTAGACCAGGGGTGTTCAAACTTGACAGCTTTAAGACTTGTGGACTTCAACTCCCAGAATTCCTCCTCCAGTCATGTTAGCTAAGGAATTCTGGGAGTTGAAGTCCACAAGTCTTAAACTTGCCAAGTTTGAAGACTCTTGCTTTAGACCAGTGGTTGTCAACTGGTGGGCCATGGCCTACTGGTGGTCCGTGAGAAAATTTTGGTGGTCCACAGAGAAATGTCACCCCCAGAGCACCCCCCAAAGCAATTAATCCAAGTTGCTTGGGAACACAAGGCTGTGCCGCCCAAATGGCCCGCGGGAACCCTCCCCTCCAGCTCACTCCTTACCTGGCAAACTTGCCTGCTAAGTTGCTATTTTTCCTTTTTTTTCCCCTGACCATCAGCTGTTCTGCTGTGTCAGGAGATTTAGATTAGCTAGAAAGCAGGACACCGTTGGATTTCTTGCTTTAGATCTTTGGCTCTGCTTTTAAGCAGAGCTGAACCTCCCTTAGGACTGAAGGTTCTATTATTCAGTTGCAGACTCAAATAGCCAATGGCAGAAACACAGATCTCTAAGTGAATCTGTGATTCTGTGAACAACTAAATCTGCCTGCCTGCTTTGCCTGATTTTGGGTAAAAGTTGCTCTTTTTTTACATAAAAAATTCAATATTTTTTTTTAATTACATTTATATGCCGCCCTTCTCCGAAGACTCAGGGCGGCTTACAATTTTTGGAGCACAACCCAATGCGCTCAGCAATAGCCTTCATTCCATTGTATATGCCTGCTTATTACTAAGCGACATTTTTACAAGGTCAGCTAATTGCCCCCAACAATCTTGGGTCCTCAATTTACCTACCCAGAGAGGATGGAAGGCTGAGTCAACCTTGAGCCTGGTGGGATTCGAGCCTACAGTAATTGTAGACAGCTGGATCTTAAGAGCAGGCATTAACAGCCTGAGCCACCAAAGCTATTTACATACATGATGTGTTGTGAGTTAATTTTGTGAGTTTGCTTGCAAGCAAATTTTATGTGACAGACTCAGGTAGCCAATGGCAGAAAGATATATCTCTGAATCTGTGATTCTGTGAGCAACTCAATCTGCCTGCCTGCTTTGCCTGCTTTTGGGTAAAAGTTGGTCTTTTTTAATTAAAAAAATCAATATTTACATAAATATTTATAATATTTACATACAAGTCATGCCCAGCCAGTCACATGACCACCAGCCACACCCACAATTAGGCCACGCCCAAGAACTGTTTGTTAAGAAATTTGAATCCCATCCCTGCCTCTGTGTGTTTGTGTGTGTGTGTGTGTGTATGAGAGAGAGAAAGAGAGAGGGAGAGAGAGAGGTTAGATCAGATCTCTCTCTCTCTCTCCCACCAACGTCAGCAAGCCACTGTCAGTCAAAATTCATATTAGTGGTCCCTGGGATTTAAAATTATGAGTTTGGTGGTCCCTGAGGTCCAAAAGGTTGGCGACCCCTGCTTTAGACCACTGCTACACAACAGTAAAAGATGCTTATAGGTCTTTACCACGAGCAGCTGTGGGACACTCTGATCACTGCATGATTCACCTTGTGCCTGCCTACAGACAAAGACTTAAAACCATGAAACCAACAATTAAATCAGTGAGGACTTGGTCTGATGAGGCAAAGCTGAAGCTCCAGGCTTGCCTTGATTGCACTGATTGGAATGCTTTTGAAGATACCTCTGCAGACCTAGATGAGCTCACAGGTACTGTAACATCATATGTCAGCTTTTGTGAAGACTTATGTGTACCAAGGAACCTGTGAATATATAGTAACAATAAACCTTGGTTCACAGCTAAACTTAAGCATCTATGTCATTCCAAAGAGGAAGCCTACAGAAAAGGTGACAGAATGCTATACAATCAGGCCAGAAACATATTGACAAGAGAGATCAGAGCAGCAAAAGGAAGCTACTCTGAAAAGTTAAGGAATCAGTTCTCAACAAATGAACCAGCAAACATGTGGAAAACTCTTAAAACATCACTGGCTACAGCAAACCTCCTTCCCAGACAGAAGGAAATCAACAACTAGCAGATGACCTGAATGTGTTTTACTGAAGGTTTGAAAGGAAACTACAGCCACCTATCTCCACAACCCCCATCTCAAACACACCAACAACAGCCAAGCCTCCTACAACTGACCCCAACCCATTGGGTTTACAACCTCTGGTGATCCCAGAAAAAGATGTGCAAGATCTATTTCACAGACAAAAGCCAGGAAAAGCACCTGCGCCAGACAAGATAACTCCTTCTTGCTTAAAAGTCTGTGCTGACCAATTGGCCCCCATCTTCACCCGAATCTTCAATACATCACTAGAGATGTGCTATGTTCCTTCTTGCTTCAAACGCTCTGCTATCATCCCAGTGCCAAAGGAGCCTTCCAGTTGCTCTAATTTCTGTAGTTATGAAAACCTTTGAAAGGCTAGTGCTGTCCCACATGAAAACCATCATGGATCCACTCTTAGATCCCATGCAGTTTGCATATCGAGCAAATAGATTGACAGTTAATATGTTAATATGGCTCTGCACTACATCCTACAACACCTTGAATCTCCAAATACCTACACAAGGGTTCTCTTTGTAGACTTCAGTTCAGCATTCAATACTATCATTCCAGACATTCTTCTAACTAAACTAAACCAACTAGTGGTACCTGAACACACCTGTAAGTGGATCATAAGCTTCCTAAGAGACAGGAAGCAGCAGGTGAAGCCAGGCAGAATCACATCTGATACCTATACAATTAGCACAGGCCCCCCCGTGTGCTTTCTCCACTTCTCCCTATATACCAATGACTGCATCTCAAACAATCCATCTGTTAAAATACTGATGTTTGCAGATGATACAACAGTGATTGGTCTCGGAGCCTTCTCGAGAACGGGCGGCGGTTTGTGATCGTCCAGGACCGCAGCCTGGCTCTTGCGTCTGAGAGCCCCGATCCTGCAAGGTTCGGGGCTGAAGCTGCCTCGTAGGGGCGGCGGAGAAAGGGAAATCTGCCAGCCAGAGTGAGGGGAGCTGCATCTCCCCCCTCTTGGGTCTGGTCTTTTCCCTCCGAAGACGTCAAGAAGTGGTGGTCAAAAATGGCCACCTCGAAGAGAAGGTCTCAACGGGATTAAGATTGGTGCAGGAGGAAAGAGAGAAGTCACAGCAGAGGAACGGGAGTATCGGATGGTAAGATCAAGGCACCCCGGGATCAAGATAAAGATGAGTTTTTAAAAAAGAGAAACAGAAGCGGCGTAGTTCCAAGTGATGGAAAAAATAAGTAAAATATTTTGACAGCTATAAGGGGCTTCGAACCGGGAAAGGAAGAAGCCAGCATAAGAACTTAAGTTTGGGGCTCGGAAAACTTTGAATATCAAAATAAAAGGAAAGGGTTAAGACTCTGTGCAGAAAGTGCCACTTTGTGGAGAAAAATTGGAAGCTAAAGAAGTAAGAAACTATCTTGTTCCTTCGTGGATTGGAGTTGTTACATTTTAAAGAGACGCAAGACTCATAGAAAGTGAAAGCTTGAATACACAAAGACGGACTATTGGACTAATTGGTGATATTGATATAGACTCTGGACCTGGGTTAGGATTATAGAAAATTTAAAGAAGAAGAAATAAGGAAAATTAAAATTTTGGTGGTCATCCAAAGAATTAAAAATGGAGTTTAAAAGTATGAAAGAACTGTTACAGGAAGTGACTGAACTAACTTGGCATGTTGCAGAAAATATGAAAGATTAATACAAATAAAAGGGAAAGGGAGGATGGTCCAAAAAATGAAACTTAAGAAGGTAATTAAAAAGGGGAACATTTATGAAATTAGGCATGTTAGAAAGGTCCAGAAGGATAGAGAGCAGAAAGGTAAAGAGAGAGAGAGGGATTTAAACTGGATAGAGAAGGGGGATAGCGGGATAAAAGAGAGGAGAAGGAACAAGAAACAAGAACAAAAGATAGAGAGACACGGGAGTTACATAATAAAGAAAGAAACCTGTTTGCATAGAGATAATGGTTAACGTATTTAAAAGGGGGGTTCTGCATGAAGAAATGGTAATAAGAATATATTGATTATAAAAGTGTAAAACAATAGGGGTTACTGACAATTTTTACTGGTAAAAGGTCACATTTTTATTTCTTATTTACAAAAGAAAGCTAAATGATGATTAGATGAATTGAATTAATTGAAATGATTTTAGAAAATGTCTAAAAATGAGGTTTGTCAATAACCAAGATTAGTTATCTTTATTATTATCTTGGAACCATAAATAAATCTTAGGGGGATATGTGTTGCAGAACCCGATCGATTAGAGATATATTGTAAGGGAGCTTTTCTCCTATTTTTTTTTCTTTTCTTTTTTCTCTATCTTTCATTTTAAAGGGAATGATTATGATTATGCTACTATATTAACCACTGAGGTGCCACTTTCAAAGTAGTAAAAGGGGGCAAGTCTAGGTTTTTTTTCTCATTCTTTTAGTGTTAAAATTTGTACGGATTTAGAATTATGGAGAGAATATGTGATGAAAGGGCAAATCTGATGGACAAAAGAATTCTGTAAATGATAAAAGAGTATTAATAATGTGAAGATAATTAAAGGATAGATATGGATGAACTTTATCTTTAATATGATGGGCAAATATATTGTTATTTGTAAGATTTATAAATGAAGTTTTTTTTTAAATATATATATATTTGCAATTAACTCGAAATGAACTGGGGGGCTATACAGATTGAGATTAAGATTTGAGATTAGGATTAATTTCTTTGACCCTTTGTCTGCTAAAATGGAATAGAAGTGAAGTCAAATGTTTAAAATGAATATAGATTTACTGTCATATTTGCATGTAAAAGTGATGACCCGGGAACATGCTGTCTACTGAAAAGAGCTGTTTTAAAAAATTGTTAAAAATTGAATAAAATTTGTTTAAAAAAAAAACAGTGATTGGTCTCATTCGAGACAATGACGAATCTGCATACAGACAGGAGGTTTTACCACTTGCCTCGTGGTGTAACCAGAACAATCTGGAGCTGAACACACTCAAAACCTTAGAAATGGTGGTAGATTTTAGGAGAAACCCTCCCATACTACCACCTCTTACAACTAGACAACACAGTAGAGACCTTCAAATTTCTATGTTCTATCATATCACAAGACCTAAAATGGACACCTAACTTAAAAAAAACATCATCAAAAAAGCACAACAAAGAATGTTCCTTTTGCACCAACTCAGAAAGCTCAAACTGTCCAAGGAGCTGCTGATACAGTTCTGCAGAGGAAATATTGAGTCTGTCATCTGCACTTCTATAACTGTCTGATTTGGTTCTGCAACCTAACAGGATAGACATAGACTTCACAGGATAATTATGACTGCAGAAAAAACAATTACTACCAACCTGCCTTTCATTGAGGACCTGTACAATGCACGAGTCAAAAAGAGGGCTGTGAAAATATTTACAGACCCTCATATCCCAGACGTAAATGGTTTCAACTCCTACCCTTAAAACGAACACACCAGAACAACTAGACACAAGGACAGTTTTTCCCCGAATGCCATCACTCTGCTAAACAAATAATTCCCTCAACACTGTCTAACTATTTACAAAGTCTGCACTACTATTACTAATAATCTTCTCATCACTCCTTATCACCCATCCCCTCCCACTTGTGACTGTATGACTGTAACTTTGTCACTTGTATCCTTACAATCTATATTGTTTCCTAGTATGATTTGATTGCTTATTGTACCCTATGACTATTATTAAGGGTTGTACCTTATGATTCTTGACCCCTGACGAATGTATTTTTTCTTTTATGTACACTGACAGCATTTGCACCAAGACAAATTCCCTGTGTGTCCAATCACACTTGGCCAATAAAGAATTCTAATTCTAATTCTAACTTCAATTTGACATGACAGTAGTCCTGTATTGGCAGAATTCAGCTTCAGTTGAATCCCAGTCCCTCAGATTGATCTTTTGAACACCCTGAACTAACATGGTTTTTTTTTTACATTCTCATCTAAGCCATTACTAAAACCATAACAAAATTCAATGGTAAGTTGGAAGAGGATGCAAAAGTGGGTGGGGAGGAAGCTGTGTTGAATGTAGTTGCATGTAAAAATCTGGAGCATTTTGGCATTTTTCATGCCCTTCTACAAACTCACACAGAGGGAGGTTACAGGGAAGATTTGCCTGTTGTTATTATCTTACTTTGCTGTGGTTGCTGCTGATGCCTACATTCCGTGCTAGAAAATCAGCACGCCTTCAGTCAGAGAAATAAGCATAGCTATGGCAGATTATTTGCTTTTATATATCTGTGCTACCTTGTTTGACTCTGTCCCAGTAGCAGGTAGTATGTTGTTTTTCAAGTTAAGTGCAACACAAAAACTGATGCTGTCTGTCTCCCAACTAGTAATAGTCTTTGCTGCTGATGGTAGGAGGGAAGGTCTTGCATTGCTATTTAATCACATAGTCCACTATTTTCAAGGACCTGCTCATTTTCTTGGCTTGGAAATGGGATAATGCCTATGGAGTTTCAGCAATTTAGGATTATGTGCATAGGCATCACCTCAGAAATGAGATTCTGCGAGTGACAAGGATAGATAGCAACAAGACTAGTGCCTGTCATTCTTTCAGGCTGTTTACTGCAGTTGTCTAGGACTAAATCATCTATTTTGGAAGCTGAATGTGTTTTTAAGACTCTGAACATTCATGCAATGTTATAGAGATGTTTGTGAAATCACACCATTTTCTTGATTCTAATGGAAAAACCAAAAACCAATCAAGTCTATATTCACATACATGAACTTCAATTTAATTAATTGACTGACTCACTAAATCACTTTGATCAGTTTTATTGAGTTTATAGATCATGCTATATAATAATGTAGTTTCTTTCATATTGAGATAAGATGCTCTGTAAACCCCTCTCTGATTTAGAAAAGCATATAAATACAATTACAGTGGAACCTTGGGTCGCTCCTGGTTCCGAAAAAAAAATCCACCTGATTTTTTAATCGGGTCACGATTCAAAAATTGGGTGGTGAACAAACCCGGCTGGGGCAGATTCCCTTGCCATGGCTATTTCCCCTTCCGCGCATGTGCAGTCTGTCTGTGCATGTGCAGTTGGTCGTGCTTCTGGTCACAACCAAATCGGGTTGCAATTGTAGTCGTGGAATGGATTACTGTCATGACCCGAGGTTCCACTGTATTGAAGCTTATTAAGCAACTGATAATTAAAACCAGTAATAATGTAATATAATGTGTGAACTTAGCCACTCAGTGATCATTGGTCCAACTAGTTCAATGTTGTCAATACTAAGTACTGTATGTCCACCCTTTGAGATAGGAAAGGTCAAGAAACAGGCACAGAAAAGATTGCAGAAATACACTTGATTGATGGAAGGCTAATTAACAGAAACCTTGCAGTTTCTCTGCACCATCTTGAGCCAAATAAAACTAAGGGAGGATAATTTTGAGTTTCTTTTCTTACGCTTTCCTCACTCTTGTAATCTTTCTCAGATTGCATAACCTTTTCTGCATCTCCCCCCAATTTCTTCCCCATTTCTAAGAACAAATCTATATTCCATAATACCTGGTGATAACCTTTGAGATTCCTCTTATCTTACCTGGAGATTTCTGGTCCAGGGCTGAGACATTTCTTAAAAATCATGTGCTGGGCATTAAGCTATGGTTCTTGAGGCATGGCAAGGTCAACACAACAAACATCCTATAATAAAGAAGCATATATTGGCTTCTTTTTGGTATTCCTTAATTTTTCAATTATCCAGAATATATCAACAATTCTCTTGCTCCTTGGCATTTTCCAATTCCAACACATTTATTTATTTATTTTAGAATATTTAATATTGTTGCCTACTCACACATGGGCCTTGGTGGTGCAGGCTGTTAATAGCCTAGCACTTAGCTCCAGCTGCCTGTAATTATTGCAGGCTCGAATCCCACCAGGCTCAAGGTTGACTCAGCCTCCCATCCTCTCGGGGTAGGTAAATTGAGGACCCAAGATTGTTGGGGGCAATAAGCTGACTTTGTAAAAATGCTGCTTAGTAATAAGCAGGCATATACAATGGAAGAAAGGCTATTGCTGAGCGCATTGGGTTGTATCCCAAAAATTGTAAGCCGCCCTGAGTCTCCAGAGAAGGGCGGGATATAAATATGAATAAATAAAAATAAAAAAAACTCCAGGTAGCTCACAGGAGATAAAAACATAATATAAAAGAAAAAATAATAGGAGAGGAGAGGTGATACATGTGCACATGAGGTCTGCGCATAACCTTGAATATTTGTCATTATTCTTTCCATGTAGGGATGTTGGATGATCGTAAGCATTATTTTGCTAGCATTTAAATTAACAATATTATGTGGTAATTTTCACACAATATTGTTAAGTCTCCTTTCTTCAGTATTCATATAGACTGACTTCTTCCAACCAAACTGTATCTTTCTCCAGATTTTCTAACATGTTTGGTTACACCCTTAACCATTTTTTCCCTGTTGTTTGCCATTTGGATATTCAGTATAGAGCCTTGGTGCAGGCTGTTAAACACCTAGCACTTAGCTCCAGCTAATCCCACCAGGCTCAAGGTTGACTCAGCCTTCCATCCTCCCAGGGTAGGTAAATTGAGGACCCAAGATTGTTGGGGGCAATAAGCTGACTTTGTAAAAATGTCGCTTGGGGGGGGCAAAAAGCCTTAGTAATAAGCAGGCATATACAACGGAATGAAGGCTATTGCTGAACACATTGGGTTGTGCTCCAAAGATTGTAAGCCGCCCTGAGTCTCCTGAGAAGGGCGGCATATAAATGTGAATTTTTTAAAAAGCCCTCACATTCTGGACATAAACTGTTTCAACTCCTACCCTCAAAACGATGCTATACCAGAACAACTAGACACACCAGAACAACTAGACACAAGAACAGTTTTTTCCCAAACACCATCACTCTGCTAAACAAATAATTCCCTCAACACTGTCAAACTGTTTACTAAGTCTGCATTACTATTACTATTAATCTTCCCATCCTTCCTTTCACCCATCTCCTCCCATTTATGACGATATAACTGTAACTTTGTTGCTTGTATCCTTATGATTTTTTATTGACTGTTTCCTAGTATGATTTGATTGCTTATTATACACTATGACTATTATTAAGTGTTGCACCTTATGATTCTTGACAAATGTATCTTTTCTTTTATGTACATTGAGAGCATATGCATCAAGACAAATTTCTTGCGTGTCCAATCACACTTGGCCAATAAAGAATTCTATTCTGTTCTATTCTATTCTATTCTATTCTATTTTATTCTATTCTATTCTATTCTCTCATTTCCAGTAATTAATGCTTCACGTGATTTTGATTCTATGCCTCTGTTTACACAACCGAGGATTGTATTAGCTTTTTTGGCTGCTGCCACACACTGCTGGCTCATATTTAAGTGATTGTCCATTGTTCCAGCATATATGTTGCTTTTTTGTACCATTTTTTGTTGCAGGATCTTCAATTTTTTTTGTTATCTGATTTATCCATCTTGATTATTATTAATGGAGTTATACACCATCTATAAATATTTATACCAATTTTATATCAATATAGCTGGGAAAGAATTTTATTGATTTCCTCTAGCTCTTTGCATTGTTACTCTCTGATTGATTCTTTGAAATTTTGCATCTACTTTATCATGAAATTCTGAATTTGTTCTTCAAGTTAGAATAAGAATTAGTAAATATGACCCAATAAATTATTGTGGCTGTGTAGAAACATTTCAAATTCTCTTCAACTTTCTCAAAATCCCTCCTTTTTTTCTTTTTTTTATTATTATTTTTTATTTTTGGACAAACATACACAAACAAAACATAAAACATAAAACCATCTTCCAATTACGTACATACAGTGTGTCAGTTGGTTACAAATTTTTGTGCATCTTCTCCATAGTCTTGCTTACAATTGTTTGTATAGATTCTCATATTATCCATCAGATATATATGTATACATTAATATCATTATTACTCATTTATTAGACTAAACTATTATTCCTTCATGTTATGTGGGATATTCAAAGTTTTAATATAACAATTCATATTATCATCCTAAATCCATCCAATAATAATACATCTTTATATTATATTCTGTATAATTCTATTCTCCTTATATTGTAAAATTCTACATATTTCATTACCGTATTTTATTTTCTAAGCAATGATAAAATAAATCCCATATCTTATAAAATTGTTTATCTGATTGTTCTTTAATTTCAAATGTCAATTTACTCATTTCAGCACATTCCATTATCTTCTTAATGACTTCCCCTTGCATTGGTATTTTTTCATTTTTCCAATTTTTAGCAAATACAATCCTAGCCGCTGTTAATAAATTTACAATCAAATATTTCAATTCCCTACTGTATATTTCTGTTAAGATCCCCAATAAAAATATCTCTGGTTTAAAGTCTATATGTTTCTTTGTCATTTTTTCCAACCATGTGTGGATTTTAGTCCAATATCTTTTAGCTTCTGCACATGTCCACCACACATGGTAATATAAACCTGGTATCTGATGACATTTCCAACATTTTTCGGATTTATTCTTAAACATTCTTGCTATTCTCATCGAGGGTAAGTGCCACCTGTAAAACATCTTATACAAATTTTCTTTATATGCTGTTGACTTTGTCATTTTTTAATTTTGAGACCACAATTTTTGCCATTTCTCTAAATCAATCCTGTGCCCAAAATTATTTCCCCAAGCAATCATTGTTTCTTTAACTTGTTCTTCTTCTAGCTTAACCTCTAGTAAATGTCCATATAGTTTTTTGATCACCTTTTCATCAGTACCTGTCAAAATTTTATCTAAATCAGTCAATTTATCACAAAAACCTTCTGTTTTAAGATTTGTCATATCTAGAATGTATTTGCACATATGAAAGCCAATTCATCCTTATACCTTGTTCTTCTAGTTCTTGCATAGATTTAATTTTCATTCAATATTTCACCATATCTAACTGTTTGTTCCTTTTTATATGTTATTGGGTATGAAAATGCTTCAATAGTCAATAACCAGACTGGAATTTTAAAATAATATTGCTTTTTAGTCTTCTCCCAATTTAATAATAAAGCCTCTCGTATATGTCTTCTGAAATACCCTTGTGTTTTAGTTCCCTTGTACCATAAGAAGGCGTGCCATCCCAACAACAAATCATGTCCTTCTAGCATCAATAATCTTGTATTTCATAATGTTATCCATTCCTTAACCCACATCAGATTTGTTGCCTGATAATATAACTCCCAATTAGGCAGGCCAAATCCTCTTATTCTAGCATCTTGTAGCAGTTTTAATTTTATTCTCGCTTTCTTTCCCTGCCAAATATACTTCAACACTATTTTATTTAAATCTTCAAAATAATCTTTCCCTAATCTAATTGGAATTGTCTGGAACAAATATAAAATTCTAGGTAGTCCTCCTTTTTTCTTGAGATCAGTTTTTATTCATTACCTTCATTGCTGTCATTAATCTGAAATAGCATGAGTTTTTGACTAAAAATACCTAATTCATTCCCATTTCTATTTGCTGATGCCTAAGATGTTAATGTGTAGTTATGTAATCTTTAAATGGCAAATTTTCTCATTTCAGTGTTTCTTACATTCCATGGCCCTACTGTAGTTCTTTTTGTGCAGCTTCAGATTTTCTTTTCTTGTATGACATATCAACAATTAGACATTCAGAAGGCTTCAACATACCTATATCATAAACACCATTGGTATTGCAAATGATCCTTCTTCGGTATCATGTTGAGTGCCATACAACCTGATGGATCCATCACCTGGCACTCTATTGTCTATTATGTAATCTTATCTATCCATGTGATTTTCATTGGTAAAGTACAAGAATGGTTAACTGTTATTACCTTCTCCCATGTAATATGTCATACTATTTGTCACTAAAGTGATCATCTGCTGCTGGAATGTGAACTTTAATTATAGGGGTTAGCACAGGAAGGCCCTAGATCTGGTTTTGCTTCAAATGTGCCAAAATGATGTACTCAATAAAGTTTTGCATAAAGAGATTGGATTGTCTCAATCATGCTTGCTTTGATTGGGTTCGTCAGTCGGAACCTTGACACTTTGTTTATAGAAGTTACACTGGCATGGCAGTTGTGGCTACTATTACCCATCAACCATCCATGCTGATCAAATATAGAGGAATGAATGGCTTTATGACTCTGAAAAGTACCAGGATCATAAAGACCAAGTGTTCAGCTTCCTAACCCTAACACTAACTGTTATGTATGCAGAGTTTGAATTGATTGGTTGTTCTTGTAAAGTGTTTGAAATCATTGGTTAAAAAGTGCGGGAAAACCCTGCACTCTGATTGGCTGTCAGCCGAGGCAGCTGGCTATATATAGCTGCCTCGGCTAAGCCAAATTGGGTCCGTTCTGAGCTGAAGTCACAATAAAACTTAAGAGCTGAAGCACTCCGTGTCTGCCTCTTCATGCAAACTTAATACTAACCCTAACCCTAACACAGGGTTCCTACCTTTAACACAGAGATGATGGGAGGGACAAGAAGAAATCAAACTAGGCCTACAAAAATAAATATACCGTTCAGAGTTGGTCCGTAGCTTCAAAACCAACCTGCTTTGTCCTGGGTTACATGAGACCAGAATGAAACACTAACCCGAAGGAAGACAAATCTCTCTGAAATTGGAAAAATTATCTTGGACTCATGCCTGATTCAAGTTATTTGTACATGCATGTTTAAAACCGTCTTCCATTTTCCTATGTGGAAGAAGCAGGATAGGAAAAGGCTTTTTGTGTTGATGCTGACAATGCCTGGGAGAGAACAGTGTTGTGAATTCAGTACCGCTAGTTGTTGGATTGAAATTATTATCATATTTTCCCACATACTTATGAAAAAGCTTTGGCTTATAAACAGTTTGACTATTGTTATCTTCACTGGTTAGAAACAGAGGAAAGTTTCATGGCCTGTTACTTATCTGGTAGTCATTGTTAATCACCCACCATCAACATTAATGAAAAAATATGATTTCAAAAAAAAGCTTACCATTAGCTAAAAGAATGATATCACCAAGCCATTAAATAAGGAATTTGTGGCAGACACTGAAGGAGAAGGAGGTCTTAATGATGATGGTTAAAGGCACACAAAGGGAGAAAGGCTAAATGAGCATTGCAATGTTGTTACCAACAAAAAGGTCACTTAGCAGCGAGCAATTTTCTGAAGTCTTTGTCAGATTAGATGTTAACAAAATGCTGAAGTGGAGCAGAAAATCAACCAGAATGAAATTAAAAACAATCTGAAAAGTTTAATGGATCGTTAGAAATGAAATGTACAAATGAACTTAATAAAAGTAATGCATTTCTCCCCACACACACACACACTTTTAATTTAGATAGTGTGTTATTGGGACAAAGATTTGACAAAGAAATTCAATTACAAGATAAATAAAAGATGAATTAAAATGTCAGTGATGCTTACTTAGTTACTGTTAAAGAGTGTTGGTAGTGTGAGAGACATGGTTGGGCATTTGCCAGTCCTACATTCCTCTCTTAAAGTCTATAGATTTTTTTCCCATCAAATTTCAAATACACATTGTTTCTTTGTAATTTTTTCCCCACATTACCTTACTATCAAAGGTTGATAAACTACATTCAGACTTCTTGATAGAATAGGACTATTACTTCACAGGAACAGTAGAACAGATTTACCCAGATTTAACATTTTAACAGCTAAACTACAAGTTTCTTTGTATTGTCTCTCCTGAACCCAGAGTTCACCAGATGTTAACTTCAAACCAAGACTTGACTTTTCTGCTCTATGTGTCTTTTTGCTTCCAGGTTTTCTGATGATTTGTTCCACAGAGTAAACTTCTAGTAATAGCTCCTCCCACAGTTCTTGTCAGCTCAGATTTAATTTTCTGTCCAAATCAATTTGCAGTTGAATGATAATATGATGTATGGATTCAATTGTTTAATTTACTTGTAGTCACTTCATTTGATTTTAAGGGCTCTTAAAATTGATAGCCCACTATTATTATTATTATTATTATTATTATTATTATTATTATTATTATTGACATTTCCTGACAATGGAGCCTATATCTTGGTGTCAGATCCAGCTACTAAAGCAGGCTGGATCTGGATCAAGGTGATCTATCAGAAAAAGTATGTTTTCTATTGGAAAACACAAGAAAATGCAAGCACTCTATATCACATGGAAGTCTTCAAAGGCTTATTTTCCAGCAGGGCTCCAACTGTGGGGTTGCCCCCTCTCATCTGACCATGAGATTCTATGCCTCTGTGACCATTTTTCCCTTAGCTGCTAGAGTACAGAGCTTCATCCAACAGCTTTCTTATTTTGGTCACTAGAATATCAGCAACAAAACCAAATGCAGATGTTCCATGAGGCTAATACTCCATGAAGCTGATATTCCCTTCAGTATACCAACTTATAGGGTTTGATTTCTCCTCTGTTAAGACTTGATAGGCTGTGAATAGAACTGGCCTTTAGAGAATGGCTTGTTTGCTTGCTCAAGCTGAGGTTAGGGTTGAAAGAAGAATTTAGACAACCCCACACACCTTCTGTGATGCGGGCAGATTGATTCTGTACCTCAGTTCTGCTGCCATCAACCAGCCAGATGTTTTGCCAATCCAGCTACTTTGGAAGTACATTGCCAAAAATGCTGGCTGCTTGGACAAGAGCAGCAAGTAACCAAGAGAAGAATGGGAAGGGCTTCCTCTAAGCCAGACTAGAGCACATAGCCACAGTGCAAGGGAAAGTCAGTGGGAAAGTTGATTAACCAGCTACTACCCTCAAAATAACCTAAGTTATTTTCATGCCATGTGGGCAGTTATGTTACCAGCCTTATTGACATGATGCAGTAAAAAGACACCAGTGGGAGCTATGTTGGTTTTCAAAATGATGTACATACAGTCCTTGACTTACAATGGTTCATTTAATCTCTGTTCAAAGTTACAACAGCACTGAAACAAGTAACTTATGACCATTTTTCACACTTATGACCATTGCAGCATCCCCATGATCATGTGATTTACCTTCAAATGCTTGACAAGTGGTTCACATTTATGACAGTTGCAATGTTCCAGGGTCATGTCATCCCCTTTGCGACCTTCTGATAAGCAAAGTCAAGAAGAGAAAACAGATTCACTTAACAACCGTGCTACTAATTTCAGAACTACAATGGTTCACTTTAAAAAGTTGCAAGAAAGGTCATGAAATGGGGCACAACTCATTTAACACATTTCTCACTTAACAACATAAATTTTGGGCTCCATTGTGGTCATAGGTTGAGGACAACCTGTACCTTCCTTCCATCTCAGGGACAGGAGGAAAATACATTGGTATGTGTGAGTGGGTGAGATTACATACTGTATACTAGTGACAACTCAATCTCAATCGATCTCTGGGATGTTTTCTTATGAGAAAAAATTGCCATGCTTTTACTCCTCTAAATTTGCATATGAAGATGATTGTAAGTCTCCCAGATAATAATTCTCCTTTTAGCACAATCTTCCTCCTAATAATTGACGTTTGCAATCAATACTAGCTGGATTAAAATGCAGTGTCAGGGTATGGTTCATTCTGAACCAGTTTGTTGAATAATCATAATGGACTGGTCCATGTACAACATGCTAAACCATATGATTAGCAAAAGCACATTGTGGTTTAGCATACTACCTGGGCTCATCATCAAATGTATTTCTCAGTTGACATAGTCCATTAGAGAGTGTGAAAGCAAAAATCATTAGTGTAATACAAACCTATGTCTCAGATGGCAGAGTGGCATAAAGATGGAAATAGTACCCCATCTCCTGTCATCTCCCCAAGCCATTGTAACTGTACACCCAAATGGCTAGAACTAAGGTCAGTAGTTACTAGACATGCCTTTTTTATCAACCTGAACTTTTTACCAATTGTGTTTTTTTTAAGAATGCATTTATAAAAGTTATAGTACTTAATGGTTATATGAGCTGCTTTTAAAATCAGCTTAGAATAAGATAGCCAACACCAGTTGAAACCAGTCTTGGATTTTCCTCCCCTTCCCCTCCCGCTGCCCCTCCCAACAAATTTGTGTTTGCATTGCACTTCCATTTTCTAGAGACAGTTGCTACATTCTCATTACACACTTAAAATGGTCAATAAATTTACCCATTTTCTGGCTTCACACAATACATTGAACCATATATTAATCAAGGGGATTGAGTTGGCACAATATTAACAGGCAAGTATGAACACTAGCCGAGTTTAGTGATGTCTGAATGTATTGATTAGATGTTTAACTGGGATGGTTAAGTGTATTATTGCCCACAGCCAGACTTTTTTTTTGCAGTTTTAAAGAAGTTTTATGTAAGTCTGCCTGGGACTTTTGTATTGCTTCAGTCTATTTGTTTTTAAATTATTTATGACTTTATGTTCCTGCCCCCAACTATTCCTTGCTGTTCTTGTCTGGCCTCAGAAGCTAAGCAGGATCAGGCCTAGTGAGAACTTGGAATAGGATCCCTTCAAGGAGTACCACATTATAGTCTAGACTGGGAACTCGCAAAACACTTCTGCCAAGATTATGGGGACATGTGCACAAAGGACCTCTGAATTGAACTTGATTAAACCAAAACCATAAATCTGCTAATTTACTATTATTTACTTTATATCTTATTTTTCTATTTATATGGTATTATAAAATTGGTATCTGTTATTTACTTTGAATACCAGAACCCAACTGCTTTGGAGAAGTTAAAAACTGATTTCCATTTTCAGATTGGGCTGCTTTGCCTTTGCTGTCCCCAAAACTGGGCTCTTGCTTGTTGTCGAAGCCTATAAGTCACCGGACACAAAGTGTGGTACAAAATTATGCTTTTATTTTGGTACCAAGATATAAGGAACTTGGCTCAAAAGCTAACCAGGGGCCTGGATGAGAATCTTACAGCAATTTTTATAGTCAAGGGGTGGTCGCACTCAATCTTTGCCCTTCCCCTAATAATGCATGCATAACAGACAATATTGATTGGTTATTTGGATCTCAGCCCCCTGCATAGCTAAAGGTTGTGTCACCTGTGTTTCACCCCAGATCACGGGTATCTTGCAAAGTGTCCTAGTTTCATGTGCCAGCTATGTGGTTTTTGGGGTTTTTCTTATAAGCAAGCTATTCTTGTTCCTAATATCCTGCTAGTGGTTTGAGGTGCTAACTTCTGCCTTGGTAAGAATGTGCAGTTCCAACCTCTTTCCTATTGCAGAGCAGCTCAAAGCAGCACCCTACTCCCCGCGATCCCCCTCCTTCCGCAGAGAAAAATAAAAGCAGTTTTAACTTTGTCTGAGGCAGCACCCCCCACCCTCGCGACCCCCCTCCTTCTGTAGAGAGACAGAAGACAGGAAGGAGCAAGGCTGCTTAAGGCAAAGAAATGAAGACAAGAGAAAATGTTTTATCAGAATTCATATTCCTCCCTCTCATGTCCATTCCATCCATACCTGGGTCCTATCTCCACATATGACCCTTCCTCTGATCCCTAGAGCCTCCTTTGTACATACATTCCATCATCTGATCCTTCGCCTTCATTCAGTGTTTGTGAAATGATTAGTATTGTAATATACTGGAATGATCGCTTTGATCTCAAAATATTGCTCTTTATATATCACTGTTGGAGTATATGAACAGGAGACAGAACGATTAGAGCAGGGGTGTCAAACTCAATTTCATTGAGGGCCGCATCAGCATTATTTTGATTGTTTTAATTAGTTTAACTGACTGTTTAGACTTGTATTTGTTTAATTTATTTTTACTGTAAGTGTATGATATTTTTAATGTTCGCCGCCCTGAGTCCTTAGGGAGAAGGGCAGCATACAAGTCTAACAAATTATTATTATTAAATTATTATGGTTGCCCTGAAACAGCCAGTACCAAGTCACCACGACTAGGTTGCCGTGGCTGGGTGGGCGTGGTCAGCTAGACACCGCTCACTGGTCGCACCAGCTAACTCGACGTCAATGCCCCAGAAACTCCTCACCTCTCCAAATTGCTGGCAGCCAAGTGACTGTGCGTGTGCACACACACACACACACACGCATTCCAAGATTGGCAACTTTTTATCCACAGAGGGAGGAGAGGGCCTTCTCCCCAAGCCCAGGCATGATTGGCATTTTGTAAACTCAGATATAGATAAAAGTGTCCAAGCTTGGAATGGGGTGCGTGTGTGTGTGTGCGCACACACACACACACACACACACACGGCATGCCAAAGGAGACATTCTTCTACCAATCCAAGACATCATTGGCGTTTCCCTGTCTGGAGTCCCCTGCCAGCAAAGCAGGAGGCAGAGGACAATGCTGCTGCCTGTGGAAGCATGGATGAGAAAGTTTGCAGGAAGCTGTGTCCTCTGAGTCCAACTTCTGCCTTGACAGGTCTCTGGAGAGCAAGAGGAGGAGGCAGGGGAGCAGTGCCCTTCTCGAAAGGGAATCCCCATTTCCAATTGTGTGTGGTAAGGATGCTCCCTTGCTGGGGCAGCCTTCACTCATGCAGTTCCTCTCCACCTCCTTCTCCTCTGTAGAAATCTGTAATGGCAGAAGTTGGACTCGGAGGAAACTGCTTCCTGCAAACTTTCTCCTCCACCATTCCACGTGCAACAGTGTCATCCTCTGCCTCCTGTGGGGGGTGGGGGCAGGCAAGGCTGGGAGGGGGGATCCAGTGGTCTCCAGTGGAGGAAGGTGAGACCAGGGTGAGAGCCAAAGACTCCAAAGCAAAGCACCAGAGCAGGGGTCGACAGCCTTTTGGACCTCAGGGACCACCAAACTCATAATTTTAAATCCCAGGGACCACTAACCAGTTCTGGGGGCGTGGCCTAATTTGTGGGTGTGACTTGGTGGTCATGTGACTGGCTGGGCATGGCTTGTGTGTAAATATTATAAATATTTATATAAATATTGAATTTTTTATTTAAAAAAGAGCAACTTTTACCCAAAATCAGGCAAAGCAGGCAGGCAGATTGAGTTGCTCACAGAATCATTCAGTGATCTATCTATCTGCCATCAGCTACCTGAGTCTATCACATAAAATTTGCTTGCAGTGAGTCTGCACTGAATAATAGAACCTTCAGTCCTAAGGGAGGTTTGGCTGTGCTTAAAAGCAGAGCCGAAGATCTAAAGACTAGCTAAAAGCAAGAAATCCAACCATTTCCTGCTTCCTAGCTAATCTAAATCTCCCCACACAGCAGAACAGCCAATGGTCGGAAAAAGAAAAAATAGCAATTTAGCAAGCAAGTTTGCCAGGTAAGGAGTGAGTGGGTGGGGAGGGTTTCCGCAGGCCATGTGGGCAGTGCAGCCTTGTGTTTCTGAGCAGCCTGGATTAATTGCTTTGGGGGGTGCTCTGGGGGTGACATTTCTCTGCGGCCCACCAAAATTTTCTCATGGACCACCAGTGGGCCGTGGCCCACCAGGCCACTGCACCAGAGGATCTTTGCCGTCTCTCTCAGGCCACACAGAGGACCCCTGGACAGTGGCACAGGCTTCCTGGAGCCCTGGGCAATGGAGGGCATGCACGCAGCCCAGCTCTTGACCCCCAGAGCATTGGGACCCACAGCCCAGCCTGGCTTCCCCTTAGGAGGTGCCCAACTCCTCCTTGAGGCTGCTGCTGCTGTTCCCACTCTCCTTGGCCATGTGGGTGTGGGAGGGCAAAGTGGATCAGAGGGGGTCCCATTCCCTCTCCATGTGAGGAGACCCAGCTTTGTAACCAAAGCATCCTGAGCAATAGGATGGGAGATCACCAGGAGAGGCCAGGAGGAAGGGGCAAGGGGAAGGTGAAAGGTCAGTAAGGCTGCTGGTAGTCAAGTGCTAAGGCAGAACTTCCCTCAGACCCTCCCTTCCTCTCATTCCAATCTCCTTCCTTCCCTTCCTCCCTTTCCCTGTCTCCTTCCCTGCCCCTACCTTCTCATTCCCATATCTCTCCTTCCTTCCTTCCTTCCTTCCTTCCTTCCTTCCTTCCTTCCTTCCTTCCTTCCTTCCTTCCTTCCTTCCCACTCAGGAAGGACAAGTGGAGGGGGAGAGATTGGCAGCACCACTGGTGGCCCTGCCATCAGCAGCCATGGCTTTCCCACATGGGGGCAGGGGTGGCCCATTGAAAAGGGAGTGCTCCTGTGCTGCAAGACCAGGCTGGCAAGCAGGCCACAGAGGTGGTCAGCGTTAGATTGACAGGACCAACCTGGAGCCAGTGAGGGGCCACCCCCACTGCTTCTGCCTCATCCCCTAGCTGTGTGCACAGGAGGCAGCAAGCATGCTGGGGCTGGCATATTGGGTGAAAGAGAAGCGCTCAGAAAGCAGTCAACCTATGGGGCAAGATGGTCTCCAGGGACACCAGGCCCCATGCATTCTCTTGTTCATACTCCCAGGGGGTGGGGCAGGGATAGCTCTTCATTCAGGGATGGGATCCGACTGGTATAAGTACCGGTTCTGTTGCTCTGTGTCATGCACGCATGTGCGCATGCGCGAGTCGACAAGTGTAATTTATGACCTGCTAAGCTGCCCGGACAGCTGAGCAGCACTGAATGCAAGTGCGCAGCGGTTGGAAAAGCCCTTTTTCCTTGCTTTTTCAACCGCAGCTGTGTCGCGCAAAGCGGCTGTGGTTGAAAAAGCAGGAAATAAAGGTCAGGTAAGAGCCCGGGCAGGCGGGTGGGCCAAAACAGCAGCAAACATAGAACCAGTTCTATGTATGCTCTCTGTTTGCTGCTCTTCAGAGCAACCAGTTCTACAGAAGTGGACAGAACCGCTAGAATCCCACCCCTGCCTTCATTGGCTCCAGGGCAGCCCCACCAATCTGGAAGGCTGTTACCAAGTTGTAGATCAGTGTCCAGCCGGCCTGGGCTGCAGTCAAGATGCTGCAGGCCAGTCCTTCGCTGTCTCCACGGAGGCCCCAAGGGCCAGATCTGTCCATATCACGGGTTGGATCTGACCCCTGGGCCTTGAGTTTGACACCCTTGGTATAGGATGTCAGCAAATTTCAGAGATTCGTGGACCATTCAGTGAGTTTGGCAAACATAATTCACAAGCTTCAACTAGTTCAGAGTTTGGACTCATCCACTTGGTGTCTTTAAGGACAGGTACTATGCATGTAATTATGATTCATTGATTTCTGGGCTCAAATGGGAAGTACTGATCTTGAGTTATCATGCTAAATTGTCCTGGTTCTTGTTATCTGAGGAATCATTTGCTTGTCCTAACTTATCCATTTAGTTTAGATGTCATGGAGTTCACACATCATTTTAAGACATGAATAAGCTTTAACTAGCTTGGTTGACATTGTTTAAAATAAGCAATAGATACAGTTGGCAGTGAAATTTCATTCTGGTGTGATATAGATATGGAATGTTGGTACTTGTCTATGTAATTCTTTATATCATTCACCATTTTACTGCCTGTTTTTTCAATTATTATTGCTGGAAATCAATTATTATAGCTTAGTAATAGAAATGAAACAGTATATTTCAGGCTGATTTTGGAAGGTATCTAGGTTTTAAGAGCAAGAATGGGACTGATTTTCCCTTCATAATCTTCCCTTTCCTAGCCTTTTCATTTTGAAGGAAAAAAAATGAACAAAAGTACCACTGAAATTCAGCAACTCAATCTCTGAGTAATGGTGGATCAAATGCAATCATCTTAACGGTGGGTTTTCCATCCCTTTCACAAAGCATAAATTTCATTAGTGAAATCCCTTTCATTTCAGACAACCATTCTTCTGAAATGGTATAGGGTCTCATACTTGAGCAGGGGATTGGATAAGAAAACCTCCAAAATCCCTTCCCATTCTATTATTCTGAAATGAAAACACTTCAGCAGATATAACAAGCCCAGATTATCTGATAATTTATTTTGATGATTAAGAGTTGACTGGATGAAACACATATGTAAAATATGAATATTTAGCAAAGAGTTATTTTATGTTAGAACAGAGCGAATATGACTGGTAGAACAGATTTTACAACTGCAAAGATAAATAAATCAGATTAACAACTGTGGACATGAGGTATAGTTTTTCCTTGCTTTATACAATTTTGGTATTATGTTCTTTATCATTTTCTTCCAAAAATTAGTTTTATGCAAAACTAAATATCACTGTTATGTAATTTATGCCAGCATAGTCAATTAGTCCCCAAAATGTGAAAATATATCAGGACTTATTCTCATCCAAAAACTACTTCATTTTTCATCTTTCTCCCCTGTTCACACATTTACTGTTGTGTGTTGTTTTCTACTTATTTTCATAACTGCAGTAACTACTATTGTTACTATGGAACCAAAACCACCATCAACTTGTCTAAATCCTTTTCTAAAACATCAGTGTCTCGCTTTATGTGAGGTTGGGAGAGAACATAATCTTAACAGAAAGTGAAGGAAATCTGTTATATGCTTATATCCAATGATAATTTAAGGGATACTAAAGAAAGCTTACTAGAAAAGTCTGAAAAATGGGATTTAAAAAACCAGAAAGGACAAAACTACTGTTAAATCTATTAGCAAAAGATGTAAATGCAAACAAATGAGAACAGAGCAAAGGTTATTTGGAAACTTCATAGAAGCTGTATGAAAGAACAAGAACAAGCAAGGGTTATTTTCCTGAAAAAATATAGTAGATGAAGCTTTAGAATAGGAACAAATAAATGTTAAAGGTGCTGCCTATTATTGATGACAGAAAAAAAGCAGTAATGTATAAGGTTGACTTCTCAGTTGCTATCCTGAAATACGCTGTACTTTTATGAATGTGTTAGAAACAAATTCCCCAAGCAGACCTATTGTAACAATAGTGTTTCTTAAGGAAAGGGAAATGAATTTCTAAGGGAAAGGAAGCTGATAGGAAATTACAATCAGAATAAAAAAGAAAGAAAATGTCTTTTAATTCTAAGAAAGCCAGATTCTACGTTTCTACAGTCTGGATACAGTTTTATAATACAGAAAGTAAAGAAGACAACAAGCAGAAAAAGTAATTTAAACCCATTCTAATGGAGGTTTGTGAATGAGAACGGAAGCCCTCCCTGCTCTAGGGATGGAATATCCCAAGATGATTGCACTGGTAGCGCAGCAGTTAGAATGCAGTACTGCAGCTAATTCTGCTGACTGCAGGCTGCCAACATTTTGGCAGTTCGATTCTCAACAGCTGAAGGTTGACTCAGCCTTCCATCCTTCTGAGGTCAGTAAAATAAGGACTCAGATTGTTGGGGGCAATATGCTGACTCTGTAAACCGCAGTATATAAGTCTAAGTGCTATTGCTATTTGTATTTAGCCTGTGTGTGATGCTAAGTCACCCTAACAACTTCCTAGCTTATATAGTCCTTTGTCAACAGGATCCTGAGCGACCCTCTTTGAAAAATAGAAGAAAGAGAACAAATGCATCTTGGATGAAGAATATTCAACAGGATAATGATCCTGCCAACTGAAAGGATTTGAATACCCTACAAGACAAAAAGGGGGAACAGCTGGGCTTCTACACTCTGGAACTGGAACTGATATAAATGGAGAAAGACTATCAAGCCATATTACTAATAGACTTCAGTCAAGGCAACACTACGAAGGTTGCTAATATGCTGAAGGGGATGAGTAGGATGATAACTATGCAGAGATTTGTGATATCCTAAAGAGATCACCCTATGCAAATATTAACTATATAAAAACATAGGAGAATCTCTTCATTATTATGTAATTCAAGTGAGTTTAGATGATTAACTCCTATTGGTTGAGAAGATTTTATGGACTTCAGGAATAAACAAACTAAATTAGGCACACTACATAGGAATGGAAAACAAAAGCCACCTCCTGGAATATTCCTCTTTCCTTTTCACCCTTCTGCCACCTTACCTGTTTTCTGTCAGCTGCTACTATAAGTTATCTGGAAAAGAATATGCATAAATTTAAGATTTCCTTTTTAATGTGCCATTATACAAAATGTACTATACAAAAATGTTTCACTCTGCTATGTAAACATTCAGTTCAATGCTTTAGCATAAAGCTTAAGCATAAATCATAAAAGAAGCAAAACTATACTACATGCTAACTCATAAAATAATGGTTTATATATCACGGCAGATGGTTTCATGCTAATCTAACTTATAGTTTAGCATGTAAGATACCCATTACTTAAATTACATGAGATAAAAGGCAAATCTCTTGCTAATTTAGTAATGTTGTATCTAAATTGTGCACATCCATGCAAAAAACCACCCCAGAGTATAACTTTCAGCAATATACAAAATAAGTATGTCTGAAGGAAGCTTAAAGTAAAACTTTCCCCCTAGCTTCTGTGTTATTCTTACTCATTTAATTCTTACTTGGGGTCAGAAATGAATGGGCAAAACTCAGCTTCATCTCTTTAGTAATAAATCCACCATAGGCAATGTATATTGTTACCATTTGCAAAAGAATATAGGTGTGCTTAACACATTTATAATTTTTGGTTCATTCTGGAAATGTTCAGTTTCCATCCCTCTCATTTGGAACTTGAAGCACCTGCTCAAAGCTCAACACAGAGATGTTTTGAACATTTCCAGAATGTCTGGCTTCCATCCCTCCATATGCTGTCACAATCACAGGACTCTTGGTAGGTAACAAGAACACACAACAGCATATTAAACATAAGAATAAATCAAAGAAAGCAAAACATCTGCTTTGAGGTTCAAATGCTTTGCATGTTGACCTAAAATGTCTTTAGAAAAACTATGCAGAATTCAGCATTGTCAAACCATCAGTTACACAACTGCAATAGAGACAGGATTAGATAACATTTTTAAAACTGCTCTAAAGGAAATATTCTAAGATTTTCAGAATGCCAAGTTTACTAAAGAATCAAAGATTTGCCATAAGAATTTTAGTCCGACTGCATATATTTTATCAATTGTTAGATATTATAAGATTGTATCAATAAAAATAGTTGCTTTTCACTTTTAATCTCTAAATCAGGATTCAAGTGCCAGCAAGCATAAGAAAGGTTATTTATTAGAGTGGTACACTGCACAATACTCCTGTCTGTCCTGTTGATTTCAGGACTACAGGATTAAGTCTTAAATAAATAACATGTATATTGTATCTAAAATAAATATATAACTTAAAACGAAGCATCTTGTTAAATATTTTTCAGATTAAATAAAGTTCAAAAACTAGATCTCTTCAGGAGAGTTTTTCACAGTTTTTCAGAGCAGTATTCAGTAACAGTTTTGTAAAGAACCCAGTCTCCTGGTTCATTGTTTGCTTGGTTCATGCCAAAGTCATTTTCCACTGGTAAGAAGACAAATTTCAAATCTTCTTGGGTTGTAGCTCCACATTGTGAACAAGTCCTCTGCGAATAAATGTGGTTCTCTCTCACAGAGAATTCTTTCAATTTAGAGATATGATTTGCTTCTTTAACAAAGCATTATCTCCTTGAAAACAAAGTTGTTCTCATTTGTACAAGTTCCTCTTTAAGCATGTCCTAGAAAGAGTATTATCCATTCAATTGTGAATGTAGAACTTGTTTCACTGCTTAAACCTGGATTTGTAATAAAAGGATACCTCAGGTTAAAATAAATCATTTACACAACATTTGATTTATAATACTGATTTTTAATGACTCTACACTATAATGTGTACAGCTATCACCACAGAATTAGGATGAACTAGAGCTATTTCAGGATTAATGCAGTCTAATTGGCTGGAGGCTTATATTGATGCATTCTCATGGAGTTCAGCAGAATTAACAACATTCAACCTGCTAACCTCTTACAACAGATCCGGTTATGCTCTCTATAAGGATTTAATCTGATTAGGGGAATCCCATCAGAGGATTATGTTTATCTTCAAAATCCAAGATCATCTTAAAGGAAATGACCTCCAAGGAAAAACAGAATATTTACTTTTGATACTCTAAAATGTGGCCTATAGCAGCTGAAGGAATGCAATGGAAATGGGAAAAAGCAGCTGCCATAGAATGGCAAAGAGGAGTAAATAATGAATATGAAAAAAAATGCCTCAGCTGCAGAAATTTTCAGGAAAAAATGGTAATAAGTGCCTGGATTTATGGAGATTCTCAGTCATCCAGGTCATGGTTGTCCCAAGGGTGGTTTTTCCCAAGAGGCAACTGGACTCTCTTGATTTTCCTTTGAAGACATGTTGCTTCTCATCCAAGCTTCTTGAGCTCTGACTGGATGGTGGGGAATGGAAGGATTTATACTCCTTGCAGACAGCTGGACAGGTGACCTTAACCTGCCAAAATAATGCAAATGTCCTGCTGTCTGCAGGGAGTATAAACCCTTCCATTCCCCACCATCCAGTCAGAGCTCAAGAAGCTTGGATGAGAAGCAAAATGTCTTCAAAGGAAAATCAAGAGAGTCCAGTTGCCTCTTGGGAAAAAGCACCCTTGGGACAAGTGCCTGGGTTGCAATAGCAAAGTCTGCCCTGTGAGGCAGACAAACTCAGAAATCAAGACTACTTAGATTTCTGGAAAGACCTATATTGTTGGTACAGCACAGAAACTAGAAAGCCTGCTAAAGCAGCTCTCCAGATAACCTTGGACATATGGCATAATTAAGGCTGATTTACTCTTACACTTTTCCCTCCCTTAAATGAGGTGCCTCTTTTGTGAACAGTTCTGTTTCCTCTCCCATGCCTCACAACCAGTTCTTCACAACTAGATAGATTCCAGTGATATAACAGCAGAAACCATCAGTAACATTTACTCTGAATGCTCAAAATTGTTTCTAAAAAAGTCATATGATTAACCCAGTATGATAAGCATTTTTTTATGTTGAACTGCCACATGAGAAAAAAGAACCAATCCATGAAATGGTCCAGGGGTGTCTAGCTCAAGGCTTGGGGTGGATCCAGCCTGCATGGCCAGCCTGGAAACAGCAAAGGACCAGCCCGCAATGCCTCTGCCAGCAAAAATGTAGCTGGGGGGCAGCTGCGCATACCCTCCCATACCCAATTTTCGCTGGCAGAGGGCTGCAAGAGGCCATCGTAGCCAAAAACGGAGCTCAGGAGGCCATTTTCTCTGGCAGGTGGCTCAGGCTGCCACAGGCACCCCCGACATGAGTGACATCGAGCTGGTCACACACACCCTGGCCATGCCCACCCGGCCCCCTGAGGTCAAACACAACCCTGATGCAGCCTTCAGTGAAATCGAGTTTGACACCCTGAAATAGTCTCTCCTCATATCAACAAACAGAAGGCCACCTTTACCCAGATATTATATTCTGAGTTACCTTGCAGTTCTTGAACAGTTCATTGATTGACAGTGATACCCAATTTAACCTTCTCTTCATTCTCTACATCATATACTCCTTGTTTGTGACATCTAGAAAATTGGAAAAAGAGGAGCCAAGATTAAAACCAATTCCAAACTTACAGAGATATTCAAAAGAGGACCTATGGTTGTTCCATTACTAATTACTGTTCCATTACTAATCTTGAAAATATAATTATGGGAAATCCCATCCTGCATTTTTGGGGTAGAACCATCACAAAATATTGAATTCTTTGCACTAAAACTGGACTTTAGTCCTTTACCAGCTGGTTCATGTGAAGTGTCCTGATTGCCACTCAATATTTAAAAAGTAATTTAATATAATTTCTAAAGTCATATGTCAAAGCAGAAAAACAAAAACAGGATTCAAATTCTCTGCATGTTTTATCAACTATTTGTCATAAAGATATAATCTGCCTTTCTCATAAGTTGTATTAAAATCAAATTAAGGTGAAATATAATAATAAAAAAAATCAGTTAAACTCTGGTATACTCTGTAGAAAGGCTTAGGCAAATAGAGTATATCAGTTTAAGTTTCCATTCAGAAAGGACCCCTAAGGCTGATGGGAAGCTGAAGCAGGCAAGAGCTACAAACCTTTGTGCATATTTAATGTAACTTACTGGATCTGTCAATCTGTTCTGAAGCTCAGATCCCATAAGATTTTATTTTTATTTATTTTTAATTACATTTATATGCCGCCCTTCTCCGAAGACTCAGGGCGGCTTACAATTTTTGGAGCACAACCCAATGCGCTCAGCAATAGCCTTCATTCAATTGTATATGCCTGCTTATTACTAAGCGGCATTTTTACAAAGTCAGCTTAAGATAAAGGTAAAGGGTTCCTTTGCCAGTTATGCCCAACTCTAAGGGGTAGTGCTCATCTCCAATTTACAGCCAAAGAGCCAGCATTGTGCAAAGACACTTCCATGATCATGTGGCCAGCATGATTATACACCAAAGGAGCACAAGACTGCTGTTACCTTCCCATCAAAGTGGTATCTATTTATCTACTTGCATTTACTTTTACTGCTAGTTGGCAGGAGCTGCGGCAGCCCACTCTGTCATGTGGTACTTGGTCTCACGCTGGCAACCTTCTGGTCACAAGCTCAGTGTCTTAACCGCTTAGCCAATATGTTGCTTTAGATTCCATAGAAATCCTAAAATTAATTTGCTTTAGACACATTCAGAAAATGGTCACAAAGCACATGCTGGATTTCTATCATCAAAGGGCTATAGGCTAGGGTAAGAGGCTATAGATAAAATATAAACCTCTCAGAGAGCCTTAGAAAAACAGAGATTATACAAATAAATGCATACATTCTTCCTTCATGAGACCAGACTTCCAAATCATCATAAGCTGAAGGCACTTCTATGTCTCCACACATCTCAATCCTATTAAACTACTTGCCTCAGCATCAATAATACTGCAATGATGATAAGACACAGGGATGACAGAATCACTGCTGTAACTGCCAGGATAGTTGTACGATCGTAACCATTAAAGCGGTTTTCCACTGGAAGGCTAAGAGCATGGCACCTCTCCCCATGGTAGTCATCCTGGCATCTAGGAATTAAGAATTTTAAAAATCAATACATGAAGCTTATTCCATAGGGCTGTAATAACATTTGTAAGTGATACACTTGGCTACTTCCATCTACTGTAAGTTTAATGGGGAAAACTTTGTTTCCAATGTACAATTCATCAAGCCGCTTCTCTTTTTTCTTGTTGAGATTTTCATTTCTGACTGTAAAGCACACCCTATACGGATTATTTTATATACTGACATCCTAAGCATATATATTAATTCATTCATTCAAGAGTGAAAAAATATTTAGTCATCCACCCACTCACAAATTAATTCTACAAAGGTTTTTTTCAGAAGATTTCTGAAAATCTATTTAGGTTTTAACCAGGCCAAGCTGCAAAAGATACTCTTATAATTTGTTATAATTGTTATTTAGAATTGTTATTGTTTATTTTATGTGTGGCATCTGTAATTCTGTAGAACTGTTATTGTACAAGGAATTATAAAATTACAGTACAAATGCCAACTTGCAGCCCCACCAGGGGGACAGGAAGTATCGAAATCTTTATAAGGCAGAGGTAGACAATGTGATGCCCATGAACGCCCCATCGCTTTCCAATCTTTTTAAAATATTATTTTAATATGAAAAATACCATGCAGACATGTAATTTAACTTTTATTTATTGATTAGTCCTTGGGCCACTTGCCTCTTGTATCTTGTTAATTGGGAGATGCCCCAAGAAGCTAATTTACCTTCCCGCCAATGCCTTTTTTTCTGTGTGGTTAGCCACGCGTGGTTTTCTCAGAAATCTGTTTCTTGGGGAATTGTCCACCTCATGAGTTCAACTGTACCTGTTGCATATCCCCCTGCTGTAAGGCCTAAACATTTATTCTTCAATGATCAAAGAATAGACTTAGCAAGATATTCATAGGTTCCCAGTTCTCACTCGCTGATTCATACTTTCTCACTGATTATTTCTCACTTTATTGCTTCCCATAGTAAGAAAAGTTAAAATATTTCTTTCAGACAGAAATATCCTTCCTAAAAAGAATGTATTTGCATGACATGCTAAGCCATACTAAGAGTAGGCTTAGTTTCAAAGTCACAAATAATACGTCTGTAAATACTTTAAATTCTATGTGCATGCATACATAAGCAGACACACACATCAAACTCACATTTGCAACTGGAAAGCAAGTTTGCATTTACATACTATAATAGCAGTAGTAGGATGATTCATAATGCTGCTTGGTGAATTTTATAGCAATGTTTGTCCTAATGAAAGGTGTACATTTATACAGAGAACTGTTGCATAAGTTTTTCTTCTGTTTTAATTTCACTGTGTATATTCTTACCACCCCTTGAAAGTAGGCAAGGTCAGGAAACTGGAGCTATTAAGAGTCTTGGATAATGGTTAGGATATTGTAATGTAATCCTGAAAGCTGTCAAAGCTTTCTCTACCTCAACATATACCCGACACAGTCAAGGTGAGGATAGTTTTAACGTGCTTTCTCATGCTTTCTATTGTTCCAGGACTTGGATATGAGATATGAGAATATCAAAAGTGGTTTTTATTTTGAAAAGTAACTGGACTGATTTTTGAGGAAAAACAAGACGTTTCGCTTCCTAGCCTGGAAGCTTCATCAAGTGTATTGGATGGTGTTGGAGATTGAAAGACAATTAGTGAGCATTGAGATTAGTTGGAGGAAATGTTAGGTTCTGACAGAAAGGGGGGAGGGAATGGAAAGATTGCATTTTCTTTGCAGTCAACTGGTCTTAACACTCCCTGAGAGCCATGTTGTGGTTACTTGGGGTTTTATCTGTGATGTCAGGGTCACCTGAGTCAGAGGTGTGGAATCTTCTTGGAACAGCCAGTAGGACTGCATTGTAGACCTGGGATAAATTGAGGTGTCTTATCCTTCCTCTTCTGTTGACAGAGGGCTGCTCAACGTTAACATAAATGGCCTCTTTTACCCCTCCTTCAAACTAAAGGTCCTCTCTACACAAAATGTGGACTTTGCTGTCTTCAAAAGAGTGACCTATGTCTTTCAAATGCAGATGGATCATTGACTCTTGTCCTGATGGGATAGATTTCTTATGTTGTGTCATGCGCTTGTGAAGTGATTGCTTTGTTTCACCAGTGTACAGATCTGCACATGCCTCACTGCATTGTATTGCATATAACACATTGCTCACTTTGTGTCTAGATGTTTTATCCTTCGGGTGGATAAGTTTCTGCCTTAATGTATTCTTAGGCGTAAAATGTACAGGTATGTGATGTTGATTGAAATTCTTCCTGAGCTTTTCAGATATTCCAGCAACATAGGGAATGACAATGTTGCTTCCTTTGTTACTTTCTTCCTTGTGTGGAGTAGAGGAGCTCATGCTGGTTCTTTGTTTGGATTTGATGAAGGCCAGTTAGAATATCCACAAGTTCTGAGGGATTCCTTGATGAATTTTTCAAAATAAAAACCACTTTTGATACAACTATGACTTGGATAACTGAGAATCTTCATAGACACAGCTCTGATGAGAGTTAAATAATGCTTTATTTCGCCTTTGCAGAGGCAAAACAGACACAATTGTTCCCATTACATTTCAACAGCTCCTGCTATTCTTAATCCTTTTTTTTAATGAGCGTTTCAGTATACAACTCTCCTCTCTTATTATCAGTATGAAGTTCTAATTCATTTAACTGGAAAATAAATCTGCAATACAGCCATGGTCTTCTCTGTATGCAATTAATTACAGGATATAAATAGTGTAAGTAACTTACATACAAGATGGAGATTTAAGTTTCTTAATATATTTGCATTTTCCATGAATACAATAATTCTTGTATTTTCCCAAGCAGGGATCTCTTTTCTTTCCCTTTCCTTTTCTCCTTTTCTTCCCTCCATTATTTGGAGTCACAGATTCTTGCGGCTTGGACATGAGAGCAACTGGAAAAAGAAGGAAAACACTAAATTTATGTATTAGAATATTGAAGCATATGCCAGGCATTGTGCCTCAAATTGGCTTAGGAATATTAGCACTTGCATTTTTGTTTCTAGAAAATTAAGTTTATGATGGACCTCTCTCCCTAAAATGGGGTTTAATAAATGTATCTCTACCCTAAAAATGGGGTTTCATCTAAATATTCACAGTAAGATGAACAAGCTATAACCTTGTGTTCTCCCCAAATACATTTTGCAAAATGACCAAGGTCTATGTTGTCCTTTGGATACAGCCTATATTGCGTGAATGATGCTGAAGAATTCAAGTAGGATCCCATTTGAGATGGGAATCACATAAGCACATTGATTCCTATTGTCTCTAATCAGAGTGTAACCTCAAGAGCTTTCTGGCATTAGTGCAATTTTCAGTTATACATTTAGGATTCATACACATATTCAGAGCATTCAGAAAAGGCATACGGAATTACATATGCCCAGGGTTTGCTTTGTTCATACTAATCACCAGAATACAGAGAAGCAAAAGATTGTACTGCTCTTTGCCTTTAACTTTTCTGGTTTTTTTTTCCTAATGCTGTTCACCGTCCTCCTAAAGTAGGTCTGTCCCAGTTAACCAATGGCTAATTTATGGCATGCTAAATTTACAGTGGTGTCATACATAAAGTTAAGTTGCTTTTCCCATACAACATGTGATTAAAAAAAGGACAACATGCATCAAGAAAATGGCAGGACAAAATCCAAAGGAAAAAAAAGATTCAGAGCTCTATTTATATTATTCCTTCTGCAAAACAAAAGAGAATGTATCGTTGTGTAAAATTATGATTAAAATGTGTTGATTTTCATTGTGTAATGGTTGTGCTTTGGTAGTTCCATGAAACCAAGCTTGAGGCAGAATAGGCATAACACATTCAGCAACATAACTGGCAAAGCAGTGGTGGGATTAAAAGATAAATAAATTACTACCAGTTCTGTGGGTGTGGCTTGGTGGGCGTGGCAGGGAAAGATACTGTAAAATCTCCAGTCAGAGGTGGTATTTGCCGGTTCTCCAAACTACTCAAAATTTCCACTACCGGTTCTCCAGAACTGGTCAGTACCTGCTGAATACCACCTCTGTGGCAAAGTAAATAGCTAAGTTGTTTACTACAACAAAAAGAAATCATTCTTATTTAGCAAACTTGCAATTGCTCATAACTCCCACTAGGTAATAATATTAGGAGTCATGATTACCTAATCTCGAAAACACTAAGCAGAGTCAGACCTGGTTTGCATTTGCATGAAAGACAACCGGGAAGCCCGAGGATAGTAGATCAGAGGAGGGAGTTGAAAAAACAAGGAAGAAAGCAACAGCAAAGCATTTCCATGGGGTTATCAAGAGTAGATGAGCTTCACCTGAGGAAGTATTTACAGTATAGATCATGGGTATCAAACTTGACTGCGTCACGTGATGTATCATGACGTATTGTGACGTTTTTGCCTTTGCAGGGTGGGCATGGCCTGGATAGATCAGTGCTTAACATTCTGGACACCAGCTACAGATCCTCACCAGTGGTGGGATTCAAATTTTTTTACTACCAGTTCTGTGGGGGTGGCTTGGTGGGCATGGCAGGGGAAGGATACTGCAAAATCCCATTCCCTCCCCACCCCACTAACCTGCTTTCCAGCTCTGTTCTCCTGTGCAGGGCAACAAAAGAAGACCCAGCCATCAGCTGCGACTCAGGAGGCAGAGAATAGATGGGGGCAGGGCCAGTCAGAGGTGGTATTTGCCGGTTCTCTGAACTACTCAAAATTTCTGCTACCGGTTCTCCAAAACTGGTCAGAACCTGCTCAATACTACCTCTGATCCTCACCTAGTTCAACTTGGAAAGGGTAGAGAAAGGTGGAAGTACTGAACTATTCTATTATCCACTATATATCTACTAGATCTCCAGAAATGTAAATGAAATATATAGCACAGTCCTCAAAAATCAGAAGGAAGGCAGGAGCACTTTGAGTTATTTTTTTTATCTGTGTATACACACACACACACACACACACACACACACACCAGCAACTAAGGACTCTCAATGACTAAAACAAACAAGTCATCTGAGTAGACATTCTTAGCTATATGGAAAGTCTGGATCCAAAGATATGCTGAATAGTCAACCTAGTTAAGAAGAGCAGCTCAGTGTTCTTCCCACACGTTTGCTATGACTATTTCATGGGCATCAATATTTGGCAGAAAGCATGCTAGGGTCTCAAGACATAAATAGGCAAAGCGGATGAAATGGAAACCCAAGCTAGACGCCCCCAGATGGTACAACTTCGCCCTAATGACTAAACTCAGTAAGGTAAGAAGAGGCATACTGTGTGGGACAGGAACTGTGAGTCATTTGTGGATCCTCTCATCAATTGACAGCATTTACTGACTGGAAAATTAATACTTCTGTCTGGATAGACCCACACATAAAATAATTAACATGTGGGGATAAGCAGTAGATTCTATATGGCCAGGACCATTATTCACCAGCTAATCCTTTCTCAAATCTCCCAGTTTAATTCTATACAGTAGTGAAAATGCCAACTAGGCTTACTTATTTTGTTATATTTAAGAGTACTGTTACCATGGATATCAATGCTAGAAAATGTTTCCCTAAGATGAAGGAAGTTTTGTCAATAGGATGAGGAGGGGGAAAGGGAGGGAAATACTGTTCTCACCAAGTTTGCAGATCCTTAGAGGAAAATTAGTGAAAGAGAAAAAATAAGCACCACAGCTCTATAAAAGTGACAGCACCAACTAGCAGTAGATTATATAGCTGTTGGATATTGCTCTGCTATTCAAAAAGTAGAACAACATATATGCTATAAGTGGCAGGATTTGTAGCAAACAAGTAGCAATATTTCACTAGAGCATGTGAGTGGGAGAAGTAGCAGTTCTAATAACAGATAAGAATTACAATGTGTGACTGACTGAAACAAGGATCTGTAGGGTAACAGTCTGGAACATATAAATGAGAAATGGCTACATTATCAATCAGTTCTCACATCAAGCAAATATGACAAGAATTTCCATGGAACATTTCATTGTAATTCTGTTGCTTGTTCTTAGGAATCGTTCCTGTTGCTAGATTTACAAACATTTTAAGCAGTACAACAATTATGTGGCATGGCTATCATTGAAATACAGATGCTTTAATTTCTATTATCCTATTATTCTATGATAAAAGTGCAACATATGGACTTGCTTTATAGTTCATCCCAAAATATATTTACTTATGTTTACAATTTAAACATTCCCTAGAATTTCCTTGGCTTTTTTCCAGTTCTTTAAACAGAGATAGGATCAAAGACATCACACACAAAAAATAACACAGTAACATATTTCACTTATTTATTGAACTTACATAGCCTTAAAATGTATTTATAAATTTCAGGTTGCCTCTGCTGGGATCCTGTCTGCCCTTCCTTTTTCAACTATTTAAAACTGAATGAAGTTATTAGGAGCCAATGTTGTCCTTTACTGTAAAATTGTACTCCATAAATTGGAATGATAACCCAAGTCTTTGAAGATATTCACCAACCAGTATCAGCAATCCCAATTTCTGTCATTCAAAAACCACAAGAGTTCAAAAGTAGGTATGATTATACATCCTGATATAAGTTAGCAAAATCAGTAACTGCCAGCCTATATAAGTAAAATCATTGATCTCTAGAAATAATAGATATGCTCCTTCTCCAGACAGCATGCAAGGTAACAGTCTCTATCAATGATTACTCTCAGTGATGATCCATGCACTCATATATATGCTGCTTGCAGCTACAACCATTTGTACAGTAATAGGGGGATAATAGCATTCTGAGCCATACCTTGAGGGAGATCACTTAAGGTATCTCCTTTGGATAATGAAACATCTCTCTGTCCTATATGTTCCAAAGCTTTTGAGGATGGGTGGAGATTTGTCAAGTTGTCTCTGTTTTCTCTCCTGGGAGTTTCATTCTGGAATAAGTCAGTCCCCTCTCCATTCACCAGGATGGCACAAACTACAAGTAGAATTAGGGACATTTCAGTACTCTCTCAAAAAGAAAAAAAATAGACATTCTAATACTACCAAATGTTAGAGTTGAAATCCAAAATGATTTAAATAAACCTGAAATTTGTCATGTAATTCTCTCACAGACTAGCACAAATCAACTTATATTGCAGGAGGGGCAAAGTTATTTATATAACCACAGTGCAGCACAAAAACAAAGGCATGAACAAAACAAGATATAAATGAAGGCCAGATTCACTTACATGTGAATGGCACACAAATGCACTAAATATAGTAGGTGTTCTCATATTTTCAAAACTACATGCCCAGCAAATATATATACACAAACATACTCTGCTCCTACTCCAATTTTGTAGCACAAGTGCAGCAATAGGCTGGGATGCTTCCATTCTTCTGAACAACAGTTTGCCTGGTAGACTCAGGGACATAGCAACTAGTGGAAAAACATTCTGATCTGAAAATACTTCCAAGCACTTTTTAAAAATTAGGATAAATTTAACCAACAGGGAATCGTCACTGTTATAAACTTCGTATAATTTAAAATTGACATTTACTGTCTCTCAAATGTTCCAGGGAATTCAATAGGGGTAAGGGGACTCAAACGCATCCTTTTACTATATAAATAATACACCCATCCCAGCGATTCAATGCTATCATGTAGCCCTATATTAGCTATCAAAACAAGCTAAATTTGGCAGTAGTGGAAAAAGAAGCCCTGACCCGGCAGGCAGCTTCTCAGAAAACCGCCAAGCAACTGTGTCAATGGACTACCAATCATGTTTTATTTTATTTTCGGTACCATTACCAGGCAGAAATAAGGCTCGTATTGGCTTAAGCGAGAGCATGTACTGCGACCAACGCAGCGTCGTAACTTAGAGCCCCCAGCTATTTTGTCTACGCAGCGACCCCCTCACCCTCCTTCCAGGACAAGGTACTTTCTCCAACATTCACGATCAGGACTTGTGTTTGCGTCCATTCGGGCGCAAAGTCGTCCCGTCCCCCCGCTTACCTGCCGCAAGAAGAACGCTCGAAATCATCACCGCTCCTGGCAAGGCTTGCCACTGCCGCTCGCTTCGCTCCTACCGGGCCCGATGGAGGGGCTTTAAAGGCAGGCTTTTTCCTGGACTCGCTTCTTAAGGCGGAGCGCGCCAAGTGGCCGGGCCGGGCTCGTCTAGATGTCGCGGCGACTGTTCCCGGGATCAGGACAAAGCAGACACCCGTGCAGCGCGTACCGCCTACTGCCTGCCTGATTCTTACACTCACCCAGCGCCCCTAGGAAGGCAGCTCCCAGCTGGAGGGGCCGGCCTAGGCCAGGCAGCGTTCGTCAGTGAACGCCACGCCCACTCCCTGGGCGAGAGCGTGGGCCCTCCTGCGGTGCGGTCGCCGGGAAGGAGTCCCTCGCCCTGCCCTCGGGCGCGGCTGCTTCCTCGCCCAGTTCCATTTCGTCGGGGAAAATGGCGCTTCCGCGACTTTTGGCCGCTTTTCGGAGGGCCAGAGTCTACCCTTCGCTCTTTGGTTGGTGATCCTCTGAATAGTAGGTGCTACAGGTGGAAGTGTCCGCGCCCGCTCGCATTCTGAGACATCAGCAGTTTCAAGAAACCAACACAGTTCAGTTCCCTCGTGGGTGGGTGTATACACGCTTAGGTTTTCGTAGTTTAAAAATACACTATGCTCTTCAACAACGTCATCTACAAAACCTGGAACGGTCATGACCTACCTTATCAGGATGTTTTCAGGATAGTGAAAATCAGAAAATGTTGGTTACACACTCTCGAGTCCGGAGTTGGTATTTTGTACTGACTTTTAAACTGCTAAGCCAGGATAAAATGACTCAAAGTAATAACCCTTTACTGCAACCTTATAGGGCAGGTCCAGTGTCACAGATAGCTTCTGCTGCTACCTCCTCTGCCCATCTTGGTAATAGTGGGGTTGTGGGGCTGAGCGGAGTGGGATTTGATGGACTCATGGGAAGATTCAGAATTGGGTCGTTTCTGTAACATAAAGGCAATTCTTGAACAGAGAAAAATGTAGGAGCTTGAAAACATGGGGTAATTTCTGTTCCCTTCCTTTTACTTAAGATACAACCCACTTGTGCTGGGCTGGGGTCATCACACATCTTCTTTCTCCACAGCATGATTTTAGCCAGCCAAGTATTTAGATTAATATCCCTCTGTTCACTTCATCTTGGATACTTGGGTATCCTGGCATTATATTACAGGTTTCATAACCACATGCCCAGCAAACTCACACAGACAAACATACTCTGCTTGTACTCCAACTTTGTGACACAAGTACAGCATAGCCTGGAGTGCTTCAATTCCTCTGAGCAACTATTTGCTTCGTAGATTCAGAGACTTAGCAAACCAGGTTTACATGATTCTTGTGCAGCATAACTTCTTAATGTAGCCATATGAGGCAGTCTAGTTACCGTGTTTCCCCGAAAATAAGACCTACCCCGAAAGTAAGACCTAGCACTATTTTCTAAACCTGCCCTAATATAAGACCTACCCCGAAAATAAGACCTAGTGTAAATCTCCAGTTCCAGGAAGACTTTTCAGGGAGCAACCGTGCACCCGCAAAACACCCCCCCCCTACACACTCACACCCACTATTTGGCACCATAAATATATAAGACCTACCCCAAAAATAAGACCTAGTGCGTTTTTGGGAGCCAAAAAAAATATAAGACAGTGTCTTATTTTCGGGGAAACACGGTAGATTTCTCTAGGAAGTAATTCAACACCTCTTTCAAAGAAATATTAGTTTCTACTCTTCATAAATAGGTCACAGGTCCTTTTAAAGTGAGTTAATCTTGAATTAAATAATTATTATTATTATGGACCAGACCTTACTTACTTAAGTGGGAGATCATGGTGGGAGGTCATGGTATGTGGACATTCCTTCTTGAAGAGTCATTCTCAGAAGGCATTGCTGGGAGCCTCAGTTTCACCTGACGACTTTTGGCCTGAAAGGTGACTGAGGACTTCTTTGCTGTCTCTGAGAAACCATGTATGACTTAATCTGGAGTTTTGGACTGTTAGCTCATCAGTCTGTGGATGACACACTACCTCTCCCAAGCCTAAGACAGCAGGGGAAGTGATTAACTATGGTCTGAGGCAATCTAGGAATGGATGGGGGACATCCTGACATCCAGGTTAAAGATGTCAAAGAATTTGACTGATTGGATAAGGTACCGCTTTTCAAAAAGAGTAAGGGCTGGCACATCATATGGGTATGCTCTGAATTCATTTTTTCTTTCCATGCTTAAGTGATAATAGTTGGAAAGGGCAACTTTTACTAACATTTAACCAATTGCCAACTCTGAGTCATTCAGAAAAATGTGGTCTCTCTGATCAGCCTTGTTTCTGTGCTGACATGCTTTTGTTTCCTTAGCATTCTTCTAATAGTTGTTCCTTTCATCTTTATTGAAAACATTTATTTTGATAGCAACAAGTTTAATTAAAGCACCGGAGAACCTTTACACTCATACATCTTTGTGGCATTTAGGCAGCTTCTAATGATGGTCTTGTCCAGCTCTGGGTTTTCAGTTTTCTTTCCTCAGGAACCAACATGACAATGTTTACTTTTTATCCATGGTGGGTTACAATATTTATTAAACCAATTAGATTGTAACATGATTTCTTATTTCCAAGAATTCTTTAGAAGATCTGATGACAAAAACCCAGAAGTTGGGTAGCTCCTTTCCCCACTAACCAATTTTATTAAAAGGCATAAACTTTCATGATGTGAACCTCACTTCATCAGCATATTCTAAAATGTTGGAATGTTTCTATAAAACTTCTTAGTTAATTGGACAAGTTTTGCTTCAAAATATAATAGAGCTGCTGTACATCAATTTGAAAACAGTGCTTTCAAACACTATATAGAGTAATCTAGAAGAGCCAGATAGAAACTGAGGTCATTACTGTAAATCAGCTGGCAGATTATTGGTTTTTAGACTTGTCTATATAAAAAGATAAATATTATTTATCATTCCTCTCCTCCTTTATGTGGCAGAATTTATACCTACCACATATTAGAGGAACTTATTAAATCCTATCAGACCAAAAATACCCTAGTCAGTTTTTATAAATATCTGTTACCAATAAAACAATAAAATCTAATATGCAGATTTTAAAGATTAAATGGAATAAAGGCCTGGAGATCCACAACTTCTATATACTACTAAAAGATTACTGTCTGTAACCTTTAACTGGGTAAAATAGTGCATCATAGGGCAAAATGTTTTCAACCAAGGTATCTCAAATGGACTAACTGACAGAATGTTTCCAAAATTGGGAACCCATGACTCTCATGGAATTGAAATTTGGCAAATGGTATAAAACATGATACAAAAATTATCGTGAAGTATGTTATGACATAATACAAATGGTCATAAAATACTTCCCGTGATCAGCTGCTGATGTTTGACAGTTATGCAGTTTAACACAGGCTATTTTCAAGGCAGACGAATATCTTCCTGAATTTTTAAGAATTTTTCAAGTACATTAGAAAATCTCCCATTGTTGAAGGCACTGAGGAATCTGGTAAGGAAAGATCTCTGAAACGAGGACCCAGGGAGTCTTGGGTTGTATACGGTAGTTTCATCAAAACAGTGAAAAAATGTTTAAATACTATCACCAAACAATCTCACTAGATCTTATATAACAAAAACCGTATTTCAGAATTATTGGATCCCATTTTGTTTATATAGAAAAGGAATGAGCACAATCATTGTGTTGTTGAAGATGCAACCAGAAAGGTTCTTCATTTAAAAAAAAACATATTTTTGCAATGTCCTAAAGTTAGGATGTTTGGTAAGAAATGATTACATATATTAATTTGACTCTGAAATAAAGTTTAATATTTTGGGGTTCATACTATTCCTTACTTCTTTCAGTGGTGCTTTAAAGTCAATAGCATGACTAAAGAAATCCATAAATTCTTAACCCCTATTTGCCAGATCCAGAAATACCTCTTTTCTTCCAACTGGATTTTCAGGCAATAAGATTGAGATGACTGCTGGGATCGGAGCTTGTCACCGACTTGGCTAAAGGCCATCTTAAAATGACTTGCAGCAAAGAACAAAGAAATAGCTATAAAACATTTGTATTTCCAAATCTGGGGAAAGTTCTTGGCAAAGCTCCACCCAATACCTACCCTGAAAGAATGTTCCGTCACACTTACAGGTATTGACACATAGATAAAAAGAAGGTGTGGGAAAGTCCTTTTTATGTTGATTATTAAGTATTTCTCAGGAAATGAAGTATCTTTGAAGTGCTTTTGAGAGCACATTAATAAAACAGTACTCTTCCTGTGTGTCATATTTATTGATATAACATAAAGTATTTAGTCTTACTGTTAATATTGCTAGCATTGTATTCATATTTATTTATAAAACATAAAACAATATAGAAATGATATAAAAGCATAAAAACAACAAAAGCTATATATAATTTACATAGAAAAGAGAACAGCAATATAAAATTCCCATTCGTTCCAGCAACCTAAGGTTCTCAACACCAAAAATATTGAAAAGATAAAAGTTTTACAAACGAGAGGTTGAAAGATTGTGTATAGCTGTTCCAATCAAGGTATTTGCCAAAACTGATAAAAGGCATTCTGGACTACTGCAATGCGCTCTACATGGACTACCCTTGAAGACCATTTGGAAGCTACAACTGGTGCAGAGTGTGACAATGCAGGCAATTTTTGGGGCCCTGAGAGGGGTCCATGTTATACCACTGTTCTGTGAGCTGCACTGGCTGCCGGTTTGCTTCCAGGTACAATGCAAGGTGTTTGTTATCATGTTTAAAGCCCTACCTGGCACAGATCCAGATTAGCTGAAAAACCATTCCATCCTAATCAGACTGACCTGCTCCAACCATGCCAGCAGAGGAAGCATGCTGCAGACCTTGTTGGTCAGGGTATTCTGGCTGGCTAAATCCAAGAGAACAGCCTTCTCTACCGAAGCTCCTGCCCTTTGGAACATCTTGCCTCCTAAGGTGAGATTTGCTTCTACCCTTCTTTATAAGAGTCTGAGTTGGCTTGGCAAATTTAATAAATAATAAACCATAGAGGCTACTTGGTCATTTTAACCTTTTGCAGAAGGTGCTGTTCCTTCCAGGGTGATCTCCCATTTGACTAGACAGATGAACCACTCACACATAATATATTTGACTGTCTTGTCTGGACACTGGATCTCAATTTCTTGTCCCTTATTACACTGCCCAGGCATTGGTTTAAAATGCTGACTTCCTCACCTTTATTAAATGAAGAACAGGTAAAGCTAGCTATCATCTGCATGTTACTAATAGCTCAGCCCACATTCTTCATAATTTCTCCCAGTGACTTTATGCATTTTAAAAGAATTGAGATTTCAAAAACAGCCCTGAGCAATACCAAGCCATAATTATCATGGATAATATAATCATCATAATCCCCCTCACCAGGAGCTATGCTGGTGGATGTTTAGCTACTAACAGGTTCAACCATACCAGTCAGGTCTTGGAGGAGAGGCCCAAAAGTATACCCTTTACACAATCCATTTTTAATAGAGAACACACACAAGAAAAATTCCATAATGGATTGCTCATTCACTGCTCAATCCTTGAATTGCAAGAATTAGACAAAACACCTGAGAATGCTAATAGTACAGGCAACAATGAAAATAAAGAAAACCAAATAAATGAAATTTTTGAAGAGCAACATCAATTTTTATTAACTTCTCAATCAAATAGTTATAATGAAAGATATGAAAACATTGAGCAAAAGAAGAATGAACATCAGCTCTGGCAGACAGAAAAATGGGGAAAGATTATTGAATGTATGAAAAATTCAAATCATAGGAAGATTTCCACTATGGGAAAAGATGAGTAGAATATATAGTAACTACCACAATTCGGCAACAATTTCAGGCTATATAATGAGAGCCTTCCTCCAGCTATTACAAATTATCTGATTTCAGGGTCTTGCTAATATGATGAAAATTAGTGAAATGCCATATGTAAATACAGGCAACAGACCAAATTAGAAATTACAAATTTGACATTTCCAATCAAGCAGTTATATAAGAAAAAAAAACCATTGATGTATTCCTATTGTATTATCAGGGTTTGGTATTATTCCATGCTTCTCTAATAACAAAATAAACTAATACAATTTTTTTTCCAAATTAGCCACTCTTTTAAAACAACTATAAGATACTGGCTTCCATGAAAAACATTTGCTTCTCTCAGGATTCCTCTTGCATTTCCCAAACATCAGCATGGATATGTCCCAGTGTCTTTATGTAACATTAAATTATGACATGCTTTCAGTTCATCCCCATCCCAAATCTGAGGCAGCTTGAAGTCACTTTAATCATTCCAAAAGTAGCATTCTCCCTCTTCCTGCACAATGTGGATGTGATCCAACATGTTTCATTGATGCTGCTGCTAATGGAGACAGGCCCAGGATTCTGCCCAGCTCTCCTTGGTCACACTGGGCTGCTGCAAATGCGTCCTCCTGTCTTTAGTTGCTTAGTACTGCCCCCTCCTGGGCTGCAGGAGAGACTGGATACCTAGCTTTGACAGAGACTTCAGCTCAGTAAGGTTTTCCCTAGGCTCCTTATTCACACAGCTTTAATACCTTTGTGAAAGTGTGCCAGGGCTAAGGGGCATAAAAGGTTAATCTAAACTGGGAAACAGATAGCTTCTGCCAGCTGTGTTCACTGTTTCTGTCACTAAGACATGCATTACAGAGGTTTTTGCTGTGTTTTGGCAACAAGGTTTTTTTGTACTTTTTCTGCCTTTATTATTTTTGTAGAGTGGGGTGGCCCCACTTTCCTCACTCCTACACCATTTTCCCTCTCCACAGGCTAGTGGTGCTGCTGGCCCCAGCCTTGTGATGCCAGCACTACCACTTCTTCATAGCACTAGCCAGGAACATACCATTTGCTTCCTCACACTTCATTCATTCTTCTTCTTTATGCCTATGAACTGTTAGCCTGGCTATTTCTGGGCAGGGGCTTAGTGCTCTTTCAAATGAGCACTAGACCTAGGTTCAGAAATAGTCCAACTGACAAGTCACAGGTGTGTGTTACTGGGGTTTGACAGAGGGGTAATTCTGGTTTTGGAATTACCACCCTACCCACTCAGCACATATTAAGGAAAAGTGATTGGCAAATATCTTTCCCACAGCAGCAGCAGCAGCAGCTCACTCTGGTCTCATTAATGGAGCAGAGTCAGGCTCGGGCTTTGGAGTAGAAAATTTTATCCTTGAAATGAGAGATTGTACTTTATCTTGTTATCTGGCTGTTCCCTCAGTTTCAGTCTATTTCTGAAGTATCACAAGGTGCTAAGATAGCCAAGCAGAGCTTTCCAAACCGAAAGCAATGGGAATGTTTAGGACTATAGACCTTTTTCATATGGAAAGCCAATACCTGTTACCTCTCTACCAAGCTTATCTGGTGTCAAGCTTCAGTTACAGAAGCAAGAAGTGCAAGCAGTGCAAGGCACATCTTCAGATCAGGAGGAATCCCTAGGGCAGTCACATAACAAATTGAACTAATAGTGCATCATTTCCTCTGCAGAAAGGAGAGAAAGAGGGGGAGGGAGGGAGAGAGAGAGAGAGAAGGGAGGGAGGATTCTACCATAATTCCTAGTGAAGCTGGTTTGAAAACATTGTTATACTGCAATTGGGCTTTTACCCCACCATAAACAGAGTCATCCTCTGATAAACAATTTGTGAGCAATACCCAAGTGTTTATTCTGCTTTTTTATTTGTGAAAAAACTGGACTCTAGGGTTGGACTAGGAGACTGCCAAGGTCCCTTCCAACTCTGTTATTCTATGTCCTTTTCTGTTTGTTGAGTTCCATCGAGAGCTAAGTGCTTTCCACTTAGAATAGCCTCAGGTTAAATAGGTGTATTTAGGGTAAATTGATATTATTAATGTATTCAAAAAAATTGATGTTCCTTTCATAGTGGTATTCATAAAAGAGGTTTGTTCTGAAATGGCAACTGCAGCTCAAAAGAAAGCAATACTCCTTCATTTAAGTCACTTTATTCTGCACTATGATAGGATAACCATTGCTCTGTAATTAACCAGTTTTCAAGATGTTGGATTTACTTGGAAAAAATAAGGTTTTTTTGTTAATTTGCTTTTGCCAATATCTTAAAAGTGCAGGACTGTCTCAGATTTATGAAGATTATAGGATGTTTTTTAATTAAACTTTTATTTAAAATTGATTTATAAAATTTGTTTTAAATTTTTAAACCCTTCTCCTGGGGCTATCATTTTGAAATTGGGGTTATATGTTTCTTTCAGATAAGTACAGTACCTGTCTCTATTACTGTGCACAATCTTTTCAAGTAGAGTAATATGATAGCTGCACAATTTAGCTTTTCACCCAGCTCCCTAGGAAATGCCCTTAGAAATTTTCAAGTTCTCTGAGAATTAGTGTTTTAGTGAGTATCACCCAAGAACTTACAGGTTCCCTCAGTAAGAACCAAACTTTTGTTCAGGAAGAGTCTTGAATTATGAGGAAACAATTCCACTGCAATGAGCTAACCTGAAGCTAATCAGTCAGCAAGATTTCTAAACAAGGTAGTAAACTATTTTTTAAAAATCCTATAATTAGTCACTTTTGGGAGTCAAGAGAGTTTTCTTAAACAAATTATGAAATAATCACAATAAAAGTGTGGAGAAGTTATACAAACATACAAATATACTGTCCCCATTCCTAAACGATTAGTGTATTAGGTACCAAAAGCAGGAAGAGTCTCATTATGCATTTTTGTTTTATAGTTTCTCAGTCTTTCCCTGCGTTGGGCAACCTGTGATGTTGTAATTGGTTGCAGAGCTTTGAAATAAAGGCTTCTTATTGGATCACTGATTTTTCGGTTCTCCATATCCCATGGTACAGTAATTTCTCCAAGACTGACATCTTCAAATATACGCAGAGGGTTTATAATTTGAGTGTTGTTAGATTTGTTTCCTACCAGAGGTGGGATTCAGCAGGTTCTGACCAGTTCTGGAGAACCAGTAGCGGAAATTTTTAGTAGTTTGGAGAACCGGCAAATACCACCTCTGATTGGAGATTTTGCAGTATCCTTCCCCTGCCACGCCCACCAAGCCATGCCCACAGAACCGGTAGTAAAAAAATTTGAATCCCACCACTGTTTCCCACTCTTTGGAGATATATTTTTCAGTACCATTCTTCCACAGTTCTTTCCATTTTACATACATTATCTATCTGGTTTTTTTGTGTGTTTGTATGCTTTCTAAAAATCACAATATTCTGTTTAATCTCTTCAGATCATTTCATTATGCACTCATATACTTGCTGCTGCTATTATTGGAGTAGTGCCACTTCACAAGGGTCTCAAATGTTAAGACATTTCTCCCCTCTTTTGCAGTGTTCATTATGTTCTATGACTGTAGAAAAAGGTACATGCCAATAGGTACCATAACCCAGTATTCACTAAGAGCACACAAAAGAAGTGTGCTAAGAGAGATAAATTATCAGGATACAAACCATTTAGTTTTAAAGGGAAACATATGATAAGCAATCATAAAGGAAATTCAGCGTACAAAAATTCACAATAGGATATCCAACAAATTTTTTCCCATCCTATTGCAAAAAGTAAGAAATGTTACTTTTTTCCCCAGAGTTATTTTGTGGCTAATGGCCATTGTCCATATAAAATTGTGATTAAAAATACAAATAAACTATACAGTAAATGTAAAGACCTGTGTTAAAACTTTTCTAAATATAAATGTGCAAATTGGGCTACAAGTACCTCTTCCTCTCAAATTTAATATTTTTAATATGCAACACATTAAATGTTAATCATATAAAACATTAATCAGAAGTCTCATTAAGCTCATATGATTTGTGCATCTTTTGTATAACGCTTATAAACAATAATATTCCCCTTTCTATCTGATCATACTCCTAACTTGTAGCTGCTTTGGTCATCCAATCTAATGTTTTTCTATTTTTTTACATGTCTAGCTAAAACTCTCTAGATCTCTGATTATATCTCTTTCAAAATCTAGGTTTCTTTCATTTTTTAAAAAAAACCACTATATTGTCCATAGCAGAGGTGCTATTCAGCAGGTTCTGACCAGTTCTGGAGAACCGGTAGCGGAAATTTTGAGTAGTTCAGAGAACCGGCAAATACTACCTCTGACTGGAGATTTTACAGTATCCTTCCCCTGCCACGTCCACCAAGCCACACCCACCAGTAGTAAAAAAAATTGAATCCCACCAGTGGTCCATTATTATATTCATTATTCATTCTCTACTTGGTTTTAGAGAAAGCACTTCCAGATATTTCAAGGCCTGTCCTATACCTACTCAGGATAATCCATTACCATGGAAATTAGTAACATATCTCTTTCTTATAAGGTTTCTGTGCAATTTATTTATTTATTTTATTTTATTTTATTTTATTTATTTTAATTACATTTATATGCCACCCTTCTCCAAAGACTCAGGGTGCTTACAATTTTTGGGATACAACCCAGTGTGCTCAGCAATAGCCTTCATTCCATTGTATATGCCTGCTTATTACTAAGCGGCATTTTTACAAAGCTTATTGCCCCCAACAATCTTGGGTCCTCAATTTACCTACCCCAAGAGGATGGAAGGCTGAGTCAACCTTGAGCCTGGTGGGATTTGAGCCTACAGCAGTTGTAGGCAGCTGGATCTTAAGTGCAGGCATTTAACAGCCTGAGCCACCAAGGCCCTTGATAAGATAATGGATACAAAAAACAAAATAAAAAACAAACAAAAGCATCTCTTTTGCTTTAATAGTCAAAATGTTAAATCTGAAATGCTGGATTGGTTTATTTTATCTGCTATAATTTGTAATTTGCTTATACGATTGCTGTTTGATTATAATTCTTGGAAATTTTTACAAATCACTTCATATTTTTGTTTGTTTATTCTCTTACAGCATTTAAGACCAGTGGTGGGATCCAACTAATTAAACAACTGGTTCGTCCTAAAGACCAGCTGGGCATGGCTGGGGGACAGAGTCATGTGACTGAGTGGGCGTGTCCAACTCGATGTCACTCACAGCAAGGTGGGGCAGCACAGACGGGCTGAAGCAGCAGTGACCAGAGCCTTAGATTTACCTTTGTGCAGCAACAACAAAGGTGATTCTCCAATGCCTCATCTCATGATGGGTGTCACTGGGTGACCCGACAGTCAGGGTTTTTAAAAAGGTTTTTGCAGTATGAAACGGCATGCAGCTACTTCCGGCCTTTGTTGGTGCAGCTGGGCACACAACCCCACCCTGAGATATTAGTCTGCAGCCGCTGTCTATTTTGGTGCAAGAAGCCTGCAGCCGCCATCTTTTTCAGCACGAGAAGCTTGCAGCCACCGCTCTTTGCCAGCACAAAGGGCCTGCAGCAGCTGCCTCTTTGCCAGCCAGAACCAAGCCGGCAGCGATGGCTAGAGACTTCTTGCTCTGGCAAAGAACAGAGGCTGCAGGATTCTTGTGCCAACAAAGAGCAGTGGCTGGAGGAGTCTCATGCTGGCAAAGAGCAGCTGCTGCAGGCTTCTCGCATCGGCAAAGAGGTGCAGCTGCAAGCGTCTTGATGGGGGACGGCAACAAGGCGAGGTTCGGCCACCTTTGGGCCCTGCTCTGGACTGCCACCTGCTTGACCTCCACTTTGCCTTAGGTTCCACATCCAGACTGCAACAAGGGAACATGCTGCTTCTAGGCCAGCCCGGCCAGCGGGTGGGTGAGTGGGAGACTCTCAGGGAAGGCATTTTCTCTGAGGCCTCCCACCCAGAAGGCCACCCAGAAGCCAAAGCTGGGCCAGAAAGACAGACGAGCCAAGGCGGTCTTCAGCTGAGCGCAGCAAACCCAGAGCGGAGACTGAAAAATTGTTACAAACTATCCTATCTCACTTCATCTTAGAATCACATTTTTTTTTTTATATAGGATCTGTTTCATGCTAGGTGAATTCAGTGTAGGGGGCACATTATTTATCAGCAGCTTAAGGTCATCTTAGAATTTGCTTTTGTTAACTTTGTGACATTTGAATGTTTTGAACTTAATAACTCTTAGTAGGAATGTAGGAACGTTCTTAGTAGGTTATTAATTGTACTTTTTTCAGGTGCTCATGCTTAGCACGTAATAATGCCATTATATCTCTCAGTGAAACATGTTTGTTGCACTTGCTGGACACTTTCCATCTTTATTCTTAGCCCCACCCCGCTCCATGAGATGTGCATTGTTTACAGTAAAAACACCTGATATTTTGGTGCATGCAAACATATTTGAACTGTACACATATGGTGGTTTCTTTACACTATCCCTTTGTAGCGATCTTTAGCATTAGCCCAGAGCTGTTTGTTATGTCTGCCTTTGTAGGTGTGTTGTAATTGCACACAGAAGAAAGTTATTTTATTTTTGGTCCCAAATCAGCAACATCATTTTCAGTACATAAAATGTATGAAATGCAGCTACAGAAAAAGCCTTTTTAATAAGTAAATATGTAAGAAACTTTTAGTGGATTTTATAAGCTGGCATACAAAACATAGCTATTTTGTATACTATAGCAGACTGCTTGTCTGAAAAAAGTAAGAAACTTTTGAAAATGTGAATAATCAGGAAGAGCCAATAAAATAAATCTCCCTTTCCCCCCCCCCTCCACTTCAATCTCTCCCAGATGCTTTAGGAATATAGGTTTTTACTGTAAGATAATGAACTGAATAATGAACTAAATGTATATGGAGGGCTCAAGATGTGAAAGAGTATTGACACAAAGTGCAACTGATCACTTAATTCATTTTATTAAAATATTTTGGAAGAACTCAAGTGGTCAATGCATAGGAATACTTGCACTTTCTTATCAACAGACCTTCATATATTTATGCACAAAAGATACAAACCTCTTATTCAAACCATATATTGTAACTTCACACTCTCAATTTTGGCTAGTATGCCACTTGAAACCCTATCTAGCCCAGATGGTTTAATGAAGGTGACTTATGTCTTGATCACTTGGTTGGAGTTGTGGTGACACAGTAGTTAGAATGTAGTATTGCAAGCTAATTCTGTGCACAGCCTGGAGTTTGATTCTGACTGGCTCAAGGTTGACTCAACCTTCCAGCCTTCTGAGCTTGGTAAACTGAGGACCCAGATTGTTGGAGGCAATATGCTGATATCGTAAACCACCCAGAAAGTTCTGTAGAGCACTATGGGGTGATAGCAGTATATGAGTTCTAAGTGCTATTGCTAATACTATTGCATTACTTCACTGGAGCTCACAATGGGGTTGCCCTTGGAGATGACTTGAATTGCAGCTGGTACAGAATGTAGCAGCCATCCTGCTGATTGGACAACCTGCCATTTCGGGATAACATTTATCCTTAGGTTGCTGTCTGGGATCCCAGGAGGCTCTCAGGCTTAATTCAAGGTGGTGGTTTATCAGGTAGAACCAGATCATAACCTGCAACACCTTGGCAGATTTGAACTTGCTCATCTTGTCTGAACATCTCAAGGCACTATGGGGAATTCCCCTCCCCCAAAGGTTGTATATGTGTTGTACTGTTTCTTTCCTTGTGCTGCTGATCCCAGACTCTCCTCTTGGTTTCACACATCAAACAGACTAATTTCAGACCCAAGTATATCACAGTTTTGCAACATGGGAACCCAGAGTGGGTAAATATGTTAAGCCATAATGTGATTCACTTGGGTTTGTACAAATTTAGCTAAGGTGATTTGGATAAGCATTGTTTATTCTCAGTGCAATTGGTAAACTAAATAATAGAGGACATGGAGGTAAAGATTCTCTGTGTAGCGATATTGTGAAAAATGGGCACGTTTTAATCAGGTTCATGGCTTGCTATTAATAATGGCAGGGTTGCATGTTGTGTGCACAAGACTGCAAGCCTTCTCTGTTGTAGTTCTCATAAAGCAGAACGCCTTTTCAGAGATACATTTGGCCTCTTTCCTTTTTGTATTCCACAAGGCCCTTACAGCCATATTATTCCAGTGTTCCTTCAGCTTGAATGTTCTGATTCTGAGCATTCCTCATAGGTGAATATGGTGCTGCTTTTATTTTATACCGGTAGATTATTTCTTTTTCTACTTTTTTGTTGGCCACCTAGATTTATTTATTTATTTAATTTTATTTATTTTTTATTTGATTTGATTTGTCAGTCGCTTACAAGATAATAGGTATAAGTATAAACATGCGTAAGAATACAGGAAATAGGTACAAATAAATGGGGACAATAGGACAGGGACAGTAGGCACGATGCTGCACTTATGCAGACCTCTTAGGAATGGGGGTGAGGTCAAGAGTGGATAGTTTGAGGTCAAAGGAGAGGGGGTTAGAAGATGTAACAACAGAGTCACGTAATGCATTCCAGGCACTGACCACTATGTTGCTGAAGTCGTACTTTCTGCAATCGAGTTTGAAGCAGTTTACATTGAGTTTGCATCTGTTATTTGCTCTTGTATTGTTGTGGTTGAAGCTGAAGTAGTCATTGACTGGTAGGACATTGTAGCAGAAAATTTTGTGTGCTATGCTTAGGTCTAACTGTAGGTGGCGTAGTTCAAGGTTGTCCAAGCCCAAAATCTCAAGCTTGGTGATATAGGGTATTCTGTTGCGAGCAGAGCAGTGTAGTACTCTTCTCGTGAAATACTTCTGGACTCGCTCGATTGTATTAATGTCCGATATGCAGTGTGGATTCCAGACTGATGAGCTGTATTCAAGTATTGGTTTGGCAAAAGTTTTGTATGCTCTAGTTAGCAATTCGATATTTCCGGAGGAGAAGCTTCGTAAGTTTAGATTTACAACTTTTAATGCCTTTTTGGCAATGCTGTTACAGTGAGCTCTGGTGCTTAGGTCATTTGATATGAGAACTCCAAAGTCCTTGACAAAGTGAGGATCATCAACGAGGTCATATCTGCCTAGTTTGTATTTGGTGTACTGATTTTTTTTACCAATGTGTAGGACAGAGCATTTGTTGGTTGAGATTTGTAGTTGCCAATTGTTTGACCATTCAGACACATAATCAAGGTCGCTTTGAAGGACAGTAGCATTGTTGGTAGTGTTGAATAGTTTTATGTCATCTGCAAAGAGGACTCAGTTGCTTATAAGGTGATTGCAAAAGTCATTTATATAGAGTATAAAGAGTGTGGGTCCTAGAACGCTGCCTTGGGGGACACCGCTGTTAACTGGAGCAGGGTTTGATATAGCGCTCCCTGTTTTTACTATTTGTTGCCTGTTTGACAGGAACGCAGTAATCCACTTATGAAGGGATCCGGAAATGTCGTAAGAGTTCATTTGCAGTTGATTTGGCTGGTTTGTAAATATGATAGAATAAACAGAAGAAAATTTCTAGCTTCCCTCTCAAAGACAGCTTCCCCATGTTTAACCCAGAATATTCAATCCTATGTTGCAATACTCAGGTATGGGGAAGGATGAGCTTTCTTACATAATACTAAGATGCTAAATACAGCCCAATGTAGGTTATGTCATTAGAATTATAGCACAGAGGAAAAACCTAAATACCTCCTCCCCTTTTTATTACCTTAAAAGGGAGGGAGATGGGATGTTAAGAAATATGAAATACAAACAAATATGATAAGAAATTCAACATCAGTTTGGTCTAATTTGATCCTACCCTACCTGCTAAATGAACAGTTCTCAGATGCCAGAAGACATGTGTTTTCTCTTCTTGCAAGTTTGATAACAACTATAGTTTTTGTTAAGTTTGCATGAAGAGTCAGACGCGAAGAGCTTCAGTGAAGAGTTTATTAAGTGACTACAGCTCGAATGGACCCGACTTGGCTGGGCTACGGCTGCTTCTTATAGCCAGCAGCCATAGTTGCCAGCCAATCAGAGTGCAGGGTTTTCCTGCACTTTTTAAACCAATCCCATTTGACATTTTACAAGAACAATTCAAACTAAACCAATGACATTCAAACCTACATAAATAACAGTTTTTGGAAGTGGTTTGCTCTCCAAAGCTTAGTCAATTTAGTTTCTGAACATTTCATTACCAGACTAGGTAACTTCAGCAGCAGAATTCTCTTGTCTTGTTCTCCTTAGTTTATAAATTTATTTTATTTATTTATTTTAGTTACATTTATATGCTGCCCTTCTCCGAAGACTCAGGGCGGCTTACCATTTTTGGGATACAACCCAGTGTGCTCAGCAATAGCCTTCATTCCATTGTATATGCCTGCTTATTACTAAGCAGCATTTTTACAAGGTCAGCTAATTGCCCCCAACAATCTTGGGTCCTCAATTTACCTACCCTGAGAGGATGGAAGGCTGAGTCAACCTTGAGCCTGGTGGGATTCGAGCCTGCAATAATTGCAGGCAGCTGGAACTTAAGTGCAGGCATTTAACAGCCTGAGCCACCAAGGCCCTTTTTTGTCTTGTATGCCAGTGTGGTCAGTTGGTTATGTGATTGATTGTTTGTTTGGAACTATATTTAAATTCTGAGCAGCTGATTGGTTCTTTTGTTGATTGATTGTTCAAATGGTCTGGTTTCTTACATATTCATAAACTGGATCTAGATCAATAGCTTGTTAATGTTTGTTAACCAGTCACACAGCCAACTGACCACACTGGCACACAAGACATTTATAAACTAAGGAGAATAGGACAAGAAAATCCTGATGATGATGATGTTACCTAGTCTGGTAACAAAACGTTCAGAAACTAAATCGAAACAAGAGCAAACCACTGCTGAAATCTAAAACCCGAGCTACAAGTATTTGCTGTTATTTGAAACAACTCTCGGTATAGTTGTTTGATGTAGTGATTAAAGACACTGGATTAGAAGCTGGTAAACTCTTAGTTATAGTCTGTCTTAAGCACAAAAGCCAGCAGGATAACTTTGGATCAGACACGCATGCTCTGCTCCAGAAAGTAGGTACTGTTGAGCCAAGAAAACATGGGTTTATTCCTGAATTCCTTAGGAGCCAGGGTTGACTTGGTTGACCAAAGCAGTTGTCCCTACGAGACTTCATACAATCCTGTAAAAACCATCCTGACCTCTGTGAACAGTGTTAATGAGGCTACAATTTTATTGCTTATTTACTTAAATGTCATGGTCATGATTTGAGCAGGGAGCCTCAGCTTCCCTTATTACATGGATTTAGAGGGGATGGATCTGTGTCTGGTCTTAGTTCAGCCATCCAGAAATATATTTATAGCCAGGTAAACATTCCCAGGCAGTCGCCTACATCTCTCCACCTTGGGCAATTCATTGTTATTCAAACAGCCCCAATTTCTCTACTTTTTGGAAACATTTCAACTTTCCCTGCATTACATATGTCAGATGTGTCAGATTTCTACTCTTTTCCTACCCCCCACCTTAACACTTTTCTTGTCTCAAATTTCTCTGCTTCGCAGGACAGCTTGCCCTGTGCAATGCTTCAAATAGTGCACAGTTGTAAACAAGCCCGAGTCTCCTCTATGTGAGGTGAGCAGGCTCTGATCAAATGGGCAGAATGAAGCTGTCAGTGTGAGCGCAGACTGGTTTCTTCAGGGCTGAACTTCTCTCCCTTGCAATATTGTTTGGGGTGGTGCTGTCATTTATTTTTGTGGGTCTGGTCTGAACAAGCTCCAGTCCCTTATAAAGACAGGATGACTTGTTGGCTCTGTTCAGCTTTTGCTCTACTGGGACCAAACAGCTTGTCAAAGAGAGGAGTGGGAGGCCCAGAAATAGTGTGCTGAATGAAGAGCTGCCGACCCTAATCTCAGAATGTCTGAAACAAGGCAAGTGGGTGCAACAGGGGACTGTCTCACAGCAATGGCAGGAGATTTAATTTCTCAGTCTGACACGAAGAGCAACTGCAGCAGTGCAGACCGGGCACCCTCCAGCATAAATTCTGTGGTCATCTGCCAAGCAGTTCGCAGAAGTATCTTCAGCTCTAGCACATCTTCAGCAGCTGAGAGGGTTAGCTTGATCCTGAGACAGGAGGAGAAGAATGAAGAAGCAAGCTGTCCCATACTATTTATACAGCTCTCCGAGCTCTTCAGTACAGCTGAAGGACAGGAATGGAGGCAAACTGCCAGGTAAGTCCCCAGAGACAAAGGTAGAGATAAAACCCATCCTTTACATGCAGCAGCCCCTCTTTTACTGGGGTCAGGGGTGGGCTTCAGAAATTTTAACAAAGGGTTCTCTGCCCGGTTGCTGTGTGGGCATGGCCATGGTGGACGTGGCCTAGTCAGCCTCCTGTACAATGGCTGGGGAGGGCGTTTTTGCCCTCCCAGGGCTTTGGAGGCTTTCCTTGAGCCTCCAGGAGGGCAAAAATGGCTTCCCCGGGCTCCGGAGGCTCTCTGGAAGCTGGAAACAGGGCCATTTCCGGCCTTCCCGAACTTCCGGGATGCCTGTTTTTCCCCCTCCCCTAGCCTCCGTGTGTGCCCTGCACTTACCTGCATCCAAAATGGGCCATGTGGGGACTCCTGGGAGGGGAGGGGAGGGGAAGGGTGGGTGGCACCAGCCAGGAGTGGGATTTGGGGGTTCTCCAAACTGCACAGAACTCTCCCGAACCCCTGCGAACCCCCAGCAGTCCACCCCTGGGACTAAGTCTAGGACACTTGCCTAGTTGCTCTTAGCTTGCAAGGATGAAGGGGTGCTAAAAAGGAGTGGGACTGTCAGAACAAGGCTCTGAAGCTGAACACCATGACCCCATTCCAAACAAACTGAGTTAACTCACTGCATTTTAAAATTACACACGAAAGGGTTACCAATAAGGCCATTTTAGTCCAGAACCTACAATTACCTCTCTCTTTCACTAGTGGGAACTTCTGCTGCCTCCCTCTACTTTTATTTATTTATTTTATTTATTAATTTGACTTGTATGCCGCCCCTCTCCCTAAAGGACTCGGGGCGGCTCACAGTTAAAACCAGTACAATAAATAATTACCTAAAATAGAATTAAACCCATAAGACAAATTACTAAAACAAATTATAAAACAACCCCCCCCCACAAGAGGAGTCAGCACAGCGCAGCCTGCTCAAATAGCCAAGTTTTCAAGTCGCGGCAGAAGGTGCGGAGGTCAGGGGCCAGGCGGAGCCCCAGAGGTAGTTGATTCCATAGGGCGGGAGCCACCACAGAATAGGCCCTCCCCCACATCACCGCCAAGCGACACTGAGTCGCAGACAGCACACCAAGGAGCCCCTGCCTGTGCGCTTGTACAGGGCGGTTGGTATTCGATGCTGGCAATAGACGTTCCCGTAGATAGCCCGGACCCATGTCTCGTAGGACTTTGAATGTCAATACCAAAACCTTGAATCTCATTCGGAGGGCAACTGGCAACCAATGCAGACCATGCAGGAGGGGCGTAACATGGGAGAACCGGGAAACTCCCATCACAACCCGCGTGGCAGCATTTTGCACCAGTTGAAGCCTCCGGATGGTATGCAAGGGCAGTCCTAGATAGAGAGCATTGCAGTAGTCAAGCCGTGAGGTGACAAGTGCCTGAGTGACCGTGCGCAGGGCATCTCTGCTTTTTTCTCTTTGCATGCACAGATGTGAACAGGAGACCTTTTGTCATTTGCACTTCAGTATGGGGCATGATAGGGACTGGCAAGGGGGAACCCAATTGCATGTCAAACTAGATACCTGCTAGCTAAGGTATGGGTGGAGAGCACCATAACTCAGTGATGAAGAAATTCCCTCAGAGCAGTGAAGTGGCCTGTAAGAGGCAGGATTGTGGAACTGATCTGCCACTGCTTTCCACCTGGAAGTTTTTAATCAACTTCTCAAGGTCTGAGCTTATTCAAATCAGTCAGGAACTGTCACCTCTTAGAACCTGCAGGCTGAATCAAACTGATCTTAACAAGTTCTGTATCAATGTATGTAATTAACTTAAGCTGAACCATTCTCCTTCTCCCTCTTAAGAGTTTTTCAAAACCACCTTTAAAGGAATATAAACCATAAATAATATAAATACATATAAAGTAGAACACAGGAAGATGAAGATACGTAAAAAATGTATCTAAAATTTTGGTAATAATATTGTTTTCAACATATCACTAACTGCTCACAAATTTATGGACATATTATTTTTAAGGGAAAACTAAAATTGCTGTTAGCTGTAAAACTAAGGAAGCCTGGTTAACTATAATCAATTGGAACAAGACTAAAAATTCAATTTTCCATAAGATTGAAACTTTAAACACCAAAAAACCCTATAATTGAGTCCATACTAAACTGTAGTCCAAAAATTATTTCTAGTTAGAATCATTTTACATTACATTTTTTAAATATAAAGTTATTTTCACATTGAAGCATGCATCCAGAATTTGGATAACCATTCTTTCAAGAAAGGAATTGAATATTCTTTTGAATAAGTAGCATATAAAACCATTGCAGTGGTTACTTAGAAGTAATTCTGTATAATTTGAAGGAATTCCTGTTTAATAAAATTTAATTGGAACATTACAAAATGCAAATGGAATTCAGCTTTCAAATTATGTTTCATTCTAATAGGAATTATTTTCCAAACTGTTGAATTTGCCACCTTGCCACCAAATGTGGAAAAAAATCCAGTCTATATTGAATTTCCAACATTTTTAGAAAATGAATTCTTCATTTTAATGATGAAAACTGGAGTGATGTGCCAGTAACAGAATGTACTGTACCATTTTTTTGCTCTTCTTTCATTAAAATTCCCATTGTTTCATCCCTGTTACTACATTCAGTTTTTACATACATTTATAATCATGCAATCTTTTATCTCTTCGGATGTTGGATCATATTTCATTAATAGTTTAATAAATGAAAGCAAGTAACTTTTCAAAATTGAACATTAGATTCCCCAGAATCTCATATGAAGCAAATTCACATGAAGTGGACACTAAACCAATGGAAAAGGGGGAGTTGCAGGGTATGGTGTCATGTTTTGGAATTCCAATGCATACATACAAATGCCATCAACTTTTAAGCATTCTAAGTTATTCTAAAGCTATGTTATTCTTACATGTTTTCTTTCTTTCCTCATATTCTATGTGCAGGTAGTCCTTGACTTACGACCAAAATTGAGCCCAAATGTTAAGTGAAACATTTGTTGTGAGTTTTTCCTTGTTTTATGACCTTTCTTACCACAGTTGTTAAGTGAGTCACTGCAGTTGATGAGTTAGTAACATGGTTGTTAAGTGAATCTGGCTTCTCCATTGACTTTGCTTGACAGAAGGTTGCAAAAGGGAATCACATGATCTTGGGAGGTCATAAATATGAACCAGTTGCCAAGCATCTGAATTTTGATCACACGATCATGGGGATGCTACAAAAGATCGTAAGTGTGAAAAGCGATCGTGAGTCACATTTTTCAGTGCCATTATAACTTTGAACAGTCACTGAACAAACTGTTTTAAGTCAAGGACTACCTGTACTGTGAAACCCTTTTTTCCATCTTTTCTATAACTGGCTTTCTAACGTGAAAGTCATCACAGTAGACAAAGAAATGGAATTCCATTAACGTTCTTTGTTATGTTGTGTAGAATAGATGCATCCAGGTGAAAAACTCATTCTAGGTCTGAAGATCCTTCCTCAGCTTTGGTGTGTAATGCACTCAACTTTCTTTTTAGTATTAAATATTTCCTTTTTCTTTTAGATAAGGTGGTGGACAAGATGTTAATGGCCATTTTGGCACCTGAGTAGCAATAGCACAGGTACAGAAGTAAATGACGGGTAGGATACACAACTAGAACTGCACAGCCCTGTGATAAATGCATATGTGAAAGTTTTTGACTGGAAAATGTCCCAGTAGTTTTGCTGAGAAGGAGCCTTGGCTTGTTTCTATGCCTTTGGTACAAATTGTCTATATTCACACAAACAGCATAATAGCAAATAGCCCTTGAGGAGCTCCAATTGATCTATGAAATGTGCAGCCAGACACTCCAAGAAGCCCCTTCCCTCAGCCAAGCAGTGGCGGTTTAGCACCTCAGCCACTGTTTTTAGAAACCAGCCTGGCCCACTGCTGTCTGGTGAGGATCAGCTGCCTGCTGGTGACCTCAGCTGAGTTGTGCAACAAAGGTTCAGACTTGATGTCAGCCAAGAGATTTTGCACTCAGCCATGTTAGATCTCCTATTGATCCTACCCCAGTGATAATATCCTTCCCAGGGCCAGAATAGAACCATCCAGGGCAGCATGGGACCTTATTGTTGCTAATGTCTTTGGAAGGGGCAGATCTTTTCCCCTGATTCTTCACCAACTTATCAATGGTAAAATAGCTGCCTAACGTCTATTTGTGAGGAGGACATTCTAAAAAAATTACAAGTAATTCAGCAATTTCCTGACAGGTTTCTTTAGAATGACAGTGTTTTGGTAATTACAAGAAAGGGTCCTAAAAATGTCCATGCTCAGTTTAGAATCTTTCTCTTCCTTGAGCTTTGAGGGAGGAAAAACAAACAAACAATGATATACAATATATTTATTTGAAAAGTAATGCTTTGATGATCCATGATCTTGTGTGCCATCAAATTGGTGTCAATTCCTAGTGATGGATAAATCATAAATGGAAATACAAATTGTACTGTGAACAAGGGATTCAATTACTTTTTTTAATTAAGGTATTTTATTGCAGGTGGATAAAGTTTGAAGAAAAAGTAGAAGATGGAGGAGAACGTTGGAGCAAGCCTCATGTTACAACTCTGCCCCTTCATAGTTTGTTTGAACTTAGGACCTGTATAAGAAAAGGAGCTGTTCTTCTAAACTTGGAAGCTCATAATTTTAAACAAATAGTTGGTATGTAGAAGTATGGGAAAAAAATAATCTGTCCTTCATGAGGCATCTTCTGTTCTTGAGCAAAAGCAACTTTTTAAATGAAAACACTACTTTCTTAATTACTGTTTTTCTCAGTGTAAGCTTTGGCATTGCATAGTTTATACAGATTTAAGATGGTTTATTTCCGGGCTTCTGCACTGATGATGTTCTACTGAAGTAAAGAATCTAAATGTTTTGCTTAATTTCAGATAAGTTGGTGTGCAATGAACCATTCAGCTGAACACGGTCATTTATCCTGATTAGTTAAGGGAAATTTGAATAGGGCAGAGAGGATCTCAGTATGGCCTCCCCAGCAATTTATGAGGGAGCCTTACCACTTGAAAGGGTTTCTCTCAATGTAGAAATTAAGAGGAAACAGGCAATTATGCAGCTCTGTCAAAGTGAAAATCCACAACCTGTATATATTTCACTTTCGGAGCTGGGGAAGTGGGTAGGAATTTCATTTCACTCTTTCAGCAGTCATTATCTTGTGCTGTATCATTAACTAATTCAAGAAGTTACTTTTGGTTGGTTCCATTTGATGTCCATTTTTCTACAGGTTCCATTTAAAGCTTTGAATTTACTTATGTAATATTTTGCAAAACTTTAATGGTATAATGGAAAAGAAGCACACAGGAAAGAAACACTGAGAATTAGTTTACAACTGAGATTTTTTTTTATTCTTCTTGTCACTTGCAAACTTCCCTATTCACTATGACGGCAAAATGCAAACCGCAAAGAATCTTGAACTTCCCATAGCCTTGTATCTCAGGACACCTTCTTGTTCCCCTTCTTCCTTGTTCTCGTGCACCGTTAAATCCTTCTACCACTTTTTCTAAAGAAGCAAGGGACGATGGCTCTCTCACTTTTTTGCATGGAGACACATATTTTTAAGCAAAAGTTAACATAAACTTGGTTGGGATCTTCCATTTCATTTACTTGGGCAGTATTTAGCAGAATGTATGTATATAAATAAGCCTGTTAAAATATCTAGCCATGGATGCTTTAAATAGGACAAGTATTTTCCTTAAAAATATGCATGATATGAAATGTAGGATTGTGTAAATTATTTTCTTATAAGGAACAAGCAAGCTAACTGTAAATACAGCCTAATCAAGAAACCACCAAAACCATTCCCATGAACACTGACAGGGCAGGCCACCAGAACTGTGAAGGCGAACCTATGGCATGCATGCCAGAAGTGGCACGCATAGCCACTTCTGCCAGCACGTGAGAGGTTGCCCAGAAGAGCCCCACTGCGTATGTGTGCACGCCGCCTGCCCCCGACAGCTGATTGTCGGGATCTGGCATGCATGCATGAGGGGTGGGCGTACGCAGGAGATGCGTGTGCATGCACAGAGACACATAGTGCATGTGAGGAGGGTTTTGCGCACATGCTCAGAGACGCGCAGTGCGTACGGGGAGGGTCTCGCGCACATGCACAGATGTGAGCTGCTGCAGTGCGCACAGGGGGGTACGTGCATGCGTAGGGAAGTGTGCACATTGCCTTCTGGATGCTGGCATGCAAGCGCGCGCACAAGCACGAGCGCAATTTTCGGCACGGGAGCCCAAAAAGGTTAGCCATCATTGCACTAGAACAGCCGTGAGCAAACTACGGCCCGGGGGCCGGATCCGGCCCGTTCGGCTGTTCTATTTGGCCCGCGGAGCCGAAAGAGCGGAGGGTTCTCTTGCTCTCCCAGAAGGCTACGTGAAGTAATCTAACTTTGAATTTATATTAGTTCACACAAACACTCCATCCATGCTTTTGTTCCGGCCCTCCGGTCCAGTTTAAGAACCCATTGTGGCCCTTGAGTCAAAAAGTTTGCCCACCCCTGCACTAGAACATAAAATGATAGCAAACCCCGCTCCCTTCTAGCACTGATGATGTTTCCTACTGTGGCAATGAAATGACTGCAAGAAAACAACTATGCCCAGAAAGCACCAAGGAAATATTTCCTTGGGTTGGGACGAAAAAGAGAAAAAAAGATTGTTCCTGTAGGAAGTATGCTAAGGCCTTTCAGTCAAGGGAAAACAGAGGAGAGGCAGAGGCAGCGGGGAGGGAGGGAGGGAAGGAGAGAAAGTTGTGGCAATTCTTATCCTAAACTTTTCACACTGGGCTATGGTGTCTTTGTTGCTTTCAGGATACCTTTCAGGAGAGAACCTGAGGATTTCCCTTACTTGCCATTTCGGTTTCTAATGCCACTAGGATAAGTAAAATAAAATATGCAAAGTATCTATGCTTCTTGAGCTGCATAGTCAACACAACATGCAGCTATAGGGTATTCTCAGGGTCTAGAAAGGCAATGTAATCTGTCCCAAATCAGAGTTACAATTTTTTTTTAGTCTGCTCCATATCAATCCAGAAGCAGACCTATGCAAACGTATCTCCAGAGCCACACTTGATTTGGAAAAACAGAAACGCCATCAGCTCTCAAGAAATAGTTTGCTTTACTGTGCTTTATTAGTCTAATCAAATTTGAGGGAAAGCCATGGCATGCCAAACCCACATAATAGGTTTCCATATCACATTGAGCCAGAGTGAGGTTTGTTTGGCTTTGGCTTAGAAAGCTAAATGAACCTCAACAATGTGATTTTAAACCATACTTAGCCTTAGTCCATTGTGTATAAAATAGGTTCTACAGCATGTAAAACAGAACAGAACAGAATAGAATAGAATAGCATAGAATAACCGAGTTGGAAGGGACCTTCGAGGTCTTCTAGTCCAACCCCCTGCTCAAGCAGGAAACTACACCACTTCAGACAAATGGTTATCCAACATCTTTTTAAAAATTTCCAGTGTTGGAGCATTCACAACTTCTGGAGGCAACAGAAGAACAAATGGTGCAGAAAAGTTAGATACATTCCAGAAACTCCATCCTACTGTGTTCACTGGGGAGTATTTTTCCTATTACATTAAATCTTAAAGGTTTCAGGTTTAATTTAGTCAGGGAATCAATATTGTTATTAAAATTGTTGGATTCCTTACCTATTAAAACTATTGCTAATTAATATAGAATTATTGATATAAAATGCCTTTCAATAAAGTTCAAAAGGTAGATAGCGATTGCAGAAAAGGAAGTGATATGTTCATTTTATCTTCAAGAGAAAGTGATTGAGATCCAGATAGAGAAACAGGCCTTCAAGCCAGAACTCTTGAAAAAACTTACCTATGTCTTACTCCTCAAACCTTACCATCATGCAACCAAATCTCAACTGAAGTTGCTGTTTGAGATGGGTGTGTCCCCTTGTGCTGGTAAGTAACTAGCATTTTTTTTCTTACTGCCAATTCAAATATGAAGCTTAGATGCTATGTAGCTACCCCCTCGTGTGTCAGACATAAGCAGCAGGAAAATCTCCATAGTTTAACACTTTTTTAAAAATTACATTTATATGCCACCCTTCTCCGAAGACTCAGGGTGGCTTACAATTTTTGGGATACAACCCAATGCGCTCAGCAATAACCTTCCTTCCATTGTATATGCCTGCTTATTACTAAGCGGCATTTTTACAAAGTCAGCTTATTGCCCCCAACAATCTTGGGTCCTCAGTTTACCTACCCCGAGAGGATGGAAGGCTGAGTCAACCTTGAGCCTGGTGGGATTCGAGCCTGCACTAATTGCAGGCAGCTGGAACTTAAGAGCTAGGCATTTAGCAGCCTGCACCACCTTACACTTGATGTTTGCCTGTTAATGGTAGCAGTACAGCATTCACTCCAGCTTTTTTCAGCACATTTTTAAACTATGCATCCCATTGCCTCTTTGAGGCCTAACCTGTTATCCTACATAAATGGGGTTTACTTCTTCCATTAATAAAAGCATGCTAAAGAGTATTTTCAGGAATACTTTCTTGTCCCTGTAATTACAACAGCAGGAAATAAGCATGCATTATAGAGATGCCCCTAAAGCATTGACAGAATGGAATGGAAAGGGCTCTCAGAAGAGAGTGCAATAAATAATTCTTAGAATGCTAATATAGACCTGGTCTTTTTGCAAAGTTAGGCAAAAATTCTGAAGGCAAATGAATGTGAAGTTGGTAAAGCTGAAAGCAGTACAAATTGAAGTCAGCAACAACAGCATGTACAAAGGTTCAGTATATTGTTAAAATTGTTATAGGTTGGGTTAAAATAGTTAAAAAGACTTGAAGGTTATAATCCATTGTAATTAAAATTGCAATTACAGTGGAAATAATTCATAACATTTAAGCTACACTATATATGAAGCATCATTGATCTTTTCTTTTTTTAAAAAAAATGTTGCAGATAGGGCTAACAGACATTCAGATGCAAAGTGTGAGGTCTCAGAGGTACCATTAATGGAACAGGTAAGCAACTGTGTTAAATGTAAAAATTGGGGGTGACACAAAGGTGGGGCTATCAAATGAAGATATTCCTATAAAACACCCAAACAGCAAAATTAGACACAATGGTCCAAGTGTTCTAACCACAATGGTCCAAGTGCTCTAACCAGAGCAGAGTGGAAAAATTACTTCCTCTGACCCAGACTCGGTAGTCCTGTTAATGAACTTAAGGTAGCAATTCACAATCTGTCTCATATTTAACTTGTAATTGACAAAGACATTCATATCATTTCCACATAAAGTACAACCAAACCAAATACTTGCAGTTTTATTTTGCCTACCCAGATTAGGAAAGGATAATAGCTGATGGCTTTGAATAATTTTACTAGCTTTCTATCAAGTATTGGATATCAGGCACCTGAAGGCAGCATGTACTCCGCAACACTATTTTGGATCTGTGCACATCTGCCTTACTTCCTCTGGAGACAGAATCATTCACCAGGAGAACAGTCTCTAGTTTCTCAAGATGATTTCTGCTGTCAATCATCAGAGTAGCAGCCATCAGTTTGAGCTCTTCCTCTCCTTCTATCTCTTCTGACTCTCTTTTTTATTTTTATTTTATTTTATTTTATTCATATTTATATGTCGCCCTTCTCCGGAGACTCAGGGCGGCTTACAATGTTTGGAGCACAACCCAGTGTGCTCAGCAATAGCCTTCATTCCATTGTATATGCCTGCTTATTACTAAGCGGCATTTTTACAAAGTCAGCTTATTGCCCCCAACAATCTTGGGTCCTCAGTTTACCTACCCCGAGAGGATGGAAGGCTGAGTCAACCTTGAGCCTGGTGGGATTCGAGCCTGCAGTAATTGCAGGCAGCTGGAATTAAGTGCTAGGCATTTAACAGCCTGCACCACCAAGGCCCTCTTGCCAAACTCCTATTTTCTCCCGTTTGCTCAACCTGTCCAATTTGGTTTGAGGTCTACCACATTCAGAAAGTTGAAGCTTTATACTTTTATCCAGCATACAAGAAGCCACAAACACTTCTCACCCTTTTATTTTACAAAAATATAATTTTATCAATTTTTCTTATGGTTTTTATTTTTATTATAGGCTAGCATATAATTTTATTTTTATAAGAATAACATTGCATTCTAATGTTAGACATGTAAGATTCTCTATGTGGGAGTATGGGAATGGATTAAAAATCAAGACCAGAAGAGTTGGGTACAATAGAACAACTAAACAGGGTACTGCACAGAAAGCAGGTAACCATATCGTGCAAATAATTTTCATAGCATGAAAGCCATATCATGGTAAGAGATGTGTCGTGTTAATGTAACTTTCCAACATTCCATATAAACCTGTAAAACTCAGGATTCAAGTGGCAGTTCTAACTTCCCAAAACTGACTTTGCTTTTGGAAGACAGCTGGGAAGATTATAAATGATGATCACACAATGGCAAAATATTGCAACCATCATAAATGCAAGCCAATTGCCAAGCACCTGAATTATGACCACATGAATGTAAGGATAATACAGTAGTTGTAAATTCGAGAATGATTTTTGATTTCTTATTCTTCATTTCCTTTCACTGCAGCTAAAAAATCGGTTTAAAAAGAAAATTCCAGCTGGAACCGAAGTGGCCAATATTCTTGTAGGAGAAGTCTCTTTCCTAGAAAAGCCCTTCATTGCTTTTGTGCGCCTGCAAAACTCAGTGCTTCTTGGAAACTTGACTGAAGTTGCTTTTCCTAGCAGGTAATCAGAAAGAATAAAAAAGGGGTCAGATGATCTTTGTTAAGGACTTCTAGTGGCACATTTCAGGCCAATACTGTATGCTTGAATGGAGCAATATGCGATTAGCATCAAGCATCTCAGATCAAGCTACCTTTGGAAATTAACAGAGCCAACTATCTTCCGATATATAACTAGAGGACTTCAGCCTGCTCACTCACTACACTTAAACATTCAGTTGTGGCAGTTGGATGTTGCCTAAATTAATTAATATATCAGACAGATAAAATGTGCCTGCATCAATGCATCTCTGCTTCCTAGTCTTCCATCCTCCGAGTGATTAGGTATGTTCAGAAAGAAGCTATGGGGAATGCTTAATTTGAATTCTTACCTTGTGCAATGATTGGACTTGATTTGATTTTTATAAACTAAGTGATCCTTTTAGATTTCTGGCCTTTCTGAAATGTTCTTCTTAGTGTGTGAAAGCACAAGCTAAGTTGCTGTTCATATCCCAGGCCTAACAGACAGTGGCTGAGCTCCAACACAAGACTTATTGGACAAGCCTGAGTTCGCACATAATATAAATAACAAACCATTGTTTGTGAACTACAGAGAGTAGACTCAATAAGGTCAAATAATAGATGTAATTTCTCACCAAATGGAGGAACAAACCTGGAACTACAGTTATGGAAAGAGGCCAAGCTTTTATGATATCTGAGGCTCTCTGTTACAGCTAGGCTCAAGGGCAATTGTGTTCTCCCTTGTGATTATATGGCACAGTTTAGACAAAGACTCAAAAGTTCTTCCAGACTAAGAATGGACTCATCAGTGCAGGAACCAGGCATCTAAACTCTATTTTCCATTCCAAGTCTTCCAGTGCCCCCACCCCCACTTGCACAGCTATTTAGCTGGTATAGTATTCTGGTCTCAGTGTTCAGGGAAAATGAGCATGGGCTGTATTTATTACTGACATCCTCACTTTTTTGTACACTGCCCATTCCCAAAGGCTCTGTATATAGTGGTGCCATTTATGACTTTTGTGTACTTGTTTTTAGATTCCTCTTTATCCTGTTGGGTCCCAGAGCCAGACTGAAGGCCTACCATGAAATTGGCAGAGCAATGGCAACTCTCTTAACGGATGAAGTAAGTTTGGTTGCTGCTGAACTTCCCTTGTCAAATTAGGATAGAGCAGGATGGCATTAATACCTAGAAGAGAAGACAGCAATTGTTCAACATGTCCAAGACCAAGCTTCTAGTTGTCAAGAAAAGGAGTAGAGTAAATCTGGCCATAGAAGCCTTGTCTTTAATTTATTCTTTCGTACATGAGAATTAAAGAAATTTAATCTTCTTAAAATGTAGGTATTATGACTTTGGAAATGATTCTTCAAAATGTTTAATGTTTGTGATTAAAAAATATAAATCTTGTACAAGTATAAAATCAGGCCCCACTAAGCAAAGGAAAAGAGGCATAGAATGCTTTTTATAGAATAATCTTCCAGTTATGGATCTAGTATCATGTGATATTAAAATCACTCATTATTCTCATTTGTCATTCCAACGGCTAATGGCTCTGTTGTGGTCTGCCGGTGGCCTGTGGAGCTGGCAGCAGAGTCAGACAGTGGGGAGGACTGTCCTGAAGTCTGGGGAGGGCTCAGACAAGGGATCTGCGTCCAACACAGAGATGGGGCCAGGGCCATCTGAGAGTTATTGGCTGACTCCCGAGACTCCAGAATCTGACATCAGCGTGGCAGAGAAACAGGGGGAGCCTGTTCCTAGTGCGCGCTTGCACAGAGCTGCCAGAAGGCAAGAAGAGTTAAGACAAAAAGGGTGACTTGGGAGTAAGGCTTGGAGATGATTGGCCCCTCCCATAAGACATAAAGGAGGAGCAAAGGGACATGAGCCTTTGCAGGAAGCAACTTTGTTCATTCTGGTCAGTTTAAAATCTGAAGCTCCGTGTTGACTTTGTGTTCCATTTGACCTTGTACAGCTAATTGGCAATTTAGTCGTTGGTAGCATTTCAAGGGAGATAAAAGTGGATACTTATCAGCCTTATCCCGAAAGACTGTGGCAGACTTCTGTTGGACTATTCATAAACTGTTTGGGACTCATTACGGGCTGTGAATGCATATCATTCACAGCCGTTGAAATTAAAAAAACGGTTTTTGGGAACAGTGTGTGATTGTTATTGTCTCAGGAAGCCTTGGTCAGAACAGGCTCTGAGCATCTACAGTTTGTAAACATAAAAGTATAAAATCAAAATCCGAACATAAATAAACCTAAATAAATAGGAAGACCATCACTTTGTGTCCAATAGCAAAGGAGTAACATTGCAGTAACAACTCACAAGACCTGTTTGTACCCAGTCTTCTTGGATGGGCATCTACACCCAAGAGTAGCAGTCTTGCAGATATTCAGGATCTGACCTATATAGGACTTTAGCAAAAACTACCAGCACCTTGAATTGCACCCAGAAGCTAACCTGCAACCCTTTGTACCTCTTGAAGTAGCAAGGTCATATTTATTTATTTATTATTTGAACTTGTATGCTGCCTCATCTCTGAAGACTCAGGGCGGCTCACAACTAAAAAACAAAGACAATAAATACTTAAAAAACAATTAAATTAATTTACAAGCCCAAATACTAAAACAGATTTACGCAATTAACATTAAAAAACCTATATGAGCATGCATCGATTGCATTAGCTGCCATTTCCAATTGCTCTTCAAAGGTAGCCCCATTAGAATGTGCTGCAATAATCCAGGCAAAGCCAATTGCTTACACAATCAGTCCAATCAATATTGTTCACAGCTGCTCTGTCCTGTTTCACCTGCTATTTTGCAAATTTGGACAACCCAGATTCTTTTTGCAATAACTTTGAAAAAGTTTGGTCTAGTGGTTAAGGCATAAGGCTAAGAAAGCCAGAGACTGTGAGTTCTACTCCTGCCTTTGCCATGAAAGTCAACTGGGTGACCTTGGGTCAATCACTCTCTCTCAGCCCAATTTACCTCACAGGGTTGCTGTTGTGAGGACAATAGGAGGTGGAAGGTATGTTCACTGCCTTGAGTTATTTGTAAAAATAATAAAGGTGAGATATAAATAAAGTTTAAAAAACCTTAAATGGGTTAAACATTTGATTGGCAGTGTATAACCCTAATTTCCCATTACTTCTGCAAAAGAAAAAAATGTGCTACTTTTAGACTCAAATTATCCTAAAGTATAAAAATGTCACGTGAAGAAGGGTCAAAATTTTATAACCATCTTAATAATTTCCAGATATGACTTGCAGAAAATACAATAGAGCTATAATAAAATATATCATATCATGATATGAAAAGGAAATTTAATAACTTTCTAATTGGAGCTATAATGCTATTTTTAGTTAAGCATCTGCATTCCTTTAAAGAAATTAAAACAAATACGTATATCTACTGATAAAAGTGAAAGGCATGAAAGTAGCAAGTAAAAGTTTCCATTACCATAACTGCAATTTAAGTAAAAATTATCTAGGAATCTTTCCCCATATACTCAGTGATATTTAACTGTTTGTATTGGTTTTCTTCTGGGATAAAAATATGAATTTATTTGTCATAGGTTTCCTGTAGATAACAACTCCCCTCACTTTAAAAGAATTTAAATTAACAATTAAAACTCCAATTATTTAAAATGTCATAGATCCCTTAAACATATAGGGAATACATCAGACTTGCTTCTATTATTTGACTTTCAGTGAAATATAATGCTATATGTCATCTTAAGATAGCAATTTGTATTTAATTTTAGCTATTCAAAATGTTTTTATCTTCACTGGTTCTGTGAAAGAAGCATTCAACCCCTTTTGGATTTTTTTATTTTTTTTTATTTTTGCCACTGAATGTTATGAGATCTTTTTGTGGATCCCACTGATAGTTTGAATGAACAAATGCATCAAAATTTGGTTCTTGTTTCTTTTGTTGCTGAAAGAGGAAACAGGAAAGATTAAGTCAAATGAATGAATGAACAAAGTCCTACCAGATTTGTTACTTGTTTGCATAGTTTTTATAAGTTCTATGGATTAAAAGATGGCAATCCTTTTTCCAATCTTCTCTCAAGTTATGTAAGCTGAGTTGTGGCCTGCTTTGCTAAACCAAGGAAGCCATTTCACAAAGCTGCTTCCTCTTACCTTGCCATTCTTGCTAAAAAATAATACCTAATGATATTGCCTTCCAGCTTTTTCAGAGAATTGTTTGGAAAGCAAAAGATACTGAAGACCTTGTTGCAGGAATTGATGAGTTTCTGGATGAGCTGACTGTCTTACCACCAGGCAAATGGGATCCAACCACTCGAATTTGTCCCCCAAAAAGTTTGCCCTCACCACAGAAAAGGTATCTTACTGAAAAGAGATGCAGATGGAGACAAATGTGTCTCACATTTGATAAATCTAAGGAAATCTAATTAAAATTTAGGTGGAAAGTATTGTACAATTACATGCTTTATCTTGATTTCCATAAGCATAACCCCATAAGCATCTGCATTGCTGAGATGTTCCATTTTCCCAGCTCTGTATCTGTTGCTGAAAAAAGTGCTGTTCCTTCACCTATCGTAATGATTTCTGTAATCCTAGTTGGCTGGAGTTGTGAAAATGTCACCATTTCTGTTTCCCAGAGAATATATTTGTGTTACTCATGATATGCAACTTAACCATGTGAGAAATCTGTTTTCTCATGCAGTTTGATTATTTCTTGGAAACAAGATCATACGAGGAAGCATGTGGCTCTGTTGTTTTGCTTTGAAATGGGATATACTGTGATAAGACAATAGTACAACTCCCTACAGTATCACTTCAGAATACATATGAATCCCACATTGGCTTTCTCTGATATTGTGTTTTGATATGTTGCTTAGATATTGAGTTGCATTGGAAGTAACAGAAATAGCTGGAGTTTGGTTGTAAGAACCAGAATATGACATTCAGCTCAGAATCAATCACCATCATTACAATATGATTCGTGTGTACACAAAACGGCTGTATTGCATACTATCCCTGTTACATCCTCAGGATCTCCATGCGCATCCGTGACTGGAGTCCTCATGCTAATGGAAACAAATCTGCTGTGGATGACCGACAGGCTCATGGGCACCAGTTCATAAGTGAAGAGCTGGAGAAGACTGGAAGGTAAAATTCACAGAGGTTTGGCCGGGGAAATTAAAGCATGGATGTCTCTTGGAAACAGAGTCAATTTGAATTATCTTCTTTCTTTTCCCCAAGGGTACAAGTTTAGAAAGAAATATAAGTTATCCAAAGTACACATATACTATATGTCAGGATTCCAGCAGTTACTCCAATTAAAAAAAACAAAAGTCTTTTTCTTGCAGGCTATTTGGAGGATTATTAAAGGATATCCAACGAAAAGCTCCTTGGTATGCCAGTGACTTCTCTGATGGCCTCAGCCTCCAGTGCCTCTCAGCCATCCTCTATATCTACCTGGCTACAGTCACCAATGCAATAACCTTTGGAGGAATGCTGGGAGATGCTACGGATAACATGCAGGTCTGTGCAAAAAGTTGATAGACTGGGATCCTTCTGTAACTTCAATTATTTTTCCTCACTGCATCAGTCTGCATTTCTTTAGTCTTATGTACATCCCTACCAATGGTAGTAGGCAAAGAGTTTCATATTGCTATGTGGTTATGCCGTTTGGCTGACTTGTATCCATTATTTGAGAGCTGGTATGCTGCTAATGTTCAACCAAGCAAAGCCATGTGCTTCCTCATATGATCTAGGGTGTCCTGGAAAGTTTCCTGGGTACTGCCTTCGCTGGTGCATTTTTCTGCCTATTTGCTGGGCAGCCTCTCACCATCCTGAGTAGCACTGGGCCTGTCCTTGTCTTTGAGCGTCTTCTGTTCTCCTTCAGCAAGTAAGTAGTGCTTCATATTGGTATGCATGCTGGGAGCAAGCCTTCATGAACTCTCTTTCCTTGAGCCTTATCCAGATGATTGGGGATCATATAAGATTTGCAATGCCTGTGCATGTTGACTAGCCAATACTCATGCTTGTAGTCTGGACCTGTTGTTCTGCCTTTCCACCTCTGCCTTGAACATTGCTACTTGTTGGTAATTTAGAACAAAATACAATTGCAGTATAGTAAAGTCAAAATAGATTTAATACCTCACACAACTTTTCAGTGACTTGATAATACATTCAGGTCAACTTGATAGCTCTTACTAAGGTATGCCAAACCAGGCTGTTCTGCAAGAGTGTTAAGTGGAACATTTACAAGGCTGGTTTAGCCAATTAGCTCGCAGCAAGAAAATCAGCCAAGCTTCCCTTTCCAACATGATTGTGGTGGCCAGAATGCAATAATACTTCAGGCTACTTCTGCTGACTGCCGGCTGCCAGCAGTTCGTCAATTCAATTCTCACCAGCTCAAGTTTGACTCAGCCTTCCATCCTTCTGAGGTAGGTAAAATGAGGACCCAGATTGTTGGGGGAAACATGCTGACTGTGTAAACCACTTAGAGAGGACTGTAAAGCACTGTGAAACAGATATAAGTCTAAGTGCTAGTGCTATGATTGTGTAAATTAATTCTGAACTGGTCAAGTGCAAGGAGGATACCAAATATGACAACAAAGACTTACTCATCCTTCAAATTCATTCTTCCCTTAAATAGAATCTTCCCATTATAGTAGGCTATATACCATCCAGGAAGACCAAGAATGTACTAGTTGGGTGTAATAAGAGTTGCATTCAAGCACTTTGGAAAGCTAAGCTTGTAGGAAAGGGTGCTTTTGTACAAACATTGTCAGTATATCCTGATATATTCAATGTATTCTGATAGTGTAACTAAGGAGAAGCACTGACTCCTGAGCTCCAGCAATGAAGAAAGGGCCTGTTCTTCCCTAATGGAGGCATTCCACTGCCTTCAATTTATTCCCTGAAATCATTTGATGGTTGCTATAAAAAATTGATACTGGCACTTCATTTCACCCTCTTTTGCTAACTTCCCAAATAGGTGAGTCAAGCTGCAAGGCAATAAAAGCCAGTTACTAATGGGAATTCATTATTGGTGATTGAATCTGGTCTCTTAATAGGCCAAAGAGAGCCACCCTAAGGGAAATTCTTCAGTTTAGCAATAGCAATAGCACTTAGGCTTATATACCGCTTTATAGTGCTTTACAGCCCTCTCTAAGCGGATTACAGAGTCAGCTTATTGCCCCCAACAATCCGGGTCCTCATTTTACCCACCTCAGAAGGATGGAAGGCTGAGTCAACCTTGAGCCTGGTGAGATTTGATCTGCCAAATTGCAGGCAGCTGGCTGCAGCAGAAGTAGCTTGCAGTACTACATTCTAACCACTGTGCCACCGAGGCTCTTAACTTGAGATTTGGGGGCAGTCCTGCTAGAAATGGACTAACCGTGTGACTAAGAGCTCAGGCTTCATTTTCAAAAACTAACCTACTTAGGAATATGACTGTTTTGGCTCTTCCCTCCTCTCAGAGACCACAGCTTGGATTATTTAGAATTCCGCCTCTGGATTGGCTTATGGGTGGCCTTCTTTGGCCTTATCCTGGTGGCTACTGAAGCTAGTTACTTGGTGCAGTATTTCACACGCTTCACTGAGGAAGGCTTCTGTGCCCTCATCAGCTTCATTTTCATCTATGATGCGGTGAAGAAGATGCTGTCCCTGGTGGAACATTACCCTGTCAATTGGGAGTATAAAATCAGTGACATCACCTTGTATAGCTGTACTTGCAATCTGACTGAGACAGGTAAGATGAGCAACCAGTGATGTTATGATGAGAAGATGGGCTAGTAATAGTGATCTTTAGATGGCAAGTCATCAAGAATTCTTGACAAATACATGGAAAAGTAACTGTTAACATATTTATAAGTTATAATATACAGGTAGTCCTTGATTTACAATAGTTGATTTAGTGACTGTTTGAAGTTACAATGGCACTGAAAATGGTGACTTATGATCATGGCAGCATCTCCATGGTCACATGATCAAAATCCAGACGCATGGCAACGGATTCATATTTATGATAGCTGCAGTGTCCTGGGGTCATGTAATCACCTTTTTGTGACCTTCTGACAAGCAAAGTTAATAGAGAAGCCAGATTTGTTTAACAACCATGTTACTAACTTAAAAACTGAAGCAATTCACTTAACTGTGGCAAGAAAAGTTGTAAAATGGGGCAAAATTCACTTAAAAACTATCTCGCTTAGCAACATAAATTTTGGGCTCAATGGTGGTCATAAGTCAAAGACTATCAATAACACACACACACACACACTCATGCACACACAATAACTTCAAGATAATTAGCAACATGAAAAGTATAAAACAACTGTAAAAATTGAAATGTAGTTCAAGTACAGACCAAACTGAATTTAAAGATACCTCCAGTGCTTGGAGCTATGTAGCATGACCATGCATTACAAATCTTAATAACTAATAAAATATTTACAAGTAGGTATTAAAAATGCAACATGGGTATTTATCAAATATAGCTGAGAAATCACCCCATCCCACCCCCAAATCTTGATGCAATCAGTAATACCCTGTTTTAGGTAGTCACCAACATACTTATGGGTTGATCTTCAGTGGTTTATTTTTATGTTTTCTCTGTCTTGCCCTTGTCCCTGTTAGTAGATCAAGGCAGCCTAAACCAGTCCCCCAGCTGACACATGCCAACTGGAAGTTCTAAAAGGGTTCTCCCATACCTCAAAGAAAAGCTCTGATTGGCCTAAGCAGCCTAATTGGACTTGAAATCATCCACACAGAAAAGCAGGTACCTCCACAGTCTGATCCACTTCTGTCCAAGTATCTAAGTCTCCTGCATTTAGACAGGGCCTAGCTTTGTAAGTAAAGGTCCCTCTGTTTTACATCTTTCAGTCATTTTCTTTTTGGAAATCCAGTATTTCCGTGATGTTCTGGGTAGAGGCTGGAGAATATAGTTTGTAAACATAGCTAGATTGCAGTACCAGTTTCCTCTTCTGTGATATTGCTAACTTTTCTGGTTTATCTTGCATTGCTCGTTTTTAAATATTTAAATAACAATGTCCACCTAACAGCTGGCCATGATGCAAACCTGCCTTTAGAGTTATGGCAAGAAACAATACGTATCTCTGTTATGTTACCAACCTGTTTCTGAACACCTATTTAAGATGCCACAAAACAGACATCCAAAAATTCTGTCAGGTTCTCGCTTTTCTTACCCTCTCCAGCATTGCATAAATCAGAATGAACTGCTGATACCTTGGATTTCTTGCAGGCAACTCCTCTGTCCTGAACCAGACTCTATTCCCTAATCTCAGCAGTTTTGAACAGGTAACAAATAAGATTATTTTCATTAACTAAAACGACTGGACAGGGGAAACCTTTACTTTTATTTTAAATACTGCACATAGGAATGAAAGATGAGGCAAAGCCATATACTGTACGTATTGCAAAAGGCCAGGCAACCACTAGATGGAAGCAAAGGAATATATAACTCTAGAAAAGAATGGAAACTGAGATATAGGAAGGGCATAGCATGTTGTGATTCGCATGTTTTGTGCAGATGGGGTTTGGTACCTCTTGGAGTACTACAGTCTTTTTACACTTGATAATTGGAATGTGTTGCTCTTTTGGTTGTTGTTTTGCTGCTGAGCACTTCTCCACCATTTGCTGCTGATTCTGTATCATTTGAGAAAATCACGATTACAACAGCACTGAAAAATGTGACTTATGACTGATTTTCACACTTGCAACTTTGCAGCACCTCCGTGGCCACATGATCAAAATTTGAGTGCTTGGCAACTGACATTTATTTATGATGGTTGCAGTGTCCTGGGATCATGTGATCACTTTTTGCAACCTTTTGACAAGCAAAATGAATGGGGAGGCCACATTCACTTAACAACTTTGTTACTAACTTAACAACTGCAGTGATTCATTTAACAACCGTGGTAAGAAAAGTCATAAAGTGGGGCAAAACTAAACTGTTTTGCTTAGCACCAGAAATTTCGGGCTCAGTTGTGGTCATTAGTCAAGGGCTACCTGTAATATTGTATATTATGGAGGTTAGGCAGGTATGCACTTCGTTTGTTTGCTTAAAAAAATAATCCAAATGGGGAACATTTTTTTAAAATGAGGGTAGATTAAAAACAGAGAAAGCAATAATCCAATATGGAACTCAAATGCCTTAAAATGTAAATATGACACAGGACAAAATACCAGCCACATTCCCATAGCAAATGGAGATTGTAGCATATTAACCTGTGCATGAGCAATGATCCTTCTTCGACTTTTAGCTAATGATATCATTTTCTCTCATATTCAGTCACAATTTGACCCAGTCTGGAGTCTTGTAGACTGGTTGAATTACAATTTCCTGAGTTCCCAGCTTGTTTAGGCTGCTGGAAAAACAGTCTAAATATTTTCTTAAGAGTGGTGGTTTACTCATTACCTGGACAAACAGGGATCTTCCTCTGAGGCACAATCCTTTCTTTTTCACAGCAATCAGATGTGGAATGGAGTAACTGGTCCCTCCTGACCAAGGATCAGTGTATGCAACTAGGGGGCCATCTAGTGGGCAACAGTTGCAACTACGTGCCTGACATCACTTTTATGTCCTTCATCCTGTTTCTGGGAACATTGTTCTGTGCTATGGCCCTGAAAACATTTAAATCAAGTCGTTATTTTCCCACTGGTGTAAGTAGCTATCTGTCCTATCCTAATTACATGTTGATTGAATTTATGACATAAATTAATATTTCCTTCTTGTGAGCAAAGTTGCGTACTCTGTCTTCCTGTAACGGCTACCCTGCAACAGGTTCAAATATTACCTAATTATCCGACAATAGACGGGAGCTACAGTTAAACATATTGGAAAATACCAGGACAATGATGGCCTACCTGCATAGTAAAAAAGTAGAAACTTACAGGAAATGGGGAACAGGTAGAGAATGGACAAAGACAAAAAGATCATTGGCACACCTCCTTCTTCCTCATTCACATCCCCTCTGCCTTTATTTCTCAAAGCCCTCTTTCCATCTCATCAGTTTTCATATATCTTCTTTGATTTTTCATTCTTACCTATCTTGGTTTTCTCTTTGGGTAGAAAGAGAGTAGAGAACAGTAAAGAAAAAAGTTGTATGCATTTGACCTATGGATTGAAAAGTTTATGTGATGAATAGCTGCTGATTGCTGAGAAGAGCTGTTCGATTGCCTATTGTGAGTGATTGTGATTGCTTCCTACTGGGCAAGCAGGGTTTTTTTCAGGGACTATAGAACAGTGGTTCTTAACCTTTTTGAAAGAATCACCCCCTTGAGCCATTGAGGAAGTTGTCATTGCCCCCCTCCCCCAACATAACCGCCCCCCCGCCACCTCTTAGCATCCCAAGGGGGCCAGCAGAGGGGCACTAAGAGGCAGCAGGGGGGCGGCACAGTGAACGCGGCAGCGGCAGCACGTAACGTGCCACTGCTTCCGCATTGGAGGCGCCGGCTCCGGAGCAGTGCTAGTCAATGGGTGAACCTGCAGGGCTGGCCGGCACCTCAAACACCCCCCTGTCGCCTCTTAGCACCCCTCTGCCGACCCCCTTGGGGACACTAAGAGACGGCAGGGGGGCGTTCGAGGCGCTGGCCCTTCAGGCTCACCCCATTGACAGTTTACCGCACCTGAACCGGCGCCTGTCCATCCATCCATCCAAAAGGTCTGTCTGTTTGCCTGCCTGCCTTCCTGCCTATCTACCTACCTGTCTGTCTTTTTGTCTACTTACCTACCTACCTATCTACCAATATAGATCTCTCTCTCTCTCTCCCCCATTATATCTCGCTCCATCGCCCCATATTGCCCCCCTTCCGTTCCTTCGCCCCCATGTCACCCCTTTTCATTTCATCGCCCCCCTGAAAAACAAAATCGCCCCTTGGGGGCAATATCGCCCAGGTTAAGAACCACTGCTATAGAAGATACATAAGGCAAACAGTTCCCAGGAGCAAGCTCATTAAACTGGCAGATGGTAGGCTGGTAGATATTTGGGAGTACCGATTGAATCTTAGTTAATGTTATTTCCAGGAGCATATAGATTTAAAATGGATTTAGGGCTCTGCTTTTAAACTTTCATACAAATAAGAATCTCAGAATCAAAACCAATCATCATCTTATTATCATCATTTTCTTCTGTTATGCATCTATTCATCACTCATTGAAAAGCACACAGGAAAAACAAAATAGTAGTAATCACAATGGCTAAACATTCAGACGTGACATGCACACCATCACCTTAAAAGGCAGTTTCCTACATATTTAATCAGGGAAAAAAACATATCTTCAGTAAGACTTAATCCCAGGATTGTTGTTTTACCTCCATGAAGCCTTCGCAAACTTCTTCTGAAGCCATTCAGTCTTTGCCATATGCAATATATATTCACACCATGATTTGTAGAAAAGAAGAAATATGTCTCACATTGGGACTTTTTAGTATAAAATATTTTAGTCCTGCATAATTTTTGAAAGTCTAGTAGTTACTTGAGATGAACTCTAAATTGTTATATTTCTTTTGTGAATCTTGTGCCTTTTTCATTTTTGAAATGAAAATTTGCAAATTTGCAAATGACACCAAGCTGAGGCAAATAGCCAAACACCTTAGAAAATAGGTTCAAGGTCCAGAAGGATCTTGACAAACTTTAACACTGGACCCTGTCCAACAAAATGTAGTTCAGTGGTGAGAAAATTAAGACCTTATGCTTAGGGAAGAAAAACCAAATGCACAGATATAGAATACCTAGTTCAGCAGGAGTAACTATGACAGGGATCTAGATGTGCTAGCGGATAATCAGTATGAGCCACCAGTGGGCTTCATTTGCCAAAACAACAGCAACAATGCAGTACTAGACTTCATCAACAGAGGAATAGTATCAAGATCACATGAAGAACCAGTACCACTTTACACGCACTGGTAAGATCACACTTGGAATACTGTGTCCAGTTTTGGTCACTATGATACAAAAAAGATGTGGAAAGTTTAGAAACAGTGCAGAGAAGAGCAACAAAGATGATAAAGGGTCTGAAGGGTAGAGTGCACAATAAAGGGTTATGGGAAGTAGGTAGGTCTAATTTATTTATTTTTTATTTTTATTTTTATTCATATTTATATCCCGCCCTTCTCCAGAGACTCAGGGTGGCTTACAATTTTTGGGATACAACCCAGTGTGCTCAGCAGTAGCCTTTATTCCATTGTATATGCCTGCTTATTACTAAGCGGCATTTTTACAAGGTCAGCTAATTGCCCCCAACAATCTTGGGTCCTCAATTTACCTACCCCGAGAGGATGGGAGGCTGAGTCAACCTTAATTTAACTAAAAAAAGGACTACAGGTGATTTGATAGCCCATTTTCCAAACTACCTGATAGCAAGATAAGAAGTAATGGATAGAAACTTAGCAAGGAGAGATCCAACCTAGAATGAAGGAGAAATATTCTGTCAGTGAGAAGAACAGCAGTGACTTGACTCCAGAAGTCATGGTGCTCCATTACTGGAGCTTTTTAAAGAGATTTGGCATCCATTTATCCAAATTGGTAACTAGATGATATCCAAGATCCTTCCAATTGTGTTATTCTATTCTGTTATTCTGTTATTCCACTTCTTAGGTAAGGAAGCTAGTGGGCGATTTCTCCATTATTCTGGCAATCCTCATCTTCTGTGGAATTGATGCTGCTCTTGGATTAGAGACACCAAAGCTTCTTGTGCCAAACACATTCCAGGTAAGATCAGTTATATCAATATAAGACAAAAAAAAAAGCTCTTAGCCCAGCCTCAGAATAGCCTCCTTCAATCTAATCTAAACTCCTGATGACTTCCAGTTACTACAGCTTTCTAGGCAACATTACAGAAATGCTTTATGTCTACTTTTGTCAGGCATTTATTGATGTTCTAATTTAACCTACAGCTCAGAGTATTTCAGGTACATGCTTCTATGGAATGCTAGAAATGTGAGCAGATAGTATTCTGCTGTGATTATATAAAATGTAAACAATCTGCCTCGATGTTCCATACTTGTCCATACAGACCAGTTGGCAATGCAGCTGTTTCTTATGTAATCCCAACAAAACAACTCTGTATGACCATTTTATTGAACTCTGGTAGAAAAAGGTACTTCAATTTAAGTAAGTGTAAAGTAACCCATCCTTGTTAACAAATCCATTATAGAGTCTAAAATAAATAACCATGAAAGAGAAGCTCAGAGAAGATATTGACTGCTCTCCACTGACTATATAGCAGCTGTGAAAAGTTTAATTTCTCATTGTTTATCCCTATGTCAAATATTTATAAAGTTAAAAAGCACTTGTCTCAGTACTGATCCTTGAAGTTCTCCTTTACAATATTAACTTCCCTCATTAAGAAACTGTTCATTTATTTGCTTTTTGCACTTTTAAACAGCAGTCTATAAAAAGACAGGTCCTCTTATTCCATGACTGCTAAGTTTACTCAAGAGCCTATGAAGAAGAACTTTGTCAAAAACTTTTGAAAATCCAAGTGTTGTCAGGGCCATCTTTACTTACATTTCAGTTGATGCTCTCAAAAAACTTGATGAGGCAGGATTGACCTTTTTGGAATACATGCTGATTTTCATTCAACAAGAATATTCCCTTTATGTGCCTTGTTATTTTTTATTATACAGTAATTTCTACCTATTAACTGGAACAGACAGTAAACTGATTGGTCTCCAATTTCCTATATCTCCCCTGGGCCCCTTTTTAAAATTGATGGCACATTAACTACATCCCACAATGACATTCCCTGGCACTGGGCCTGCTTGTTGAAAACCCCCAACTCCATTGAGGTAGACAAGAGGTACTTTTACTGAGTTTGAAATGATAGCAGTGAAAGCAAGGCAAGATCTGAGCCAAAAGGCGCAAGAGTTACATATTGAAAGTTTCCCCAAATCCCTCCCCCCCCCGGGACCCAGGCTGAATGTCCAATCCACGTCCCACATAGTGTCATGTGGAGGCACATCTTCAGGTGTTTTCGTCCATCTGGAGTTCTAGGATGGTTTACTGGGTGTAAACAACTGCATTCATCAGTGCAACTCTTCTTGAGAGCAAACCTCCCTTTTAGTTCACATGGGTATTCCTCACACCAGCACACTTTCCAAACCCCATTGCCATGCCCCCACCTCCCCGTTACTATGGCAGCTAATAGCAAGCAAGCATCAAAGGGAAAACCCAGGCTGGAGATCCGGCTGACAGCCAACTTATTTCTTGCTAAGTCAGCAATTTCATATTTGTAATCTTTAGGAATCCTAGAGTGGATGCTATTAGGACCAGATGATTTTTTAGAGTGCATTTTCTCAAGATATCCCAGAGCAGCATTTTGCAAAGTGTGTTGTATGGAACCCTAGGTTTTCTGAGAACTTGATGAGTTTCATGACAAATTGATATATGTGGGGATGGGATGTTAACTTGCCCCATGATATTTGGCTTTTAACAGGCAAATGATTCTGTTATAGGATCATATATTCAATCTCAGAGCATAGCTAAGTGATTTTTGCCTCAACAAGTAACTCAGTAATGGAAGCAACTGTTTTCTATCTACTTTGTTACAGCATATTCTCCAAGCACATTCAAGGACACATCCATTCACATACACACAATATAGCTACAGAAAAGGAAAGAACAGGGAGGGGGGGGAGAGAGGCAGAGAGAGAAAAAGACCAAGACCTTCTCTTCTACTGGTCTTGTGGATAAAGGAGAATTGGGAGATTTCAAGAGCTCCTTAGGGGAGAAATTCAACATTTCAACACCATGTTTTATCTTTTATATTATTCACAAGTCATGGAATCTGTGCTGATTGTTACTACGAATGTCAAGTTTCAAACTTTGTTCTGTCCATGTATCTTTCCTTCCTATACTGATATATCAGCTCCTTAAGGGGTTGGGGTTAGGGTTGTAATTATAGATTTAGGCTTTTTAGTCATAGTTGACTTTAAATTACTGTTTTGGTGACCAGGATGATCTATCATATCATGTTTGGTATTAATGAGGCATCTGCTGATTTTAACATTTTGGACCATCAAATATTCTTATCTTACAGTTTTCTTTAGTATTGTTTTTGCAGTGTTCTCAACTGTATCTATTTGCCTGATGTTTTCTTTGGATTTAAAGATATCATTGTCTTATTTTGAATTAGATTTTGACTAATCTCTAATGTTAATGCCTTGTTTCCCCAGTTTATGATCTTTCTCTGTAACTCCTTTAAGCAGGGCAATCTAGTACTCCTTAAAGCCTTAACTGAAGGGATATCTTATTTATTTTTTATTTTAATTACATTTATATGCCGCCCTTCTCCGAAGACTCAGGGGCTTACAATTTTGGGATACAACCCAGTGTGCTCAGCAATAGCCTTCATTCCATTGTATATGCCTGCTTATGACTAAGTGGCATTTTTACAAGGTCAGCTAATTGCCCCCAACAATCTTGGGTCCTCAATTTACCTACCCCGAGAGGATGGGAGGCTGAGTCAACCTTGAGCCTGGTGGGATTCGAGCCTACAGTAATTGTAGACAGCTGGATCTTAAGAGCAGGCATTTAACAGCCTGAGCCACCAAAGCTCTTTTTGAGAGCATCAACTGAAATGTAAGTAAAGATGAGTTAACAAGTTCAACTATTAAGTAATTACTAATCCAAGACTAATGAAAATGAAATGAAGGAAAACTGAGGTATAGATCTTCACTCCATTGGGGCCCCTTTGCAATCTGATATTCAACTTGATAGTGATGCTATTCATGTGGAAAGGAGGCTTATATACTGTATGAAAGTAAATGTTTTGAGACCAGAGTCACCAGAACAATTTAGTCCTCTTGGATATGTTTCTTAGATGAAGCCATGACACAGTCTGAAGAAGGTATCTATGGTAAAAGTGTCAGAAGTCAGTAATTGGGCTACCATATCTGGCCTGCAAAATCCAGAAAGCCTCTAGATTCATAAAAATTTCTGTGGTTATTCAGCGATCACCTGAATGTTATCAGCCCCAATATGGTAGCCCTACATATAATTATATTTTGTGCCAAGTCTTATAAGCTGCTGACATCAGCTAAGAAATTATTTGTTATCCCAACCTTAATTCTGTTTGAATTTATGCCCTGTGACTCTTGCTGACATGTCTTTTACCTTTATAGTTTAATATGTGCATTTACCTGGTTTTTGATTTTTTAAATATAAAACTTTGGTAATAGAATAATACAAATGCAGCTAATACATTTTATAAGTAACTATTTCTTCTTTTTTCCTCTTAAAATTAAGAGAGATTTCCTAATCCTGAACCAAAATGATTGATACATCATTGTACTTCATATGTAAAGTATATGCTTTATATTTTATAAATATAAAGTACACTTACACATACTTATTAGGTACACATATTATTATATACAAAGTATATTTCTATTAATTATAAAGTACATAAAGTTATTTACTGGGGATAGAAAATGTACACAAAACAAATGCATTTATCAAACAATTCCATTGTTGAAAAATCAGGTAACCATAATAATTATCCATAAAATTGAAACAATTTAATCAGCTGGAACTATCATTCTGCCTTGATAGTTTCTTTCCTGATTAGACAAGAATTAAGATGCAAATATGCTTTGCCAAATACTTTAAGAGGCAATGCTTATCCATCTGCTATCTACTCCCAACTCATCCTACGGCTTGCTAACTTTTTCCAATTATTCCCTCTGCAGCCTACAAATCCCAAGCGAGACTGGCTTGTATTTCCATTTGGAGCAAATCCCTGGTGGATATACTTAGTGTCTTCAGTACCTGCCATTCTAGTTATCATCCTCATCTTCATGGATCAACAGATAACAGCTGTCATTCTCAATCGCAAGGAATATAAACTGCAGGTCAGTATTTGTTTGGGCTATATAATGTAGTAATGCTTTAGTTTATTGTAAAATCTCTCTTAAGCATACATATATTGAACCATAAACAGAGGAACACTGGAATAATAGTTGAAACTAAACTTGTGTTTCAAAGATAATTATGTAATAGAAACAGATTTTTAAAGCCAAGTAAGCTTATACGACATGTTTTCGTATAATCTGGACCCAAGCTTTAAAGGGTTTTATAGAGCATATTGGAAATTGTTTAAAAAGGGGCTACATGCTTCATCCATTCTGTCTTTCAGGCTTATTTATTCTTAAAAGGAGGAATAAACTTAGCATATTGCAGATTGTTCATTTTTCTCTCTTAGTGTTATTTTTCACTACAGTAGTTGCTGGTGTGAAGAAACCCTTATTTCTAAAAGCAAATATTGGAAGAAAGGAAGAAGTTAAAGCATTAGTTACCAAAGCAGGAAACAGAAATAAATACTTCTCCAAATTCAGTAAACGATATATAGCAATAGCACTTAGACTTATATACCGCTTCACAGTGCTTTACAGCCCTCTCTAAGCGGTTTAGAGTGTCAGCATATTGTCCCCAACAACCTGGGTCCTCATTTTACCAACTTTGGAAGGATGGAAGGCTGAATCAACCTTGAGCCGATGAGATTCTGCAGGCAGCCAGCAGGCAGCAGAAGTAGCTTGCAGTACTGCATTCTATCCACTGTGCCATCAGAGTTCACACAAAATGTCTTAGTACCATTTGCAACATTTTCTGTTTTATATCTGAAAACCTACATAAAATTCTCTAACCCAGGTAGTGAAATTCTGGAAACATACTCAATTATGCAAGTCCCCAACTTATTAAAATGTTATTGTTCCAATCAGTTAAAGGAGTCATAGTCTAAAATAGAAAACTTTACAATACATTATCCAGCCCACATCTCCTAGTGCTATCTCCAATGTTCTCTTGCAGAAAGGGGCAGGATTTCATCTAGATTTCCTCTGTGTTTCCCTACTGATGATTGTTACATCGTTTATGGGCTTGCCCTGGTATGTGTCCGCCACAGTCATATCTCTGGCGCATATGGACAGCCTTAAGAAAGAAAGCACTACTAATGCTCCAGGAGAACAGCCGAAGTTCCTTGGAATCAGGTATTGGAAACAGACCACACTTTTAAGCATTCAAAAATGGAGGCATTATTATCTGTCACTGATTCTCTTTCATCTACACTAGCCTTCTCCAACATGGAAATATATACAACATTCAAAATCAATATTCCTGCAGGCTATGCTCACTTTGGGATTTGAAGTTTTAACACAGCACATTTGAAGAACACCAAATTAGGGAAGACCATATTAAATAGTAGAAAATGATTGATTGATGTCTACCCCGTTTTGCTGGATAACATAATGAAGGCTTTGAGTGGGATTGGTAGATGACTGATGTAGGAAGATTGGGATTGATTTATGACATGGGATTGGTAAATGGCTGAAATATGAAGGCCTAACTTAGAAATACTCTTCTTACAGGGAACAAAGAGTTACAGGATTGATGGTCTTTATTCTCACAGGATTGTCTGTGTTTCTTGCTCCTGTGCTCAAGGTGATTTTTAAAAAAGTATTAGTATAACTGTGTAATACCTAGATCTGTTGTTTCATTTCCCACTGTTCATGTGAAGCTTTGATTTTGTTGCCTAAAATATTTTGGTAGCAAACGGAATTCAGTTGTCTGAATTTCAGCCTAATGTATTGTTGGAAAATATTAGAACAGAAACGGACTGGCTATGGGATTTGTTCTCATTTTTGTGTACTTAGAGTGGAAAATGCAGACCTCCCAGATGTGTGATTGTGACTGTTTGATTTCTCTTTGAAGGAATGGTTCTGCTGTATGCTGCATTGAGCAGAACCCTGTTCTTCAAGCACTGTACTTTTGGGTGCAGAGAAGGGCAATATAAATCAGCAGGAGCCTAGAAACACAATATTACAGATATTAACAGAAAATACTACACAGGATGTACCCTGGGGGTGGGTGGGACTTGGAAATCATGTAGATTTCCTTAAGTTAAGCCGTGACGTAACGTAACCTTTCTATCCCTCTTTGCTTTGAAAAATTAAGAGAAGGCAGACTGAATAGACCATTTTGATAGCCAAATTGTTACAGAGAAAGATTACCACAGGGAAGGGAAAATTAACTGAAGAGATGTCACGTAAAAGAAGGCAGAAATGTTTAGAATCCCCAGAGTGAAGGACTTGTATCAATTCATTGTAAAGCAAACGTTGACAGTGAAGTTTTACTGACCTTGAAGACAGTATTTTGTGATTCATACTTTAAATGTGATTACTTTTCTTTCTTTCATATCCCAAGTTTATCCCAATGCCTGTGCTGTATGGCATTTTCTTTTATATGGGTATATCTGCACTTAGCAGTATTCAGGTGAGTGCAAAGAAATTGTAGAAATACATTCTGCAGGGTTGGGGAGGGTGGTAGTGTGACTTTCAATGAAGTTTAATTAAATCAGCAGAGTATGTAGTATTTTCCAAGACATGTAGTCTGAATAACATGGATTCTGTCTATAATTAAGATCTCGTTGGTGTTTGTGTACTCATTTTCAAGAAGTTGTATGAGTTGTGGGGTTTTTGTTTACTTGTTTGTTTGGTGCCTTTGAATCAATTTTAAAAATAAATCACGCCAAACCAATCTTATATCATTCTTCAACATAGTGACTAAATTAGTAGACCAGCGAAGTACTTAGACTTCAGCAAGGCATTTGGCAAAGTAGACCACAACCTACTTCTTGGTAAGCTAGAAAAAAGTGGGATAGATAGCATTACCACCAGATGAATTCGTAACTGGCTGACAAACGAGTAGTCTGTAATGGATCAACATCTACATGGAGGGAAGTAAGCAGTGGGGTACCACAAGGTTCCGTCTTAGGCCCAGTACTCTTCAATATGTTCATAAATGACTTAGATGAGGGAATAGAAGGGGAACTTATCAAATTTGTGGATGATACTAAGCTGGCAGGTGGATCTTGATAGACTTGAACACTGGGCCTTATTTAACAAAATGAAATTCAATGTAGAGAAAAGTAAAGTCTTACACTTAGGCAAGAAAAACCAAAAGTACACATACAGACTGGGTGAAACCAGGCTTAATAGCAGTAACTGGGAGAGGGATCTTGGAGTCTTAGTGGACATCCAATTAAATATGAGCTAACAATGTGCAGCAGCAGCCAAAAAAGCCAATGCAATCCTAAGCTGCATTAACAGGGATACAATCAAGATCAAGTGAGGTACTAATACCACTCTATAAAGCATTAGTGAGACCACATCTAGAGTACTGCATCCAGTTTTGGTCACTACACTATAAAACGATGTTGAGAATCTAGAAAAAGTACAGAGACGAGCAACCAGGATGACTAGGGAACTGCAGACTAAGGCATATGAAGAACGGCTTACAGGAACTGGGCATGGCTAGTCTAGTGAAGAGAAGGACCAGGGGAGACATGATAGCAGTGTTCCAATATTTGAGGGGTTGCCACAGAGAGGAAGGGCTCAAGCTATTTTCTAAAGCATCTGAAGGCCAGACAAGGAATAATGGATGGAAGCTGATCAAGGAGAGATTCAACCTAGAAATAAGGAGAAATTTTCTGACAATGAGAACAATCAACCAATGGAACAGCTTGCCTTTGGAAGTTATGGGAGTTTCACCACTATAAGCTTTCAATAAGAGATTGGACTGCCATTTGTCAGAAATGGTGTAGGGTCTCCTGCTTGGGTGGGGGTTGGACTAGATGACCTACAAGGTCCCTTCCAACTCTGTTAATCTGTAATCTGACTCCTGGCCACTCTCTGGACTAGTCCCTGTAATTTTCTTGGCAAGATTTTCAATAGTAGTTTGCCACTGTCTTTTTTCTATGCCTGAGAGGGAGTGACTAACCCAAGGTCACCCGGGTGGCTTTATGCCCAAGGCCAGATTAGAGTGACAGTCTCTGGTTTCTAGCCTGCTGGTATAACCACCACAAAGAAGTCCACAGGCTAATAAAGCAGAAGATCATGCAAGAGGTGCTTTTAAAAGTAAAGCTGGAGGTCAGAGCATTCCTAATATGTAAGGAGAAGAGCCAGATCAACCATTGATTATTATTCCAGAGTAATTTCAATTGTGAAATGCGGAGCCAGCCATGCTTAGCCAAGCAACCCTGAAATGTATTGGAAATTCTCTTTTAACATCTGAGAGCTAATCTAAGTAACCCAATTCCAGTCAGAGATGGAATATTCATTCGTTTATTTTCTATGCCTCACTCTGAGTGGCTTATAGATCTCCCAAAATGGTAATATCATTCAAACATAACAATGCATAATAAGTAATAAGTAATGTGTAATAAGTAATATTCCACATGCTGATGAACCATTGTAACCATCCACATCAACAGAGACTCAAAGGACTCCTTCAGCTGCGAGGAGCCCCCTGAAATAACTTGGGCAGGGCCAATCTGATATCAGAGAGAGAGTGGGCAGGCACTGATTCCTACTGGGGAGCTTCCACTATATTTTTTGCTTTCATTTTTTCCAGTTCATGGAGAGACTTCAACTCTTGTTGATGCCTGCTAAACACCAGCCAGACTTCATTTATCTACGCCATGTTCCACTATGCCAAGTGCATCTTTACACCTTCATTCAGATCTTCTGCCTTGCTGTCCTGTGGCTCATTAAGTCAACTGCAGCTGCCATTATATTCCCTTTAATGGTAAGAGCCCTTAGACATGAATGTCTTGTAGTATAGCAGGGAATGAGTGAATCTGCCCAAGATCTTTTCCTATGTATAGAAAAGCTTTTATTGTCCATAGCATTCTACCTCTACCTGTACAATCCTTAAGTTACTCAACCTGGAAAAAAAACTAATTCCACCCAGCCATACCCATTTATTGTCAGTTATTTTCTGAATATGTATCAGATATACTGGGTTTTTTTAATATACATTAATATTTTACATCGATATTTTGAAATAAACATTCCATTGTTTTAAAATATCTGGTTGCTTTTAATGGTTCTATCAGATTTTTAATTCAAACCTGAATTTTAATCTTGATGTAATATTAATGTTTTAAAATGTTGTAATTATTTGTCTGATTGTTCATACACATGTTTACATACTGCATATTTCAAAGGATGCAAAGCAGTTTACTGTATAGCAAAAGAAAGAAATACAAATGTATAATCAACAACCCCCAACAAATACAAATAATCAGAACAAACACTATCCCTAAGGCTGTCCTTCCATGTCCTTCCAAAATAGTTTTCTAAAAGTATTTTAGAAATATTTTTACTGTGAAGGGCATTGTGAAGCACACTCTCATAGAACCGGTAGCGCACAATTTGGAATCCCACCACTGATAACCAGGACCTCTTCATTTAGGAGCATGGGAGGAACATCTCTATATCTACAATTCTCTAACAAAATTGGGCAGTTCTTGTTCTTATTCAAACACCTCTTCAAATTCATATTTTGTGTGAAGTCTTTGGCACAACCCCTTAGTTCTCACCCCAAAGCAAACCAGAATGTAAAGACAAATACCCACATTTGCTCATACTAATTCCTCATTAGCTTTGTCTTTGCTGTTGTTCCAGTTCTCTTTTTCAAGATTTCAACTGTAAACTTCTTGGACATTTTAATGCATTTTTATATTCGGCTGTGATGTTGTATATGCAGTAATAACATTGTTTAAATTATTAATAATTACAAGCAGACTAATTTTATGTGATGTTTATCTCACCTTCCAGTTGCTGGCTCTAGTCGGTATTCGGAAGGCAATGGAATACATCTTCTCTCTACAACATCTGAGTTGGTTAGATGATATTATGCCAGAAAAAGAAAAAAAAGAGGAAGAAGAAAAGCTGAAGAGGATACAAGATCAGGATGAGAGTGACAGTGAAGATGTGAGCATGGTTATATTTTGGTGGATGAACAAGATTGGGAAAGGGCTAAACTGGGTAGTAATTAGACATTCTTTCTGCACTATCACTTCAAAATCCCAGTGTAAACTACTGAAGAAGTAAGATGTATAACTTGTTTATGGGCAGACAGTTCCTACCACTCCCAGGCAAATCCTTCAGAAGTCATCTTCAGAATGATGGGAGCTGTAATCCATATTAGCTGGAATTAGCACATTAGCTCAATCCCCGTTTTGAGGTCTGAGAAAATTAGTTGATCAATATTGGCAATCATTAAACTGATGGTTGTGGGACTGCAGGGACTAGGTCTCCTTTTATATTTTTGCTGTCATTTACAATACTCAAAAGCGTGTAATGTGCTGTATGTGCACATCTGAATAAGAAGTTCTCATTCACAACATGGGCACACACCCTTTAGGGGGATAAAATAGTGGCACTTCTGTACCTAGTCTCTTGCAGCCTTCAGTTTTAGCTATCAGAAGATATACTTGCTTGGCTGGTTATTAGCTTGGATTGTGTTTTTATGTTTATCACCCTAACTTTTATCAGCCTTCCTTTCAGGGCCAGTATTATTTTGACTTAGCAAAATAATAGCCATGCCCTTTTTCTGGTTAATACTAATCGCTGATGACTAGCTCCAGCTGCGAGGTACTCTTCACTGTTTGCTCCACAAGCAACTCACAAGATATGTCCTTTGTTTCTTACAATTGACATGATACCGTAACAGAATAACAGAGTTGGAAATGACCTTGGAGTCTTCTGCCCAATTCTCTGCTCAAGCTGTCTCTCTTCTAGCCCTGCGCCTGCAGATTGTAGTTTTCAGCAACGTAGGACTGCTGCAAATCGCACTTAGAGAAAAGCTAGCAACAGTCTAGAATGGAGATTAAGAATTTCCAGATATTACAGAGTGAGGGATAAAAGATCCTCTTTGCAGAAAGGATCTCTCTCTAAGTTGAATCCCCTGTATCTTTGTCTCTTTAGAAGTTATAAAATTATTTAGAAGTTATAAAATAATTATTTAGAAGTTATAAAATCATTTTCTGAGGGGGGGAAATATATCAAAAGCATGAGTGAGAGTACATATATTGCTTCTCTCCTTCTAATAACTGTTTCTTTGATTTATGTTCATTTTTAGTCTGAACTTATGTACCAAGAAAAAGGACCAGAAATCAATATCTCTGTGAACTAGATAAAGAGATATCCATCAGTTAAAAAGACAAAGATGAACATGGACAGTATGTAAGAATATTTTTTTAAAGAAGGCATAACCTATGGGGAAGTTTAGACTAAATAGAGAATAAGATGTTTACTATGAATATGAAAATCAATCAATTATGCGACTATTCAGGTGGAAGGAACGTCATCCTTAAGAATTCCCATTTCTTGCGATTGCACAACGTAAGAGTTTGGAAGTGAAGAAAAAATACACAGGAAGAAAAAAAAAACTGGCTGCCTTTAAAAGTCTGATTTTATTCAGGTAGCAAACATCCTGCATTTTACTCTTCATCACATCGGTTTTGCCAGATTCATTCTTACCTAAAAATATGCTGTTGCCATTGACAATATTGTGTCACTGTGATTGAGGGCAGAACACCCAAGCTCTCTGTTCATGGCACTTAGCAACTATAGCCATAATGACAACCCCAAGGCATATGCAGCCCATATATCTCTGATAAGGCAGATCTCCATTTCTGGCCCAAAGAAAAAGGAACATCATTGTTTTATTTTCTCCCTATCATGCATATGCAAGCAATTGTCGTTAAGTAATTCCTGTTGATGCCATCACTTTTTGAAGCTTGGATATGTTTGTATCTCATAAAGATTGCTCAAGAGACTGAAAATGTGTCTTTCACTCTCTGTTATTAGTTGCTGTTATAGGAGCAGAATGATAAATTAAGTAAGCACAGCAAAAGACAACTAAGAAAACATGTTGAAGATATTACACAAAGTTGGTTCTTCTTACAGATGCCTTCATCTTGTGGGTATTACCTAATCTGTTTTATAAGCTGCTTGGAAGACCTTTGATCTGGAAATCATCTCCTAACTACTGAAGAGGATAATAATGATGGCATGCACATGCATTTCCTCGCTTACACTGTACATTTAGTACTAAATGACTTTCAGGAAGTCATATCCAATTGCACATTAATTCCCTGATATTTTTCATTGTTAGTTGGTTGGTTCACAGCACATATCATAAATACAGAATGTGGGGTCCTTGATATGTAGTTTGGGGGTTATATACAGAATATAAACAACAAATATTGAATTTGCAATGAAACAATCAAATCACTTCTCTTCTTTACATACAAAGTTTCAAGCTGTTGCATTTAAGTTGTGCTTCTGAGTAGTTGGTGGAGGAGGAGGCAGCATTTTCAGTTGGTTTCATTTACACAATATATGATGGGTCTCATAAAGATGTAAAGCAGAGTTTTTTTAACATGTAAAGCATGTAAAGTAGATGTAAAGCAGATATTGGCGGGAGTGTCTCCTGCCAATATCGAATACCGATCGCCCTGTGCGTGCGCACAGACGGGGACTCCTTGGGGTGCCGTCGGCTAGACAATGTCGGCTGGCGGTGCCTCGGGGAAGGGCCTACTCTGTTGTGGCCCCCGCCTTGTGGAACCAACTTCCTTTGGAGCTCCGTTTAGCTCCTGATCTTCGCTCTTTCCGCCGCGATTTGAAGACCTGGTTGTTTGAACAGGCTGGGCTGGACTGACCTCCTGGGGGGGTTAAATTTATTTTAATTGTTTTACTGATTGGGCTTGTTTGCTTTAATTTCTTTTTTAAATATTTATTGTTGTCTTTTAATTGTGAGCCGCCCCGAGTCCTTCAGAGAGGGGGCAGCATACAAGTCCAATTATAAATAAATAAATAAATATGTTTTGAGAAATTTAAGCGCAAACTGAAAACTGCTTAGTCATTCTGTGACATTGCTTGTACACTCAGTTGAGTATGAGTTAGTTAGGTATGGATCATGTATTTATTGCTAGTTTATTATATAACCTGAGTTAATCTGCTGATGAACATAATTCATACAACACATTAACTCAGCATCAATGTATGAATCCTGTCCGTGTCCTTCAGCTGTATTTTGCTGTGCTATGCCTTTATTTATTCATGAAACAATGCTCATGTCTGGGTCGCCTGCGGTATTTAAAACTCCGTAAAGTTATGCTAAATAAAATTTGTCAAAAGAAATATTGTTGCAAAATTTCTTATTTGTTTCCTAGTATATTTTGAATTCTAGTCCTTCCTAGTTTACCTCATTTTTTTTCTGTTGGAGAAATTCATGGTGATTATTTATTTATTTATTCAATTATCAGAAATGCTTGTTCTGTCCCTTCAGAAATTTGTCTGCTTAAAGTGTTAGCTTTGATTTTTCAGAAAACCTTTCATCTATGGATGATAAATGCAAGCAACATGTTTCTTGCACTGAGTAAGAAAGACCTATACGAAGCCATGGTTGAATTCTATTTTGCAGTATATTAAGAATGACTTTGCAAAAAAAAAAGTAAATTGTGAAAGCTCTTAAAAGTTCTTCTTACAAAAACCAATGTTGATGATGCTTACTTTAATGAATAATTCGTCATCGTCATCAGCTATTCAGTCGCGCCCGACTCCTGGCCACTCTATGGATTGGCACTCTCCATGTCACTCTGTCTCATACTGCCTCCTTCAGATCTTCCACGGTCATCCCAGTGTCATCTATTATAGTGTCCAGCCAGCAGGTGCTAGGGCAGCCCCTTCTCCTTTTCTGCTGATCACTTCCAGCATAATTGACTTTTGAGTGAGTCAGCTCTCATGAATAATTATAATACATTGTATTCAGTTCTTTTATTCTTCAAAACACAGATCTAGTTAATATTGCAAGGAACAACAAAAAAATAATACCCAAAATCATTATTTTAGCAACAGGCTCCCCAAAACCCTTAATTGTAGGATTATGCAGGTAGACGTCAACTCATGATCACAATTGAGCCCAAAATTTCTGTTGCTAAGTGAGATTTTATTTAAGTGAGTTTTTCCCCATTTTAAAACCTTTCTTGCCAGAGTTGTTAACTGAATCATTGCAGTTGTTAAGTTAGTAACACGGTTAAGTGAACGTTGCTTTCACGTTGACTTTGCTTATCAAAGGGCTGAAAAAGGTGATCCCATGACACTGGGACACTGCAACCATCATAAACATGAGCCAATTGCCAAGCATCCAAATTTTGATCACATGACCACGGGGATGCTGCAATGGTCATTAAGTGTGAAAAACAGTTGTAAGTCACTTTTTTCAGTGCTGCTATAACTTCACACATTTGCCAAATGAATGGTTGTAAGGTGAGGACTACCTATATTTATGTTATAAAAACCCTAAAAACTTTTGTAAATAATCCAAGAAAGTGTGAAGAAGATAGAATGACCCTCTGATCAATTTATTGATAGTAACAGCAAAACTAGGAAAAAGCCAACTATTTGTGAAATCCTTACTGTTAAGGAAATAATAGGTTTGGATGGGCTGTTGAGTCTGATTTCCATTTATCAGTTCAGGAATCCAAACTGAATCAACCCCAAAAGAGCAATCCATTTTCTGGGGCATGGACTGAACCACTTCTTCTCTATTACCCCAAAGACTAGAACAAAAATTAAGGTTCTTTGTGAAAGGAAGCGTACCTTGTTGTAACTGGTTCCACTGTCAAATTAGGAACTCTTGCTGTTGTTTTGATTTTATTGTTTATTTTAATAATCAGTTTGAATTTGCCTAGCTATACATACAGTGGTACCTTGGTACTCAGCTGCTTTGAAATTAATCAAATTTGGTACTCAACATAGATAAAGAATTAGAAAATGAAGTTCTAGGTGCCAAAAAGTGGTGCAAAAGGAACTAGTCAATTAAATCAAGCCTTGCTTTGGCCTCAATAGGTATCAGAGATAACACATTCCAATGCCCAATGGGCCACTCCCTGAACCAAGGTACAAAATAGTTCATGGGAAAAGGCATGACAAGAAATGTTGTTAGGCACCATGAGGAAGAAAATAACCATGTGTCAGCCTCCAAGATCTTCTTCCTGACATCTTTAACTGCTTGACTCTTGCCAGCTGCCATGGAAATGGGAGGAGGGATAATTGGGTTTCTTGGGGGATGGGTGCTGGACGTTGAAGTTGTGTGAACTGTAAAAGATGGGATGCTTTCCTGCTTTCTGTGCAAACGCAGCTACTTATCTTTTCTAGGCCAAGGTCAACCATCTTGACCAGATGTGTGAGATGCCACCTGAAGATGTAACCCACATGACATTATACCCACCTCAGATTGGATGTCCAGTTTGACCTGTTGGGGGTGGAGACTTGGGATAACTTTCAATATGTAATTTCTGCGCCTTTTGCCTCAGATCTTGTTTTCTTTTTATTGCTATCACTTCATATCCAGTAAAAGTACTTTTCTCTATAAGAATGGAGTCTAATGTTTTCTTTCTTGGATTTTGAATGGAGGCACAGGTGACAGCCATGTAGTCTACGCTATATGTTGTAAAATGATGATAGGGTTATCAGTAATTATGACTTCTTCTATGCTGATGTTTATTAACACTGTTTTATGATCACTGTGTGGAAATTGTATTTACATTACTGATATAAGCAACTGACTATCATGATTGATAGAAGCATTTGAAATAAATGTCAGCTAAATCCACAGGCTTCAAATTTAATCAAGTAGGCAGTGACTTGCAAAAGAAAGAAGGACTTGCAAAAGAAAGAAAGAAAGAAAGAAAGAAAGAAAGAAAGAAAGAAAGAAAGAAAAGAAAGAAAGAAAATAAGAAAGAAAGAAAACAAGAAAGAAAGAAAAAGAAAGAAAGAAAGAAAGAAAGAAAGAAAAAGAAAAAGACAACTTGCAAAAACATTATTATAAGCTTCTACACAAGACTCAAAAAAGTTGGATTATGCCCAAGATGGGCCAGGACAAAGAAAATAAAGGACATGCTGATGTGTTTCCCATCTTCAAAAAAAAAAAAAACAGACCCAAGAAACTAAAAACAGCCTAACATCAATACTCAGGTAGATACTGGAAAAGATAATAAAAAAACAGATCTGCCAACATCTAGAAATGAGTAAAGTAGTAACTAGCAGTCAACATGGGTTTGTTAAAAACAGATCATGTCAAACCAATCTTATTTCATTCTTCAACATAGTGACTAAATTAATAGACCAGAGAAATACTGTGGATATAATATAAGTATAAGTATATTATACTTAGACTTCAGCAAGGCATTCAACAAAGTAGATCACAACATACTTCTTGGTAAGCTAGAAAAAAGCGGGATAGATAGCATCACCACCAGATGAATTCATAACTGGCTGACTCAACGAGTAGTCCTTAATGATCTACGTCTACATCTATATCTCCTTCCCTATAGAAGGAAGTAAGCAGTGGGATATCACAAGGTTCCATCTTAGGCCCAGTACTCTTCAATATCTTCATAACCAACTTAGATGAGGGAATAGAAGGGAAACTTACCAAATCTGCAGATGATACTAACCTGGCAGGAATAGTTAACACTCTAGATCGGGGGTGTCAAACTCTAGGCCCGTAGGCCAGATCCAGCCTTCAGGGTGCTTAGATCCGGCCTGGGGGACAGCCAGGAAACAGCAAAGGACCGGCCCACAAGGCCTCTACCAGCAAAAACAGAACTCGGGGGACCCTAAGCAGTGGTGGTATGCTACCGGTCTGGCCCGGTTTGGCTGAACTGGTAATTTTTAAAAAAAGTTGATGATCAACTGAGAGAAGGGAAAAAATCCGGACAATCAGCTGAGAGGAAGAAGAAGAGAAAAGCACAGATTTGGCCCTCCCACCCACCCCTGCGCTTTTATTTATCCTCTCAGCTGATTGGCACTGCGGGTCTCAGCTGGTGTGGGGAAGGCTGCACATTGGCATTAGGCAAAGCACGCCCACCAAGCCACGCCCACCGAACCAGTGGTAAAACAATTTGAATCCCACCACTGACCCTAACCCTGTTTTGGGCCATGACAGCCTCCTGCAGCTCCTCCTCAGCCAGCCACCACCACCACCCCGAGCTCTGTTTTTGCTGGCAGAGGGCTATCAAAACAAACTAAAAACAAAACAAAAGGAGAAATGTTTCCCCTTTTGCATTTGAGCATGCAAGAAGGGACAGGAAAGAGAAAGGGGAAGAGGAAAGACAAAGAAAAAGGAAAGATGTGAAGAGACCAAGGAAGGAAAAATAAAGAATGAGTGGAAGGAGAAGGAATAATAATAATAATAATAATAATAATAATAATAATAATAATAATAATAATTTATTCAACTTGTATGCCGCCCTTCTCCCTAAGGACTCAGGGCGGCTAACAATAAAACAGCACATATTTACATATAATTTACATAAAAACAAATTAAATCTAACAAGTCAAGATAAACAATAAAACATTAAAACCTTAAAAACTAAAACAGTTAAAAAAACCCCACCCGGGTCATTCCAGGCCAGCCTGTTGAAACAACCAGGTCTTCAGGTCCCGGCAGAAGGAGCGGAGATCAGGGGCCAAACGGAGATCCATGGGGAGCTAGTTCCAAAGGGTGGGCGCTCCCACGGAGAAGGCCCTAGCCCTGGGAACCGCCAGCCGACAATGCCTAACCGATGGTATCCCAAGGAGACCCCTCCTGTGGGAGCGAACAGGGTGATCGGAATGTGATGCTGGCAGGAGGTGTTCCCACAAGTACCCTGGACCCAAGCCATTTAGGGCTTTATAAGTTATTACTAGCACCTTGAAACTAACCCGGGAGGCAACCAGCAACCAATGCAGGTTACACAGGAGAAAGAGGGAGGGGAGGAAGGAAGGAAGGAAGGAAGGAAGGAAGGAAGGAAGGAAGGAAGGAAGGAAGGAAGGAAGGAAGGAGATATAATGAGAGTGAGGGAGGGCTTCAGGGAAGTCCTGCATTAGCATTTGGCCACCACAGGTGCCCCAAAACGAACCCCTTGGCATGCCCACCATAGCCATGCCAACCTCCCCGGCCCTCCAAGGTCAAACACAACCCTGATGTGGCCCTCCATGAAATTGAGTTTGACACCCCTGCTCTAGGATGATAGGCTCAAGATCCAGATGGATCTTGATAGACTTGAACACTGAGCTCTACCTAACAAAATGAAAATCAATGTAGAGAAAAGTAAAGTCTTACACTTAGGCAATAAAAATCAAAAGTACACTTATAGACTGGGTGAAACCGGGCTTAATAGCAGTAACTGGGAGAGGGATCTTGGAGTCTTAGTGCACCACCAGTTAAATATGAGCCAGCAGTATGCGGCGGCAGCCAAAAAAGCCAGTGCAATCCTAAATTGCATAAACAGAAGGATACAATCAAGATCAAGCAAGGTACCACTCCATAAAGTGTTAGTAAGACCACACACCTAGAATACTGCATCCAATTTTGGTCACTACACTATAAAAAAGATGTTGAGGCTCTAGAAAAACTGCAGAGAAAAGCAACCAAGATGATTAGGGGACTGGAGGCTAAAACAAAGGATGAATGGTTGCAAGTACTTGGTATGGCTAGTTTAGTGAAGAGAAGGACCAGGGGAGACATGATAGCAGTGTTCCAGTATTTGAGGGGCTGTCACAGAGAGGATGGGATCAAGCTATTTTCCAAAGCCCCCGAAGGACAGATAAGGAATAATGGATGGAAGCTGATCAAGGAGAGATTCAATCTAGAAATAAGGAGAAATTGCCTGACAGTGAGAACAATCAACGAATGGAACAGTTTGCCTTCAGAAGTTGTGGGAGCTTCATCACTGGAGGCTTTCAAGAAGAGATTGGACTGCCATTTTTCAGAAGTGGGAGGTTGGACTAGATGACCTACAAGGTCCCTTCCAATGCTGTTAATCTGTCATGTTTGGGCCAGTAGGTGGATTTACATGATGCCTATTTATGTTATCAAAGAAGAACAGACTAGAAATAAAAGAAGGATATACAACAGTCTTAAGGATATTCTGATGCTATGGCCTGGATAAGGATAATTTTATTTCAAAATGCATACTGTTATTAAATTCTCTAATAACTAACACAAAGGCTCACTTTTAAACATCTACTAGGAAATTGGAGGCAAAGCAAGAATCTACTTTCTTGGGAAAATTTTCCTGTGTAGGAAGTTAGCACCTACCCCTCTCCTAGAAAATTGAAATATCCTGGGAAATATTAAAAATGCAGAATATTTCCCCTAAAAAGAGTAGAAACTCAGAAGCAGAAACTCACCTCAGAAGCAGAAGCTTACCCCCACCTTTGTTAATGGGTGGGCCATTAAGGCCTGGGCCAGAATACTTTACATAACAAAGATCTCCAGGTAAAGCTATAGCAATTGCCAAAAGCCCTTTTCAGTGCATCATCATCCAGCAAGGCTCAACCAAGCCTGGAACTCAGGTCAGCCTACAGAGTTGCTCCTGCATGGCCTCATGGGAGTCTGACAACCAATTAGAAACAAGCTCCAATTCAAATCCCAACAAAGGTTATAAAACCCAGGCACCCTTAGCACCTCAGCCTTTTCTTGATCTTCTCCTTCACTTTGAAGCATGTGATCATCCTTCCTTTTCACTCTAGAGTTCCAGGCCATGTGTCCTGTCCACCATTAAACCTTCTGTAGGAAGTTAGCACCCACTCCTCTCCTAGAAAAATGAAATATTTAGTAAATATTTAAAAAAGCGGAATATTTCCTCTAAAAAGAGTAGAAACCCAGAAGCAGAATCTCACCCCCACCTTTGTTAATGGGTGGGTCATTAAGGCCTGGGCCAGAATACTTTACATAAGAAAGATCTCCAGGTAGAGCTATAGCAATTGCCAAAAGCCCTTTTAAGGGCATAAAGCATCCAGTAAGGCTCAACCAAGCCTGGAACTCAGGACAACCTACAGAGTTGCCCCTCATGGGAGTCTGGCAACCAATTAGAATACAAGCTCCAATTCAAATCCCAGCAGAGGGTATAAAACCCAGGCACTCTCAGCACCTCAGCCTTTCTTGATCTTCTCCTTCACCTTGAAGCATGTGATCATCTTTCTCTGGAGCTCCAGACCATGTGGTCCTGTTCACCATTAAACTTTCCAAGCAGCCTCCATGTTTCTAGTGTCTTTTTCCCTACTTGGAACTGAACCCAGAAGGATATTTCTTTCATCACTTCCAAACAGCCTCCATGTTTCCAGTGTCTTTTTCCCCACTTGGAACTGAACCCAGAAGGATTTTTCTTCCAACACCTGTCAAAAAATAAGTACAGGCTCCTTCTCTTATTATTAGGGATGCCCAGACAAAGGTGCTTGGAATCTTTTGCTCCTGATAATTTATTCAGTTTTGTTTCAGCTCGGCGATCACTATACAAAACAGAACAAAATAGAAACCCTGGCACAAGATTTCTGGTAATAGGGGTGTGTGTGTGTGTGTGTGCATGTGCGTGCGTGCACACACACATTCTTATATTCAGAAATTTGGCTGAATTGAGTCCTGAAGAAAAAGTAGTTTTGAACCCTGTAAAAACCAAACAGACATCTATAAATTTTGTTTTAAGTGCTATGCTCCAGTGTTTGTATTGCCTTTAGACTTTCACTTTTCTCAACATTTTACAAGATATGTAGCAATGGTTGTAATGTATGCAGAGTTAATCTGATTGGTTGTTGAAAATATGCAGAGTTCAATCTGATTGGTTGTTAAAACGGCGGGAATTCCGAATACCGCCATTGGCTACAAGCTGCGGCAGCCGGCTATATAAGCTGCCGAGACCAAGCCATTCTGGCGTAGTTCTGAGCTGTAGTCACATTATTAAAATGAGCTGAAGCACTTCGCGTCCTGTCTTCTTCCAAACTTAACAATGGTCATTTACATTGATGAAGTTCTGTCCATCCATGTTTGAGCAAATAACTGAACCAAACAAAAACAATTGATGAATCCAATTATGCTTTCTATTCTTACTTTTTTCTCCTTGTATTCCTAGGAGTGAAGTGATATATACTCCCTTTTCATTTTGAGGTGAAATGAATAAGTACTGAAATAAACCTTATGGAGATTAACAACAAATCCCAGTGATTTGTTCAGTTTGAGGCAGAGCAGAAAACAAAAACCATATTTTTAAAATTACAGGCATTGTCTGCTGCAAAAGCATTTTGAATAGTTGACTATGATCCATCAAGGAAATTTATGAGTTTTAATGCTGTACCAAAAGGTTTATTTTATATGGCGTGTGCATAGACCGGGGAAAGAAAAGAAAGAACCAAGAAACTTGGTGACTCCTGGCCCATTTGAGCCAAGTCATTGACAAACAAATATAATCTCATTTGTGTTGCCATTCAGAAACAAATAAGTGGCAAAGCATTCATTTTCATCCTTTCCTTATGTTAATCAGAAAACAATGGCCAAGATAAGGACAAGAACACAAACACAAAGTTGTCTTTACACACAAAATGGTATAAGCAATCGTATAAGCAAATTACAAATTATAGCAGATAAAATAAACCAATCCAGCATTTCAGATTTAACATTTTGACTATTAAAGCAAAAGAGATGCTTTTGTTTGTTTTTTATTTTGTTTTTTGTATCCATTATCTTATTAAGGGCCTTGGTGGCTCAGGCTGTTAAATGCCTGCACTTAAGTTCCAGCTGCCTACAACTGCTGTAGGCTCGAATCCCACCAGGCCCAAGGTTGACTCAGCCTTCCATCCTCTCGGGGTAGGTAAACTGAGGACCCAAGATTGTTGGGGGCTGTAAGCTGACTTTGTAAAAATGCCACTTAGTAATAAGCTGGCATATACAATGGAAGGAAGGCTATTGCTGAGCACATTGGGTTGTATCCCAGAAAGTTGTAAGCCGCCCTGAGTCTTGGAGAAGGGCGGCATATAAATGTAATTTTTTAAAAATGTCACTAATTCCCTTCTTTTTACATCACTTCCAATTAATGTAGTGTGTGTGTATGCATGTGTGTCTGTGTGTGTACTAATACACATATACACCCTACCTGTAAAAAAATGATAGAAAAGCTAAGTAAATATTTACAAAATGGCAAAAAGGCAAGAATGTATTAAACACATGACGGGAGTCTTTGGAATTAAGGGAGTCTTGGAATGTCAAATATTAAATCCTAATAAGAAGCTAGCCATATCAATATTCTTAGTTTGATAAAGTCAACAAAATTAACAATTTGATTAGTGAAGGAATGCATGGCACAAATATTAAATGTTCAAAATTCATTTCCTCTAAATATGTTCAAAATGGGATTTTTAACTCCTTGAACCCTTTATATTTCATCATGGCTTTTATGTTGATAAAAGTAAACAATATGCAATGGAAGGACTTTAATATTTAGAAGATTTATATGAAAGAATCATTCCTAAAATGGATTACGTTTACAAATACATTTCAGAAATTTGCTAAAATTTGTCCAATACCTAGTTCCAGTTTCCTACATAATGTATTTAAATATGGTTTTGTGTGTGTTCCATTGATTTTTTTTTACATTAAACCCATATCCATCTATATTGTGGATACTTATATGGCACACATTTAAGGTACTGGTTAAATTGTAGTATAGTGGAGCATCTTAACCATAACTGAAAATTATAATTATTCACGCATTCCAAATCCACACTGGAAAGCTAATTTATAGTTAATTCCATTTCTTACCTGTGACTGCAAAGCAAAGCTGGAACAACCAAAAAGCAAGGCTGTCTCAGCCACAGTATCATCTCCCTTCTCTTCCTTGAGTCCTCCATCTTTGAATTACGGAATACCAGAGTTGGAAGGGACCTTGGAGGTCTTCTAGTCCAACTCCCTGCTCAAGCAGGAGACCCTGCACCATTCCAGACAAGTGGCTGTCCGGTCTCTTCTTAAAAGCTTCCAGTAATGGAGTACCCACAACTTCTGAAGGCAAGCTGTCTGACTGATGAATTGTTCTCATTGATAGGAAATGTCTCTTTAGTTCTAGGTTGCTTCTCTCTATGATTAGCTTCCATCATTGTTTCTTGTCTTGCCTTCTGGTGCTTTGGAAAACAGGTTGACCCCTCTTCTTTTTGGCAGCCCCTCAAACATTGGAGTACTGCTATCATGTCGACCCTAGTTCTTCTTTTTTTCTTTTTTAAAATTTTTATTATTTAACAAAAAAGATTAAAAACATACATACCGTGTTTCCCCGAAAATAAGACACTGTCTTATATTTTTTTTGGCTCCCAAAACACACTAGGTCTTATTTTTGGGGTAGGTCTTATATATTTATGGTGCCAAATAGTGTGTGTGAGTGTGTGTGTGTGGGTGTTTCATGGGTGCACGGTTGCTCCCTGAAAAGTCTTCCTGGAACTGGAGATTTACACTAGGTCTTATTTTCAGGGTAGGTCTTATATTAGGGCAGGTTTAGAAAATAGTGCTAGGTCTTACTTTTGGGGTAGGTCTTATTTTCGGGGAAACACGGTACAAATACAAAACTACAAAAATATATATACACATATATACATTTCCACAACTTGTTTAAGCATTGGTTATATTTTTCGTCACATAGTATATAACGTGGTCTACCTTGTCAAAGTAGCTCCTTTGTTCTTTCCATGTGTTAGTTTCTCTATATCCTTATCATCAGTTACACGTCTATCTCTTCTGTATCTCCTCTAGATACCGTGTTTCCCCGAAAATAAGACACTGTCTTATATTTTTTTTGGCTCCCAAAAACACACTAGGTCTTATTTTCGGGGTAGGTCATATATATATATATATATATATATATATATATATATATATATATATATATATATATATAAAAAAAACACTTACCATATTCATGTAGAACAATGTACATTTATTCATGTACTAAACCACTTAACAAATTGCATACCGTGTTTCCCCTAACATAAGACACTGTCTTATATTTTTTTTTGCTCCCAAAAACACACTAGGTCTTATTTTCGGGTAGGTCTTATTTTCGGGTAGGTCTTATTTTCGGGTAGGTCTTATTTTCAGGGTAGGTCTTATTTTCGGGGAAACATGGTATCATGTGTTATTTTTCCTTTATCCATTTATACCATATATCCCATACTTCATAGTATTCACTATCTTGTTTATTTTTTATTTTCTTGGTTAAGCTGTCCATTTCTGCACATTCATGGATCTTTTTGATTACAATATCATCCAAAGAGCATAACAGCGATTTCCACTTCTGTGCATAGGCTAATCTAGCCGCAGTTATAATATGTAAGATTAAATAGTAGTATTTCTTTTCCATTTTTAAGTTAATCATCCCCAAGAGAAATACCTCAGGGTCGAGTTTTAAATTTTGTTTTGTCATGTCTAGTATCCAGTTTTTAACTTTTCACCAATATCTCTTAGCAAATGGACAAGTCCACCACATATGGAAATAGGTTCCCTGTAAGTGATTGCATTTCCAGCATTTAGGCGATAAATTGGTACTCATCTTTGACAGCCTGGCTGGGGGTAAATGCCAATGATATATCATTTTATATAGATTTTCTTTATATGCTGTTGATAGTCAATTTATAGTTCATTTGCCGATTGTATTCCCATTCATCTATTCCTAGTTCTTCTTTTCATTAGACTAGACAAATCCAATTCCTGCAACCATTCTTATGTTTTAGCCTTCAGCCCCTAATCATCTGTTGCTCTTTTCTGCATACTTTCCAAAGTCTCAACATATTTTTATATTGTTGTGACCAAAACTGGATGCACTATTTCAAGTGTGGTCTTACCAAGGCCTTAAGTGGTACTAATACTTCATGTGATCTTGATTTTATCCCTTTTAACGCAGCCTAGGATTACATTGGCTCTTTTGGCAGCTGCAGCACACAGCTGATCATATTTAAGTGATTAGTTTGTCAAGATCCATGTGGATCTTGAACCTATCTTCTGAGGTGTTGGCAGGGGTGGGATGCTACCGGTTCTGCCCGGCTCTATAGAACCGGTAGCTCTGAAGAGCAGCAGACACAGAACTGGTTCTATGTCTGCTGCTGTTTGGCCCACCCACCCTCCCGGGCTCTTACCTGACCTTTATTTCCTGCTTTTTCAACCTCAGCTGCTTTGCGCGGCACAGCTAAGGTTGAAAAAGCAGTAAAAAAGTGCTTTTTCAAATGCTGTGCACCTGCGTGCAGCACTTATCAGCTGTCTGGGTGGCACAGCTTATGGTGTATTACACGCACATGCAAAACATAATTACCAAACTGGTAGTAATGCCAGTTGAATCCCATCTCTGCGTGTTGGCTATTCCTGCCAGTTTAGTGTCATCTGCAAATTTCATGAGTTCTTACTTTCCTACATGTAGATATATATATTATAGTCCATATAGATTGGCACACAGGGGGATTCCTCCAACTGATCTGCAACGACTCCAACTCTTGAATAGCCATCAAAGAGCTTATGAGATCATCTGATGATGAATTGAAGGGGCAAATGGCTTCTTCATGTTTAGTATCAAACTTCGTCCAGCATATTGTGCAAACATATGTTTTGTTTGGTAAGGTATACTGCCATCTACAGTCTCAGAAATGGTTTTTCTATCCTTGGCAAGGATTTACTTTACGTATTTGCTTTCCCAGGATAAGTTGAGGTATTCCTTGAACTTGGGACTCTTTCACAATACTAAGCTGGATCATTGCCCCAGGGAGATATCCTAGTCAGGCTAGTTATTGAATCTTTTGTGTGCTATTTATGCCTCCTACACTTCCCTTGGTTGATTAATGGAATACCCAAAGGGCGAATTTCTTGCAAAAATGATTGGGACTGGGAATGTAATACAAATATTTTTAGGAAAGTGCGAGGAAATGCTTCTTAGTGGCACACAGCTTTTTATCACTATGTCTTGGATAATCCCAATTGACTTTAACCTCAATTTTCTAGTGAATTCCCCCCCTAATACTCACTGTAATATACAGTTTCCATCCCTATCTTATTTTCCTGGAGAGTCAAGCTCAGATTTGCTCCTAACCTTTCTTCCTTCACATTACTTGCTTTTAATCTCCCAGTGCTTGTGCCATAATTGCTTGGCGATTGGCTTAGCCTTAGAAAAAGGATAAAGGAAGGAAGGAAGGAAGGGAGGGGAGGGGAGGGAAGGGAGTCCCTCCATCCATCCTGAGAAAATCCAGATGACCAGGAGAAGACAGCAAAAAGATACAGAAAACTATTGTCAACCAGGCATCTTTCAGTTTTTTGCAGTTCAAATACATTGACTGTTCCCTTTTTGTTGCACATTTTTAGATATGGGGATGGAGAGTAGCACATGAGTCCTTTCACTGCTAATAGATCTACCTGCTTTGAGGTGCTAAGTACTGTATGTCCCTGAACATGATTTATCCAAATATTTAATTTTTAGTTTATTAGTGCTTTTGGTGACAAAAATAGTGTGTGTGTAAATTAACATGTGTTCATATGTTTATACATATGTAAAGAAAGGGTTGCCTAATTATGGTTGTTAGTAATTCTACTAGTTATTTTTGTTTTGGACCTATTTCAGAGGTGCAGGGAAAGGAGATGATAAGACAAGGGATGCAAAGAAACTGAATTCAGAGAGGTTTTGCTGGATGGGAATGGACTAGGGCAAAAGAGAACAGGTTTAGAATGGGAAGATTGATGATGGACAGTGAGGAAATAAGAAAATTAAAGACTATGGTGGATCTGATTCAAACAAAAACTTTGCATGGGACTATGTGGTAATTATTATTGTTTTATCCCTTGGGAAATGAAAAAAAATGTGGAAGGAGATAAACTGCATTGTCGGCAACTTTTAGGATGATAATGGGAGGAATGTAAAGGGACCATGTAGTTAGGATTAGAGAGGGTTTCTTATGCTCCCATCATTCCCAGAGCTGAGATGTCATTTTACTGTTGTTGTTTTTTTCTTGTAATGATTCTTGCATTCCTTTCCAAAGTTATCTTTGCCTTCTCTAGACCTCACCACAAACCATCAGAATCAGTGTTCTGTACTATAGACAAAGATGTAGACAACTACAGACTTCCTACTACTAGAGTACAATTACTATCATTGTGCTGTTGCAGTATAAATTCCTGTTATGAAGTATTCATCGACAAAGATGAAGAACAGTCTTGTGGGGTCTCTAAAGGTCACCCATCCAAACCCTGACAAATGAATTATGTTATTGCATTCTAATACAGTCTAGCAAATTTCCTAGTTTTCTCTCTGTTCCCAACCTGAGAGGATCTGCATCGTCATTTCATCATAACATGACATATTGTGACTTTTCTCTCCCTTCGCTAAATCGGGGGTGAGTGTGACCAGCGCATGACGCATCTGCCAGTGGCCTGCGAATTTGACAGCCCCAGTCTAACCTAATGAGACATGAAGGATTCAGGTTCCCACCATGGATGGATGGTTACCTCCAAGAAATGTTTCTTCCTCAAACACTGCTTTCACAAACAGATCTTCACTGAACATATGGTAGTTTATTTATGGATGTCTGATAGCAGCTACAAAAATGCTTTTCAAGTCCTGGAGGGCTACTTATTCTGGAATATATAAATTCACATACCATAGCCAATTAAAATATAAATTTATGCAGTTGGAAAAAATAATGGGGGAACCTGTGAAGGACCTGGTTTCATTTAAAGAGGATAAAGAGGGCTCTTCCTCTCCACCTAAAAAAATAATATTCATTTTTTTATTCCTTTCTCCATGCTTTGTGGAATGGAAACAAGCAGGTGTGTGTTCCCTGGCTTTTGCAGCAGTAGAGATACTGTTCTGTGCATCACCTTTACAACCTTGTTCACATGTTGCTTTACACAAGGTGCCCAGGATCCAATTGAAATGCTCATTTAAACCAAGCTCCTGTTTACAGAATTAAGTAGTTGGGCACATGCAAAAGATACAAAAACTAAAAGCAGACATTGCTCAGGGAACAGGTCTGCTTTGTGCTCTTCTACCTTAAGTTATTTTCCTGACACAATACTGGTTTCTGAATCTAAGTTTTGACTGACACTAAGCTTTAGGCAGTAAGATTATGAAACGTTACCAATGACCTCTCATCTAACTAATCAAAAAGCGAGCACGGTGGTAACTTTGAAAAGGTCTAACGGAATCCTTTATAGCTTTGTGCTAACACAATTACTGATTGAATTGGCATATCACGCTAGACCATGGTTGCTTAATTATAGCTCGTTAAGAAAAACAAGTACAGTGTTTCGAACGTTAGCCATCAAATCAGAGCTCGGGTTCACTTTCCAAATCACTTTTGCCCAATCGGTCTTTTGCTAAGGAATGGTTTGAAGTGGAATGCAAGGCAGACTATTATATTCTACAATTAACAGACACAGGTTCTTTCCTATCCTGACGCTTTTTTTTAAAGCGGGGGAGTTGGATTTCTCCAGTCGAAAATTTTAGTGGAAAGAGAGGAAGTTGGAAAAGAAAGAAAGCATACACCAATCGGACACCGCCAAGAAGAGAAGGCTATGATTGATATTTATTCTGTTTAATCAAGCTTAAAGGTATTTCGAAATACCGTTGTCTCAGCCACTCAGATAACAAAATTTGGATGCTAGAAATTGATTGACATAGCAGCTATCTAATAATATCGAATCAGTTTCAGGAAGCTAGCTTGCAGGACTTAAGTGGTGGGCGGGCAGTCTAAACCGCCTCAGCGTGTACTCTCAAAGTATCTTGCTGATGGGAGGGTGAAGGAGCGCGTGACGAGACTCTAGAGTGACAACGATTGTATCCAATGGAGCTGGAAGCATCGAGCGAATGTGACCAATGGAAAAAGCGAACTGGGCTGGCGAGGGCAGCGCGGTGACTGTGGGTTAGATAGGGTGTGAGAAGTTAGTGGCGCTGCTGCTGTGAGGGGACGGAGACGGCGTTCCCCCCCCCCCTCCCACGGCTGAAGCTTGGATCAACGCGCGATGCTTACGGACGGCACAGCCGCCCCGACTCCCACCGGCGATGAGGAAATAGACTCGGTGACGCCCCGTGCTGCCCCGGCCGCCATCGTTGAGGCCTCCACGGCCGGGCCTAACCCGTTGGGGTTGCGGGCCGTGCGCCTCTTCGGAGAGGCTGGGCCCTGTGGGCCGATAGGTTCGGCAACAACTTCGGGAGAGGCCGGGGCTGCTGCCGCCGCTGCCGCCCTCGACTTTAAACTGGCGGCCGCTGTCCTAAGAAGTGGGGGCGGCGGTGGATCTGGCAGCGACGAGGACGAAGTGTCTGAGGTGAGAGAGGCCTTCGCTCCCGCCAGGCTATCCGCGAAGGATGGTCGCCGTCTCAAGTGGAGCTCCCTGCCGCGCTGGGTGCCAGCCCCGCCCGTCAAGCTCCGGGATCCTTTCTGCAGGCCCTTCTTGGTCGCATAAAGGAGGGTGGAGACCCAGCCACCCGCCCCAACACCCAAATCGGCTCCCGGTTGCCTCTCCGATTTTAATAGGAGGGCCGAGGCCTGCTCTTCTTGATTCATTGTGTAAAGGGAGAGCAACTGGAGACGAGCCCTGCACGCTCCTATTAGCTCGTCTCTCTCGCCTTACCTGTTCAGGTCTCGATGATGGCGGAAGCCGCGCCTGTGAGGGTTTTTATTGTGGAAAGTTGTGCTAATTGCTTTTTCGAGGCTGGGGGAGAGATCTGTGAGGGTAAAAAAACGACCTTCTCGTGTTATTTTTAACGTGTAAATTTAATTCAGATCCCTTTGACTGGAACTGTACTTCAGCTTGGTAGTTTTGTGTGTGCTTAGATGCAGCTGAGGATTCCTTCTCAATGTACGAGTCTTCAACTTCATCTCATAGGTAAAAAAAAAAGTCTAAGCTGCATGTATTTATTTTAAGAATGCCAGAAAATTCAGATAGATGATAGTCTGATCTGGATATTCATATGGCTTCTGGCATTCAAGCATAAATGTGCCTAACTAGACATGTAGGAGCATCATTCATGTGATCCTGAAATGAATAATTGCTTTCAGGTATGTGGGGGGAAAACAGCAGGTACTATTTTCACCCTGGGCATCACTTTTAAAGAGGTATGTTGTTTATGGTAATTGGTAATGTTTTTATTGTAATTTGTTGTATTATTTACTTTTAATTTGTAGCTTCACATTATACGAACATATTACAAAATCTTTTAAAAGACTATAGAATAATAGTGATCTTAATAGAAATTCTGACGGCATTTATGTGTAGTAAAGAGGATCCCATTAGAATTAAAAATTAATTACAAATATTTGTTGCAAAATTCAGATGTTTTTCCAGAAGGATTTAGATAAGATAACATTAATACATTTAAAGAAAAAGATTACAGGTAGTCCTTGATTTACAACCATTCATTTAATGACCATTCAAAGTTACAGTGGCACTGAAAAAAGTGACTTATGACCGTTTTTAAAACTTAACAACTATTGCAGTATCCCCATGATGTGATCAAAATTTGGATGCTTGGTAGCTGGTTCACATTTATGACATTTGCAGTGTCTCAGGGTCATGTGATTTACCTTTTGCAACCTTCCAGCAAGCAAAGTCAGTGAAAAGGCCAGATTTACTTAACTGTGTTACTAAACAAGTACAGTGATTCACTTAACAACTATAGCAAGAAAGGATGTAAAAATGGGATGATTCACTTAATCTGTCCGCTTAGCAACAGAAATGTTGGGCTCATTTGTGGTTGTAAATCGAGGATTCCCTATAATTCACCATTCTCCAATCTAATGTTTTTCAGAATTATTAAACACTCATCAGGGCCCCTGTAATAGATTTTAGGAATTTTTGCACACATGGGTGGCACTAGGTTGGGCAAGGTTTAATTCATTGGTGCTAGCGCTTAGAAGATAGAATAGAATTCTTTATTGGCCAAGTGTGATTGGACACACAAGGAATTTGTCTCTGGTGCTTAAGCTCACAGTGCTTACTGTGCATAATTGAGTACAAATTCTCAATTCCATCCATATGAAACAAAAAATAGTTACAGAACAATCAAGAATATTGTTACATTGCTCTACTTGATTTTTTTATTTGGAGATTGATGCTAATTGATGAGGGACGGATTATTAAAGCTAACCAGATCTTGGTTTAAATTCTCTGATTTTTATAATAAGGGGCTACTGCAAACAATTTTCTTTAAGCGTCTGTCTTTTGAAGGGGATCTTCTCAGCAGCCTTGTCTTTATAATATACAATTTGATACAACAGTTAAACATGATTATTAAAACATAGGCTATGTACTTCAATTTACATGGAAGTAGTAAATTGCTATGGCTGTAAGATTTTGAAGCAGTCTGCAGAAAAAGAGCATTAAAATCTAACTTTAGTTTCTGTATCAAAAATGTAGATTTCAGTTGTTAATTATTTCAGATCCTTACCTTCATTTTTCATGTTTATCCCTTAACATCCATGTTCTCTTAGGATCAGAAGATATGCCATGACCCTGTTTACATTTTAACTTATAATATTTCTTCTGTCAGCCTACCTGTGAATAATCTCCTGCATGACTGCTTCAGATTATTAGTTTGGGTATGATGTTTTACAGTGTCCATATACATATATGATTAGATCTTTGTTGGGTCTGGGGGTTTCATTATTACCTTACTTGAGGGGAAAGGAAGTGGCTTTTCAGGCTTGCTAGTCAGACATTTGAATGTGGGCCATTGGTTAAAATGATGGCCAAATCAGAATTTAAAATCACAAACTGTAGATATATTTTGTAGAAATTTACTCATTTTTGTAGGTCTAGATGACACATTTCACATCTGAGATTAATATAAACTTAATTTACCTTGTTTAAGATACTTAGGCTAGTTCACTCTATTCTAAACCATAAAATGATTCAGTTTTGACTTAATTCTTGTACAAACCCAGCTATTATAATAAACCAGGGTTTACAAGTCTTAATTTAATACAGTGCAAAAGTAAAGTACTAACAAATGATCATGCAAAGGTGGCTGATACAGCAACCAACATGACTGACTAGTAAACTGTCTATAGTTTGATATTTAGATTATACAGTACCCACTTTACTTATAGTTGGATGAATCAGTCTGGGTTGGTCTTGCACCTTGTGCACTCACTGAAATCATAGAATCTTAGGATTGGAAGGGACCTTAGAGGTCACCTGGTCCAATCCCCTGCCCAATGTGGAACTCTGACCATTCCAAACAAATGGCTATTCAGTCTTTTCTTGGAAACCTCTAGTGGTGGAACACTACAGTTTCAGGGGGAGGCTGTTCCATTGCTTAATGGCTCGCACAATTAAGAAATTCCTCATTTCAGGTTTGGATCTTTTACTGTAGAGCTGCCACCATTGGAAGTTCTTATCTTGGTTGCCCTGAAGAATACATTGACACACACTTCCCTGTGTCATCTCTTCATATGTATTGGAAGACTGCTGACTTATCCCCTATTACCCTTCTCTTTTTTAGGCTAAACATCACATTTCTTTAATCATTTTTCATAGGATTTAGCCTCCAAGCTCCTTACCATCTTCATTACTTTTCTTTGCACTCTCCAGTCTCTCAGCATCCTTTTTGTCCTAGTGACTGGGACTGCGCACCATACAGTCATACTATCAGTTCTCATGATTTTGTCATTATACCTCTTGATGCAGCCTAAAATGTCAAACTGCAGTACATTGCTGTTCATGCTACGATGACAAAGATACATGGGTGAGGGATGTAGATAATTGCAGGAAGAGAGTTAATTGAATTCTTACTGTTCCCTTTCTATTTTTAAAATCCCTCCACGTGCATTTCATGGGATAGTTCCCTGTTTAAAAGAAGATTGAAACTGGGATCTGCTACATCATCCACAAAGTGGAGGTGGTTTTTTAGAATACTAAGGAAAAATTAACTTTTTTTCTGCCAATTACCTATCTTCTCTCCCCTCCACCTCTCTCTACCCCAAATCTGATTTCAGAGCTAGATTCCAGCTGGAAGGAAAAGCTTAGAAAACAAACTAAATGAGCCATGTGTGAGAGAGGCTAGGATTTACTCACCATACCACTATGAATTTGACCCAGTATTAAAAATGTAATTGTACACAATTGTTTAAATTTCCCTATCCTAGGTTTGCTACCATCATATTTGTATTATAGAAAATTCTTAAAAGCTTCAGTCTGATGATCTAGGAAAAGTTTATTCATCAAGGCAAAGTTGATTCAAACAAAACATTAATCCATAATGTGGTTGGTTGGTTTGTAACTGAAAGTATGAAACTAACAATTGGCATTTCTAAACTCTGGTCTATCTTTAGTGATTATTTCAAGGAAAAAATCCTGCTGACCTCCCCACAAAATGTCAGGGTTCTCTCAATGCACTTAAAAACCATTCACCTGAATTCAGCAATTTGGTGCACTTTTTTCAATAACATGATTTAGCAAAATTATTATTGGATAATTGGATTTGTGTTACATGAAATTCTAAATACCAAACAACCAAACAGTTCATAAACACAGTGAATGTAAATGTAATCTGTGATCAGTACTTGCAAAATCTATCTCTTCTTGAAACAATCAGTGGATCTTTACAAATGCAACTATGGTAGTTCCTTATTTTTTCTTAATACCTATTAAATAGTTTTGTTATAAACCATATTTCCATTTGCACTTTGGTAGTAGCTGCATCAGAGCCAGTTTGGTGGCTCAGGCTAAGGCGCCAGGCTAAAAACCTCAAGATCATGAGTCCTAGTCGTGCCTTGGGCATGAAGTTAACCTTTGGCCAGTCATTTTCTTTCAGCCCTAGGAAGGAAGAAATGGCAAACCACTTCAGAAAAACCTTGGCAAGAAAACTGCAGCAAGTTGTAAAGGCAGTATCTGATAATTGGAGAATGTTCAATTTTTATGAACAGAGATGGAAAAGTGATCAGTATTAACTTATGAGGCAGTGGAGAACCAAGGACCTGAATTTACTAGCAGTGGTATGAAGTGGCCTGCAATATTTTATGACTTTCACATTTTTATGAATGGCAACAACAAAACTACCCCGCCCAAAATAAGAACCTGCTTTTTTTGTATAGAACTATATGTTTTAGCACATAAATCAAGTTCCTTGGTTCAGAACTCATATATTTTATTAAATCAAGCTAGATTATGGATTTAATTTATGCATATGCTATATTATTCTTACAAATAATTACAATGCGAGGAGTTAATGTTTTAAAAAGAAAATATTTTAAAAGCTACAGTTCAAAAAAATCCAGTAAAAACATTAAAACATGTTTTACCCATAAATTCCTTAAGTACTTGAAACAGGGTGCCAACAAAAAGTGCAGAATTTCATTAAGCTTAGGTGAACAGATACACTGAATAAGAAGGTAATTTCATAGTTGGGTATGCCTATTGAGATGCCCTTTCTTATATTGCTAACATAGTGAACTGATTGTCAGATGTGATTCTTTCAAGAAGGCATCATCATTAAATCTTTTAAGTGATGAGCAAATGTCTCAGAGAGCAGGTGCTTCATCAGATGTTCCTAAATATTGTATTTGTATGTCATCTTGAAATTAAAGTAGTGGCTAATGAAAACCCTTTAGAACTAGTTCGACATGACTGGTATGGTATGGGTGAGCATAGCCTTTGCATATTTGGTGTAAACTATAACTTCTGGAATAGCTTGATCTGGTGTTGGAGCTTTGAATGGATTAGTGTGGTCATGTTATTCTTTTTCAACAAAGGCCAATATTGGAGTAGGAAGAAAGCACTCCATATTACGGAGTTTCACGAACCTAAAATCTGCCCATGTAAAGCACAATACTTTGTGTCTCTTCATAAATGAGAATAATTGCAGAATTCTGGGCAGTAATTTAATATGGCTGGAAATAAGATTTGAATTTACAGTATCATTTTTAGCTTTTTTTGTAGTCAACCTATACTAGTCAGGGATTTGAAAGGTGAAATTACTATTTTTACAGTCATGTTTAATATAGTTTTAACATCAAATGACTGATTACTGCTTAGTCCATCTCCTTGTAAATATCAATAAGATGGGCATAGTACAATTCCTTACAAAAATGTAAAAAGTTTTAACAAATCTGTACTGTTCAGGATTTGTCTCTAAAATCCTAAACAAGAGTTTACTGCCAAACTAATCAAAACAAGTCAATTTATATTTGTATAAGTGTGCAGAGGAAATGATATTATGAAACTTCAGTGTTGCAGGTGCTTGGATTGCTCTGATCAGTGACAAAGTCAAGTTCACTTCCTAGCAAGCCTCATACCAAAGATGCAATCAGAGCTATATAAATATTTATATGTAAGGGGTAGGGCAATAAAATATAAGCTGCCCATTCCACCTTTACTCAGAAGGGTAGATACATACAGGGCAACAAAGGGACCCTATTAGCTTGTTAATAGTACTGGAAAAAAAAACATTTACTTGGGCCAATGTAAAGACCCACCTATATTTCAGCTCTATAGCACTCGAGATAGGGAGAGATTTCTTCTTAGGCACTTCTACATAGGAGAGATTGGAAATCAAATATTTCCAATTAGGTATTTCTATTTAACTTTTTCAGGCAAAAGCAAAGACATACAGAGGAAAACTGATAAGCTAGAAGGTGCTTTTTTCAGTGTCTTTTTACACATATAAACCATTAACAAAATAATTCTACTGGAGCAAAGATAAGTTTCATTCATGAATTGATAATGAACCAAAATCTCAACTGAAATTATACCACAAGGATAGACCATAGAACATTGGACTAAATCACCTCTTTAATGTGCATAATTCTTAAGGAAATACTGTAAAGCAGCTGCTGTTTTTACTTCAAAACCAATGCCGACATAGTTCAGAAACAAACATTTTCTGAGTACCTCCTACAGAGTGTTTTGTATATGTCGTCCCAGGTGTTGAGTTTGAGAAGGCAACCACCAAGTATTTCAATAATCTTATACACAATTTTCCATTTTTTTAAAAAAAACGTAACTTTAGATTTTTATAGTTATTTAGAATTACATTAAATGGCAAGTATCTAGGGAGCTTTTCTCAAGCCAGCAGATTTTTCTGGAGGATTACATCATCCTATGCCACAATGTGTAGTGGTTTGCCAGCAAGCTTGGGGATATACTTTGCTACATCAGCAAATCTTATGATCAATGCAATTGTATAAAAATTAAATGCATTCTTTTTTGAGTAGGTATTGCTTTAGACAGATTTCTTCCATTGGCTCTAAAAATTACACTTAGCTTTCGGATGTTATTGCAGAACTGTTGAACAACTAGCAGGTATTTCTTTATGGAGGGTATGCCAATTTCCTCTAGCTTTTCTCCAGATATGAAAACAAAACCAGATTTCTTAAATTTACCACACGCTATATATGAATCTCCATATGTGAGATTATGTATTTTCCAGATAGGTGCTGAAAAATTAAACATTGATTAAAATAGCTTGGCAATATCAATTTAAAGTTTATTAAAACCTAAAAATGTTCAAACAGAAAATAGGGAAGAATTATAATAATATATTAAACTTGTATGCTGCCATTGAGTCTGGATGGTTCACAACAATCCAGCAAAGAAATAAAAATCAGTAAAGAATAGATAAAAATAAAACATCCCAGGCAGTATGAAAGGGCTCCACCTCTTCAAAGGCCTGAGTGAAAAGCCAATTCTTTACGGGTCCTCTAAATGACAACAAGATGTCACGTGACCACTCAGTCTTATTACCTCACTTCAATGGTTGTCATTATGCAAATCACCCAAGATTGTTAAGCAAGATATTCTGTGACCTTACAATTTTACTACTGACTTCTCTACTAACACTGCTTATCAGAAGCTGGCAATCAAGTGTACAAAGATTAATTGTGACTGTGGAACAGTGGACTATTAGTGGCAAAGCACACAAATTTCGCTCTTGTGACTGCAGAGACACTGTGCCACTCATTAAATGCAAGGACTGATCATAAAGTTTTTCAGTACTGTTGTAATTTAAACAGTTGTTAAGCAGAACAATCATTACATGAGGACTACCTGTATCCTCAGGTCTGGATGGCCTATACACCAAGTCACTGTCTCACTTAGAGACAGTTCCTCCCCATCCAAACCTGCATAATCCTTGTCCTGGGACTGTAAATATTAAAATATTGTAGATTAGCAGAATTTTCTCAGCTTGGATTAGTCCTTTCAGCGTTGCTAGCATGGAACAAAACAGGTTGTTCAAAGATATGTTCTAACCTCAGGACAAAGTGAGAAACTTCAGCATAAACTCTTCTTATATCCCAAAATCATTTTTTAAATAATTCAACATCATGGAGACTTAGAGTTCAGTGTGTAACAAAACATAGATTGTATCTTGTGTTATTTAATAATGCTATTTGTGGGCAAGGAGAATTAGGGAGAGTTAGTTAACTACGTGTTCCAAGTTTGAGAATAATTTTGAACTGTTTGCAGAGAGATGTAAGATGGGTTGAAAATCTGAGTTTTACAAATTTGGAGTCAACTGTTACCTGCCGAGGCATTCCCTCCCCTGTTTTGCTAAAGTTATTTTTTGGTATTTTGATATAAGAAAACCAGTTTGCTATAGAGGTGAAAGTGATGGTGTAGAAACTAGGAAACTGTGAGTTTTAGTCCTACCTTAGACATGAAAAACCAGCTGACTAATTTGGGGCCAGTCTCTTTTTCTCAGCTATACCCACTTGACAGGATTGTTGCTGTGGGAAAAACAGGAGGAGAAAGAAATATGTATGTTTGCTGCCTTGAGTTATTTATAAGGTAATAAAGGTAGGATTCTAAAATTCAAAGAAACAATGCATATTTAATTAATTAAGAATTATAGGGAGTATTAATAAGAGAAGAAAAAAACCTTTTTATCTATACTTTCCAATAATAACTCGGGCATTAGAGGGAAAAGTTTCCTTTGCTTGATTCATAACAAGATGGTAGTAAAGGGTCCAGAATGCAATTTCAAGGACAGTATTGTATACAATTGCTGGTGATATCTTTCTTGCATTTGGCAAAGTTATATGGGATATTTATGAATAGTAAGACATGACACCATTATGAATTTTATCTCAGTTTCAGTGATGTCTTTGTATTTTGCTTGTCCCATTTCATGGCCAGGTGGTGGAGCAAGAAACTATCTGCAAGTGTTTATACAGATTATTTTTAAAGTTTTTCTGTATATGCTTATAAATCCATCACAGTTAAACTGAATCCAATTTTGAGGTGTATTTTAGAACCTATTTTTTTTAGCTTAACCGCGAGTATATACAATATATTCAAAATAAAATCAGTCTTATAGAAGTATTTTCTCAGTGAAGATCACAAACTGTTAACAGGTTAAAAAAGAAAAGGCAGAGCTATCATGCAGAAATGACAGGCTGTATTTGATAGGTGTTAATGTTTTGCAGTAAGTGTTAGAAAACTAATTGTTTGATATAGGAATTTAAAAAATGTTTACAATTATAAAACTTATTTCCATGGCTTCTTTTCATTGGTTGATAGTTCTTAGTACAAATCCCTTATTTAATTTATTGGCCATATTGTGTAAAATGAGGGATCAAGGGCTTGACTTGAACTCCATTGTTCTCTATAATGGAACACTTGAACCATTTCAAGTATTGTTTGATTTGAACATAGAACACTCGAAGTATTTTGATTTTTGTTCTGTGAACATAACCTACATGAAACATTCAAATGGAATGTTCCAGTAGAATTTTTTTTTCTCAGCTCAACCTTTTTTCCCCATTTCATGCATGCTCTACTAAAAACACTTTTTTACTTATTTCAATAATCAAAAATGCAGAAGTTGTTAATTTTATCATACCTTTATATTTTTACTAAATGTAATAACTGTTCCATGGGATAGCAACTACAAATATTTACTGCTTTGAAATGAGAAAGAAATGTTTATATTGTATATGTTACTATTTTATAAAATAATACATGTTTTGGACATGAAATACGTTCTCCAATGGCACAAAGAATACTTCCATGGTAACACTAAATTGTACTTAGAATTCTTCCCATGCCAGTTCAAACATCACATTTTTTAAATTAAAGTAATTCATAAACAAATACTAATTAACATATAGAGTACGGTATCTGGTCTTCCCTTGTTGATAAAATGTAAGGAAAAAAGAATAAAGAGACATGGTAAACTTGTCAGAACATAAGAGTACTACTGGACTCATAGTGAATTCTGTTCTTCATAAAAATGTAAATACTTGTGTTCACATTTGTAGTTATCCAAAAGTTGGGTAAATAAAAGAGGTTTTTGCATGTTTAATGTAGGTTCTAGATTTCTGAACTAATGAAGCAACTTTATCCCAGCTTGCAGCCCACTTAAAATCTGTCTTGACAGGGATCTGGCTATGGGCCCTCATATAAGATGACAAAGTTTGGCCTTACAACTATGGCGCCCTGAAGTACCAACTGAAAACTTACTTTCTTATAGTTCATAATCATAAGGCATGAATGTTTCTTATAACTTTAACTTCAAGAGAAGAAGTTGGGACATGCAAAGTTTGTATATTTGCAGTTAGGTTTACGTCCTACCTTTCTGTCGTACACAAAATGGTATGGTAATGCAGATTTATCCTTATCAGAAGAACCCCGTAAACTAAGTATAAATAAATTCTCATGGAATAGCAGACATAAGTAAAGACTACATTGACTTGTTGTACATTTGTTTAGAGGCGTAAATCATGGGGGAAGATGAATATGTATGTAGGATTTTTCTCCAAGGAAAATTGGATTTATCATTCTCAGATGGAATATACTTGAAAAGTTGTACTACACAGGACAAAAGGCCATTTTCCCCCATACTGGCCAACCAAATGCCTTGGAAAAATGGCATAAGCAGGACATTATTCTAATGTCTTCCCAGTTGTGTTTCATATCAGCTAGAATTTATTTTATGGAATTATTGGATTCTGTTAAAAAATCCTTAAATTAAATTAAAAATTAAATGTTTGGAGAAATGTTTCTTTTGACCATTTTCCTGAATACTTGGGCAGTACAATCGATAGGTTTTGCAAGACAAGTAAGAAGGGTTTTTTCCCCCATATGTCAGATAAATTTTCTGGCAGTGGGGAATCTTCAAGGAGGCTTTTCCTGGTGACTTAAATAACTAGACAGGTTCATCCTGAGAGAAACAGGCCTGAAGCAGTTTGGGGTTTTACAGGTCAACAAAAGAGCCTTAAATTGTCCCAAGTAAACAAAGGGCAACAAATAAAACACTTTTAGCATAGGCATTGTATGATTTTCTGAGCTTCCCATAATATATGAAATAGGTATTATGAAAAACAAAATGCTGGATTAATAGTCTAGAGTTTTTTTGTTATAAGATCTTCATCTTTTGCTTCTTAACATTTAGTAATATAAAGATAATATTAATTCAAAGGATTCACACTAGAGCTTTCATGTATAAGGCATATTGTAGCAATAGGGTTTTTTTTAAATGCAATTTGTCACTGAACACTGGCCTCACGTAAAGTGTTTATAGAAATGGAATGATGAAATGCCATTTAAAGATGAAGTTTTATTCAGCCAATGTGAGATAATATTTTTTATTTTAGAATGTATATTAATGAAGAATGATCATAAACCTAACTGTTAAAAATATGCTGCTGATCTTGATCCTATAATTGTATGAGTTAACTCAATTCCTCTTCTCCCAATTTTTCATACTTGTTTTCTATTTTGATCTTTCATATTTTTTCCTTGTTTGTTCAATAACAAAAGCCAAAATATTTTTAAAATTCCATAGAATAGTACAGTGTTCTTTATTCTACATTAACTATTTTGTTTCCACAAAATAAAGATTATTTTTTCAAATTCAAAATATGCTTCCTTGACAAAAAGCATTACTTCATGAAATTGGTCTTTTGTGCAAGCTTATATAGAATGATTTTGCATAAGTTGTCTTAAATTTTTACTGTAAAAATTTGTCTAAGCTTATCTTTATATAATTAATCTGAATGATGTAAATAACCAGATAAAATTATTTTATATGCTGTTATAAATGATGCATGCTTTGTTCAAGTAATAACATTAAAATTCACTAAGAGTGAGTGAGAAGCTTCAATGGAAAAAAGAAGTGATAATGGTGGTGGTGGTGTATGGCAAAGTTTGGCCTTAAACAGTAATGATAAGAGTAGCAAAGTATGTGGTATTGTTTCTGCAGATTTCTTCCCTATAGCCCTTTACAGATAACCCAGACACTTTGTAGATACACTCATTTATATCCACTTCACAGATACGATCACTTACAACTGCTCAGCATTAGATATCAGTTGGGCATAACTAGAAGTTTATAGAGTGGCATATTGAAATCTCAGGATTCTTCTGAGCTTGTAGAACTTGCATAAATAAGTTAGATCCTTATACTACAAAAGCTCTGCCATCTATGCACTGGACCTATGGCCAGGATTGGTTAAGTTAGCTGGATATGAGAAGTATTTAATGCCTCTCTGAGGTACAGTGATTTGATATTAGTGTTGAAAGACATTTTAATGAGATCATCTCTTGATCTAACCAGACTGGACAATGTCTGCCTAGTCTTGAATCTCTTGTTTTTGAGGTAAGTTGTAAGGTGTGGTGGAGAGTTAATTATCAGACTCTTGCAACTACCCTGAACTGAAAGTGATTCCTTCCTAGCATAATTATTGCAGAATTGTTTTTAGTAAGATTTACTGAAAAGAAAGATGTGGTTCAGAAATTCTAGGCACTAAATGAACAATTTCTCATTTAAAGCTAGTATACCTCCACATTTGGGCAGAGAATATGATTTTTAAAAACAGCCTTCCTTTGTTCCAGCAAGGGACAATTCTTGAATTTGCACCTGGCTGTTTTTCATAACAAGTCTCTTGACTGGTTTAATTCTTATAGCATCATATCCCTCAAGCTTTCTTCCTCTCCATTTAGGGTCTGGACAGTCTGTATTTCCATACTCCAGGAAAAAATTACAGTTGAACCATAACATCAGTTGCAAATAATCATTAGAGGAAATTGATAATCTAAATGGATGGAGAGAGTATGAGGTTATTCAATTCTTTTTGATGCCATCAACCATTATGACCTTCTGTCAGTTTTGGGGGTTGGAAACACTGTTTCTGAAGAAGGGCCTCACTTTTATCTTAGTGGCCAGCTATCAGATGGTAGTAATGGAGGAAAAGCAATTGAACTTGTGTTTCCTGTCTCACATGCATTAAAGCACTGGGGCAGGAGATCCCTGTTAGGCATCCTCAGATGTACCAAGTAAAGAAGATGACCTTGATGGAAATACGCAGGAATTGCTGCCTAGGAACAAAGAGCTAGAGTACTCTCTAAACCAGATAACATACGGAAGAGGCTCAGACAGATGCTACCCTAATTCATTGAACTATATTGATATCAGCCCCATTAAATGGGTCAGATTGCAAATTCAACTCCACCATTGAAAGTACATTTATTGAAATTAATTATTATAACAGACTTATAAATCTGTAAGATTGTCTGATTGTACAACCGCCTCCTTTTGTAGGGGTCCTTTGGCTAACTTCAGCAGGTGTGGGAGTTATAGCCCTTCTTGAACTGGGAGATGCTGGAGATATGTATGTAGGTGGATTGTTATAGCTTGCTCTGCATGGTAATTCGTTCAATGATGCTAAAAAGTTACAATTGGTATCGAATGGAACAGGCAAACTCCCAATGGACAAACCCCTCCATTACAAAATAATTGCTATTTTGTGATTACTGGAGTCAGTGATTCCAATTCAAAGTTCTGGCCATTACTTGTAAAGCCTTACAAGCTTAGATAGCAAGATACTCGATGAGCTTGTTGAAAATGTTTCTTCCCTTCCGTCAGACAGCTGAGAAGGAGTCTTGTCTTAATCAGACAGCACAGTAACTACATTGATAAAGAAGTAATTTGGTAACTAATGCCTGCATTTATGACCTTCACAGGTCCCCCACCCTGGTCTCAGCCTTTATTTTTAAAAAAGAGCCTTTGATGTTAGTGAAAAAAGGAATTGAACTACTTTGTATTCATCATATTTGGTTCATTGTATTTTGAGATTGCTCAGTTGAATTGTTTGAATTGTCCTGCATATTTCCAAGATTAAACAAATTTAATGAATGAACTGATTTTTTTTGGCAAGGAAAAATGTAATGTTTTAACATTTCAAGAAATCTTTATTTTTCTACTTTTTCTGAGTAGCTGAAATTGTACCATTATTTCTCTTTGGAAACAAATGTGTTTAAAATATATAATTTGAGAGCACTGAAGGAAACCTGAATATTAGTTATGCATTTGTATTTTTATACAGGTAGTCCTCGATTTATGACATAATTGACCCCAAAATTTCTGTTGTTAAGTGAGACATGAGTTAAGTGAGTTTTGTCCCATTTCATGACCTTTTTTGCCATAGTTAATATGAATCACTGCAGTTGGTAAGTTAGTAACCAGGTTGTTAAGTGAATCTAGCTTCCCCATTGACTTTGCTTCTCAGGAGGTCGCAAAAGGGGATCACATGATCTTGGAACACAGCAACCGTCATAGCAATAGCACTTAGACTTACAGTGCATTACAGCCCTCTCTAAGTGATTTACAGAGTCAGCATATTGCCCCCAACAATATGGGTCCTCATTTTACTGACTTTGGAAGGCTAAGTCAACCTTGAGCCTGGTGAGATTTGATCTGCCAAACTACTGGCAGCTGGTGATCAGCAGAAGTAGCCTGCAGTGCTGCACTCTAACCACTGCACCACTGCAGCTCATCTTACGCAGGTCATAAATATGAGCCACTTGCCAAGTGTCTGAATGTTAATCAGGAAATCATGAGGATGGTGCAAAGGTCATAACTGTGAAGAATGGTAAGTCACATTTTTCAATGCTGTTGTAATTTTGAATGGTCACTAAATGAACTGTTATAAGTCAAGGACTATCTGCTGTTTTAAGTAGTACAAGTAATCCTCAGCTTGGGACTAGAATTTCTGTCACAAGGTGATGCAGTCATGAAGTGAAATGCTGCATGGATGCATCACTTAGTGATCACAATCCCTCGTCTAAGCCATCTTCCAACTCACATCTCTTCCCATCTCTGCCTTTTTGTTCCCTGCACCCTGCCTTGCAGGGTGATATGCAGCTCTAACCCAGTCCCAGCAGCAATTGCCCTTGCAATTCTGCACTCTAAGCCCCCAGCCATCCTCAGCTGACCTTGGCATCTTCTTTCTTCTGCTGCTGACCATGCTAGATTGGCTGCTGGGCCCGGACTGGGCTTGGCTTTGGCTGAGAAAAATAGCAGCTCCTATGCAAAGAGCTTCAGGTTCCAAAAACAAACCTCAAGCAGTCCTTTTGCAAAGAACAAAGGCAGGACTGAACAAGTTGACTCACATTTATGACAGTTGAGGTGCCCTAGGTTTATGTGATTACCTTTTGCAACCTTCTGACAAGCAAAAGTCAACTGGGAAGCCAGATTCACTTAACAACCATGTTATTAACTTAATAACTGTAGTTATTCATTAATAACTGTCTCACTTAGCAATATAAATTTTGGGCTTGATTGTGATCATAGGTCAAGGACTACCTGTATTCTATCTGAAATTTCATGCTTCTGTAATATTTTGTCTGGAAAAATAAAATTCTTAAGAGAGATGAGGTAGGATATTTTAGTAGCATCTCTCCCAGTTTTATTATGTGTTAGAATCAATTTCTATATTCTTTTTCTTTAAATAGGTCGAATCATTTATTTTGGACCAAGAAGATCTGGATAACCCAGTGCTTAAAACAACATCTGAGATATTTTTATCAAGCGCTGCTGAAGGAGCAGATCTACGGACAGTGGATCCAGAAACACAAGCAAGATTAGAAGCTTTATTGGAAGCAGCAGGTAAGTTTTTAAAAATTGGCATAATACTTAGCAATGTAACAACTTGAAATTAAACCTAGGAGGAGAAATTGAATTTCTGTAATTAAGCAATTTTTAAAAAGAAGTGTTTTTAAGGAGCGCAAGAAGTAGGAACAACTAACTTTTTAAATAGATTTTCCTAAAAAAAGAAGATATATGTGATGACCCGGGGCGTGGCACAAAGGCATCACAATCAAATAAACAAGAAGAGTCCCTTTAATACCTCCAACTTTGCCCCCAATGTCCAAGTTACCTTCGGCTGGAAAAAAAACTCTCCCAAGAACAGTCTTTAAATGGAGGAAATTCAGTCCGAAAACAAAGTACATACAAACTGTAAATAAAAATCCACACAAACCATGCTGCAGCAATTAACTTGACAGGGCAGGATAAGGAATTGCAGATTTGAAAGGCCAATAAAACACACACAGTTGGGAAGATGCCAGGAACCCAGATAAGCCTCGACAGTAACAAATAACTCACTATTTGCTTCCAACAACTTTGCTGTGCGTAGCTTCCCTTTTTAAACACTGTGTTCCCAGCTGCAGCTAATGAAGGGAATCAGGGCCCTTTCCTCCCCCGTAAGCCATGCAACTCATATTGCTCCCTTCTCCATTCCTCCCTGCGTGGATGAAGATGGGGTGGCTGAGTCTTCCTCTGAATTCCCTCTCCCTTGCTCTACCTCTCCCCTGCTCCACCCAGCCAGACTTTGCCCTTCCCCAGTTTCTTCCACAGCCAACGAAGCCACACTCCCACTCCCTGTCAGCTGCTCAGCCTCCCCCTCGGAATCAGATTCTGATAGGGGCATGACAATATGGCTATCTCAATTAAAATGCAGATAGCATGTTTGAAATAGTGGAAAATTCTAGGACCATAAAAGAGACATTTAAGTAGTCCAATAATATTCTTTTCTCAGTGCAAGGACACATTATGGACCAGTGGCTGTTCTGCAACTGGTTGAAAATATCTAGTGAAAGGAAGCTCATTACTTCTCCTTATAACTGCTTCTACTATTGAATTCTAAAAACTTCTGGCAACCTTTCTATGATTTGATTAGAAAATACCTTTCTGTAACTTAAAAAATGTGAGTCTATATAGCAGCAGAAAGAGACAAGATAGGTTTATTTGGGGAATGCAGAGACATGACTCAGATATAGTGAGAAGGGGGAAGGTGAACTCTGCCTCTTTGCAGTGTTTGAGACGTGTTTGTGTGTCCCCAAAAGAAGCCTTCCTCTTCTCCTTCCAGTGATTTGAAAAGGGGGAAGAGGGAGACAAACACACATCTCAACATAGCGATAAGAAGAAAGGAAAAATTTGGGGGTTGTTGAGCGAAATGGTTCACTTAACCACCACCATAACTTACATCTTAATAGGCAGGTCCATTATGGTCATAAATCAAAGACTGATTTGTTAATTTGAGCAACGGTGGCACAGTGGTTAGAGTGCGGTACTGCAGGCTACTTCTGCTGCCTGCCGGGTGCCTGTAATTTGGCAGTTCAAATCTCACCAGGTTTAAGGTTGACTCAGCCCTTCGTCCTTCTGAGGTGGATAAAATGAGGGCCCAAATAGTTGGGGGCAATATGCTGACTTTGTAAACTGCTTAGAGATGGCTTTAAAGCACTGTAAAGTGGTATATAAGTCTTAAGTGCTATTGCTATTTTTCAAAACCTTTAAAAATGTAGGTTTTGTCACCCTCTTTATTTAGCAAAATGAAGAGACGGATGATCATAAAAATTTGTTAGGTTAGTTGTAAGCTGTTAGTTAGTCTGCCAGGTACAATTACAGCAAACAACTGTCCTACCATTTGCTAATGTTTTTGTATTTGGATAAGTGCTGGCTACAAAAATTGTCACTCAGATTTGTAGCAGGAAAAATGTGCTAGATTTTTGATACTACAGGTAGTCCTCGAGTCATGAATGTAATGGAGCCTGCCCATTCCATTCATAACCCGAGGATTCATGGGAGTGAATCTCGTACCTTGAATGGGATCACTTCCTCCTTTCACATGAGGTATTGGGGTGGGGGAGGCCAGGGGGGGCTAGTGATGGAACAGGCCATCTACTTCAGACCACCCAAGGCCTCCCCCGACCCACAGATACCATATTTTTTGGAGTATAAGATGCCCCGAAGTATAAGATGCACCTAGCTTTTGGGGAGGAAAACAAGAAAAAAAAATCTGCCTCTGCCTCCCACCAATTTGCCTCCTTACAGCAAACAGCCTGGTCAGCTTCAGCACAGCCTGATTAGCACAAGCAACTGATTGTTGGTTGGACTGGCCTCCCAATGATCAGCTGTTTCAGGCTGCAGGGATCGCCTATTGCCACCTCTGTGCACCCCATTTTTGGCCTCCACATCCCGTTTTCAGCCTCTGTGTGTCCCGTTCTCAGCCTCCACGTGCCCCATTTTCTGCCCGTTCCGATCCCTGCTGCCCGGAACGGACTGAAAATGGGGCATGCGGAGGCTGAAAACGGGGCATGCGGAGGCGGCAATAGGTGATGGCAAAGGCCAAAGGTGGGGGCCAGTGGGTGGGCGGGGCTTCGGCAACATTCACTGTATCAGACGCGCAGACATTTCCACCCACTTTGGGGGCGGGTACAACTTATACACCAAAAAATATGGTACCTCATTCTCCCTACCCTCCTTTTTCATCAGCAAAGGACTTGACGAGGCCTCAGGTGATGAAAAAGGAGGCTTGGAAGTACATGTGCAACCTTCTGGGTCTCCTTTCTCACCAGTGATCCATTTGACGAGGCTTCTGGTGTTGAAAAAGGAGCCCCGGAAGGCCGCATGTGGCTCTCCATGCCTTCTTTCTTGTTGCCAAAGCGCTTGAGGATTGCGTCCCTTTAGACTTTGGCAGCTCTTTTCAGAAAGCCTTTGCCTATAGGAACAGAGTTTCATAGGGACATGCCCACTCTTCCCAAGCTTCACTGGTGCCAACAAAATCTTTTTGCAAAGAGCTGTCAAAGCCTACAGGAACGCAATCTCCCTGAAGGCTTTGGCAAGGAAACGGCAAACGGAGGGAAGGCCTGAAGAACCAAAGCCTTCCATTCATTTCCAAACATCCGGGCCTCAATTTGAAGAGAACAGAGGCCTAAAGTGCGAGATCACATGAGATGAGCAGCATGAGATCTCGCACTACTGATCTTGCATGATCTAGCGGTATGTTAGGCCTCTGTTCTCTGCAGATGCACTGAAAGCCTGAAGAATGAAGCAGGCAAAGAAAGTGTGACAGAGACGTAGGTAAGTAAGTCTCCACAGGCAAAGTGCCTGTGAAGACCCGGCTGGGAGGGGGGAAATAGGCAGGGCAAAAGTTGCAGAGCCTCTGCGGTCATTCATAAGGGTGAAAAACTGCTGTGGTGCTGTGATATTCATAATTTTGGGACTTGTTCGTAAACCCTAGGGGCTGCTAATCATGTAACTTCGAACCTTCACTAAGGGAACACTCGTAATCTAGGGATTACCTGTAGTATTTATTGGCAAACTGGATATTAATAATTGGTGAAGTTTAAAATACAGAAAATAGGGGAATGATTAAAAAGACAGAAGTAGCATAACGAAACAATTGTTTAGCTTCATCCATAAAATATATAATGAAAAATGGAGATATTGGATTTGTTCATATTGCAAAGGAGGAATTGGAAAGTTCCTCCTCCATCATTGGAGATTTTTAAAACTAAATTGGACAACCATTTGTCTGTAATGGTATAGTCTCCTGCTTGAGAAAGGGGCTGGGTTAGAAGACCGCCAAGCTCCCTTTCCAATTCTTGTACTCTTTATTCTGTTTTATTTATGCTGTCATATAGTGTGATGTCACCACTTACTGACAATACTGACAATTCTATTAGAGAAATATGACATAAAATTAATATAGTCATCAAATCAGACGTTGTGATTATTTGAGTTCTTTGCTTAATGATGGTAACGGAATCATCAGAATTGTCACTAAGTGGTGCTGTCTGATGACATCACACTTTATGACAGCATTCATTAGTAATAGAAATTCCAGTTATTAAAAGTACTACCTGTACAGTACATCTTTCTTAATATGTTAACTATTTGTATAGAGCAGGGGTCGCCAACCTTTTGGACTTCAGGGACCACCAAACTCATAATTTTAGATCCTGTGGACCAGAGACCCTGGGAAAATCCCCAAAAAAGTCTGCAGGAAAATTCCCACCCCGTTTTCCTACCTATCGATCATTCTTTATTTGAGATCGCAGGATACTGTCTCCAGCTCCCTTCTCAGGGGAGAGAGAGAGAGACTTTTGGCTTCATGCAAGGAAAACAGCAGAAGCAGCAGAAGTCTTTCTATCTCTCCCCCAAATTCTGCCAGAAATGAGTCATAGTGAGACTTGTCATGCTGGCGTAGCCTCTTGGAACAGGATGCCTTGCAGGGTCCCAAAGACTCATTTCTGGCAGAGTTTGGGGGAGAGAATGAAAGACTTTTGCTGCTTTCCTTGCATGCAGCCAAAAAGCAGAAGAAGAAAGAAGCTGAAAGAAGCAGCCTGGTGGCGAGGCATGTGGGGCGAGTGGGGGCAAGTTCCCCCCTCTACCCATTCCCACCTCCCCTTACTACCTCATGGTGTGTGCAATGCAAGTGACACAAGCCTTGTGTTCCCACGGGCCATGTGGGTGGCGCAGCCTTGTGTTCCCGCGCAGCCTGGATTAATTGCTTTGGGGGTGCTTTGGGGTGACATTTCTCCATGGACCACCCTGGCCCACTGGTTGGTGACCACTGGTATAGAGCAGTGGCCCCCAACCTTTTGGGCATCAGGGACTGGTTGTGTGGAGACAGGTTTTTCCATAGATTGGAAGGGGTGTGATTTCGCATGCTGCCTACATCCTGTGGATGGAGCTTCGCTTGTTTGCATGGCCCAGTTTCTGGCATACAGTGGACCGGTGCCAGTTCACACACGGAGTTGGGGACCCATGGTATAGAGCAGGGGTCTCCAACCTTGGCAACTTTAAGCCAGGCGGACTTCAACTCCCAGAATGGCTAGGGAATTCTGAGAGTTGAAGTCCACCAGGCTTAAAGTTGCCAAGGTTGGAGACCCCTGGTATAGAGTATTCCATTTTCATTTATGGTTGTCATGCTTTAATTATATCAGAAGTGTACTTTTGAAGTGTTATTTACATGAGCTGCCTTTTCTGGAAACCAATGAAGAATTGAGGAACTTGTGGATCTCCTGATGCTGCTGAATTTCCCCTCCCAATATTATTCAGAATTAACCTTACTAATAGGAACTGCAGAGAATTGTAGTTCAATAACATCCAGAATGTCATATACAGACAATTCTAGTTTCAATTGTTCAGAATGCCATAATCTGCTTGTTGAATGGACCAACTACTCAATGTGTGAGTCCTCTAAGAAAGCCTGCAAAAGTGGAGTGTCATTTTATAATTGGTTGTTCTTATTTTTAAGATTCTAAAAGGCTTGGACCTGTGTAAGAATGGATATGCAGGTATATGCACATGAGAATATACCTGCATATTAAGATAAGGTGGCAAATATGAGTCACAATAATAAGAATGAGGGACAGATGGATTTTAGCAAACAATAGGAATGTGAACCTGAAACAGACGTGGTTAACATAGTTGATTTCAGCCAATGGCAGCAAGGATAGAATCTTTACCCACTGTTTTATTGGCTAATGCACTTTCTCTAGTTTCAAGATTTAAATGAATGAGTGAAGCAAGGTAGAATGAACATCAAATATATTGATCTAATTCAGGACATTTTAAATGGATTTTTCGAGCTTAGCACATTTTGTACAAAAAGAGACAACACAATAATGCAGACCTCTCAGATATTTTCTATGTAATTGGGATTTTTTCCAGATTTGATAGGCAAGTTGTAGCATTCTAGTAGTATGGTCTAGAAGGAAATGTGGGGTATTAGGATTCAGGTTAGGTTGCCATTGCTTGCCAATTGGCTGACTGAGGTGCGAAATAAAAAGGATATTAACTTTGAGTCCATTTTATTTCATGAGCCATGCATACATTCCTTACCATAGACTTCGACTTGCTAGAGACAGATTCTAGTTTTGATCCTAACAAGGTTTCTGTATATAAATAAATAATTGCCAGCATACTTGATATCATTGTTTGAAGGTTTACAAATATTCTTGCTCTAGGGCAACTTGAAATTTAGTACAATTCTTATATAAAAATTTGGTCTGGATCCCTTGTGAGATACAAGTTCAGACATCTCAGTGATTACATAATTATTTTCCTGTGGTAGTATCTTTCTTGAAAAGTTCCTTTTATTATGAGATGATCTACTACAGGGCTGTTAAACTCCGCCTATGGGTTGGATGCATCACGCGCTGGCCATGCCCGGTTTAGCAGAGGGGAAAAAAGTCCTGATATGTCATAGGATGCTGTGACAACATGAGTTTGACACCCCTGATCTACTGCGACCAAGGGAAAATTAAAAACATTTAATTTTTAAATAAATCTTAAAAGAAATTGTAATTGTTAAATATAAAATAAATAAAATTTGCATTTGAAAGATGTAAAATCTATATTTCACTACAGTGGAAAACTTTTAATAGTGGTACATGTATGAATGAAATAAATGTATCAATTAAGAGGGGAAAGGGATAAAGGAAAATAGCTAACATGTAGTACTGCAAAAAAAAATGGATCCAGAGTTAGTTATCCTCAGGTTTCTGTAATTAATTACTACATAAAATCACATTAATTTCTAGCATTCAGTGTAAGTATGGCTAATTTTGCATCCAACTCATAGTGATCTAAAATAGTTCTGATCATCTTAAACTTCTAGGAAGTGGTTTAATTTATATAGGTGCATGCAAACAACTTTTAATTTAAATCCTCACCAGTCTTTGTATTACCTGAAAATGTGGGAAATCTGTAGTTGAAAAAAATAATTGAAGTCTTACATTCCATGACACTGAGCCCTTTTCCTTTTTTTATTTTACTCTTTAGGACTAGATGTCTATGGAGATTCTCAGTCACGCTTTTCAAGAGGCAGCTGGACTTTCTGGTTACCATGAAGTCCAGTTGCCTCTTGAAAAAGCTCCTGTGGGTCTTCAGGACTAGATTTTGCATAAATGTAGCAGCTAGAATTATATGCAGTGAAGATTGTCTTAGTGAGCTTTAGTGGTTTTTAAAATAATATGTTTAAACAATTGAACATTTAGTTATTTGGCATGTTTGCTACTGGTGCTAACTAATAATGCATGAGGTTGAACTCTAAAATAGTGTCTCTGCATTTTTTGTGTGGCTTTCATACTAATCTGATTGATGAACACACATACGCTGAAGGGATTGGTAAATTGTCCACTGCCGATGGTAAAGCCTTCGCAGATCCTGAGGTGCTCCGAAGATTGACTTCTTCTGTCAGCTGTGCATTGGATGAAGCTGCTGCTGCACTGACACGGATGAGAGCAGAGAACAATCACAATGCAGGACAAGTGGACAAGTATGCATATTTATTTATTTGTTTATGTGTTTGACATGGAAAAGAAGCATTTGTGTTATAATAGCTCAAGGTTTAGACTATCTTGTAAACTTATGCTTTTGAGTTCAGCAACTAAGAACTAAGGCAGACAACTAGATTTTAATTTCAGTAGTATAATTAGAACTATAAACTGACTTAAGGGTCTCTGGGTCATGTTTATGGTTTCAGCCTGTGCAGAAGATTTGTTCCAGAACTATGTTTATGTCATAATTACAGATGTAGGTTCTCACACTGCCACAGTGGAAATTATAAAAAAAGATGTTATCTTTACTTACCTAATTTATTTCCTCCTAACTCTTCAGTTGTTATTTTTTCTGTGTAATGTTTTGGGGTTTTTGAATTCATACGTGTTTTTGACATAAATTTTAAAACAAATGTACACAATTTAACTTTATTTTTCTTTTTGCAATAATGTGATAGGAACACTGCTATTAAACAACTCTTGAAATTATACAGTAGGTAGTACAATTGTGCAAGCGGACAGTCATCAGTATTTTGTGTTTTGAAGATAAGTCCACCTAGGAAAAGAAGTCAGTGTAGTTAATATTTTTTTTACTATTGCTGACTACATACACTGATTAAATACCTGCTGATTTTGTTTAACTATATTAAGCTGCTATAATATAATAACTTTCTTTCATTCAAATAAGAGAATTGAGTAATTTGAGAAATTCATCTAAAAGTCAGGTTATAGCAGGTGGCTATTTAGCTTCTGGTTGAACACATTTAGCAAAGGGAAGCTCTCCAGCTCCCTAGGAGATTGGTTATACAGATAATCCTCAACTTAAAACCACAATTGAGCCCAACATTTATGATGTTGAGTGAAAAAATTGTTAAGTGAGTTTTGCTCCCTTTTACGATTGCCCTGGGACAATGCAACCATCATAAATGGTTGAGTCAGTTATCAAGCATCTGAATGTAAATCACATGACCATGCAGATGCTGCAATAGTGTGAAAAATGGTCATAACTCACTTTTCAGTGCTGTTGTAATTTTAAATTGCCACTAAATGAACTGTTGTAAGTTGAGGACAACCTGTACTTTCTCTTACTGTTGGAAAATGTTTTTAACATTTAATTGAAATCTGCCTTTCAATAATTCAAGCCCACTACTAAACTACATCTTGCAACTTGGGGTGATAGTGTTAATCATCATATGACATCATTTGAAGGATTATTAAAAACATTTTTCTCAGCCTTTTTCTAACTTATGCATTCCAAATTCTTTATTTTTCTCCTCATACGGACTTTGTTTCTAGTCCGCTGATCATCTTTATTACCTTCCTCCAAACCTGTTATATAATTTGTCTTAATTGTACAAATAATTAAATAGTGCATGGAATAGTTTCTGACCAATCTGAAATTAAAATAGAATAATCATTTCCTTTGATTTTGGAATTACATTAACATTGATACAATTAGTTCCATGCTTTTGTCCACAAGTAATCTTATTAAATCAGTTCTCTTCTCTTATATACCTGTGCATTTGATATTTACTTTCTAAATTCTTATTCTTCATTAAGACCCCCAAGCTTAATCTTTTTTAGTATATCATATATATATTGTGTGCTTCCAAGCCATACAGGTATTGATTAAAATATTCCCAAATTAAATCTTTTATTTCTTGCTGCCATGATTAAGTTTTAGGAAGGAAGGTACATTTCAGGAGAAGAAATTTATTGCTCAATTTTGTTCTGCTTAGGTGTAGCTTCACTTTCTATTTCCCTCTCTTAATCCTTGCATTTATTTATTTGTATCTCTCTTTTATTATTTTTACAAATGATTTAAGGCAGCGAACATAACACACCTCCTTCCTCCTATTTTCTCCACCACAACCCTGTGAGGAGGGGTGGGCTGAGAAACCCTCCTTACCTACATTAGCTCTCACAACTTAAATTCTTCATATTGACTTTGCACTTTTAGAAAGAGTCAACTAGCAAATCTGTCAACTTCTGTCCATTTTAGGAATCATAATAAATTGTAATTAGCAGGTACTTTAGAATGGTATATTTCTTATATTTTTATATATTTTTTACAAAATACTTTAAGAAAAAAATGTAAATTTAAATTTAGGACTTAATAAACAACACCCTTTATTTTATTTAATCTGCTTACTAGTCACATTTGTTTTTTAAATTGTCTTATGTGCATTTGCACTATTCTTCCATTGCAAGATATTTTCTTCCCCTGAGAGGAGAGTGAAAAAACAGTAAATTATTTTCATGAACTTAACAGAATGAGCTAGAAATAAAGCTTTCTGTTCAAATACCTTTGAACTAGAACATTCTGAATGATGTGTAGACATATAAATCTCATGTATATGATTGTTGGATAGTCTAAAGGTAACTAAAGTTGCTTCATTTTTTTCTGAAATAGTATGAAATGAGGCACAATTCTATTTTGGCTGGGAAAACGTCTGAGCTAATAGTTGCTAGGTTACTAAGCCTTTTAAACCTGTTTCATTAACCAATTTCTTAAACATATCAGCGGTTCTTAAATTAAGATTAACAGTGACTAATTTTATTCAATTTTATTAAAAATATATCTTCTAGTCGCAGTTTGGCAGAAGCTTGTTCAGATGGTGATGTAAATGCTGTTCGAAAACTGCTTGATGAAGGAAGAAGTGTAAATGAACATACAGAAGAAGGAGAGAGTTTACTTTGCTTGGCTTGTTCAGCTGGATATTATGAATTGGCACAAGTGAGTAGAGTTTTCCACACATTTTCTAGACTTTTTGGTGCAAATGTAAATTGCACCAAATTGTTGAAGGGACAGCCATAGAAGTACAGAATAACATCTATATTAAAGGCTGAGTTGATTGCCAGTAGCATTTTGAATCCAATACAAAGAGCTGGTGGTTAATTTTAAAACTATATACAAGTGCAGTTCTGGAATACATTGGACAATAATTGCCAGAATTGAACCTGCCTGTCCACTCTGATTTTAGAGAAGACTTATTCAGGGTCTATCCTTTTGAGATACATGGGGCATGGATAAGATGATAGGCCCTGCCACTTTGTGAACGACTCCTTCTCCAGAAGTACTTGAAATCTGAACATGTTAGAATCTGTATTATTTCATTCAGTCTTCAGCCCCTGCTAATTGAAGGCATCTATTTGGAGATTTTGATCATGACATTATTTTTACATTGTTTTTGTTTTGTTTCATTTTGTCCAGTGTACTTTGGGATTGAATGGGCTATAAGTAATGTAGATAATTAACTAAATTGTAACCTGAGCAGACAAAGACTATTCTGCTAATTATCAGCACAGAGCTGATGTCTTACAACTTTTTTTGTAGTTAAACTTCTGATCCTTTTGAATCATTTAGATAATAGCTAAAGCTTTGAGAATAGCAGGAAAGAAATAAGGCTAACATGTTTAACTTGTGCAGGTGTTGCTCGCCATGCATGCAAATGTTGAAGACAGAGGGAATAAAGGAGATATAACTCCACTCATGGCAGCAGCCAGTGGAGGCTATGTGGACATTGTAAAACTGCTCCTTGTTCATTGTGCTGATGTGAATGCCCAGTCATCTACAGGTAAGGTTTTATAAAATAAATGAGAAACAATTAATTTTGGGTGCAAGTCCTAGTTTCCTATTTGCAGGCTTATATTAGATTTCTGCTACAAATAGAATCATATTTTAAAAAGTAATGCTACACATGAGAAATAACTTGTCAACAGTGTTTTAAAACAACTTCAGATAAAAGTTGAAGAAAAAATTGAGTTAGTATTATCTAAAATATTTAAAAAACAGCATCACATATTTTGAGAAAAGATAAAGGAATACATTGAGATTTGTTAAATCCAATATTAAATTGGTCTGATTATGAAACATTTGAATAATTTCCAGATCAAAGAAAGAATTTTTAAGTGTAGACATCGTATAGTTTGCTTGGAACTGAGGAATATAGACATATTAAAATGCATTAACTGCATTTTAATATTTCTGCCAACTCAATTAGAGACAGTACATCAATGAAGAAATTGATATACTTTTCAAAAAATAGCAGGCTACTTTTTATTATCAGGATATTATTAATTTAAAATAGACTCCACAAATTTTCTTCATGTAGCACTTGGAGCAAGATTGCCGTTTTTTCTAACTCATGTTGAAATACTTCCAAAAATTTAATACCCTCCTAGAAGGTGATTTATTTAAGTTGTTGATACTATAGAAAGAAAGAATCAGTAGGCAAATATACTGTCCTTCATTCTGCATAAATATTATTTGTTCTCACTCAATCTGTCTTTGGACAGAAAGAAAAAATAATTACCGGTGTAAAAAAGATTTTGAGTTTATACATTATACACATCTCTATTTGTGACTGACTCTGAATAAGATGTTGATTTTCACATTTTCTATGTCAGCATTTGCAGTGTGACTACTATTATGAGACAACCCAGGAGCAAAACACAACATACAGAAACTTAGACATTTAACAATGGTTTATATACAAGTTATGTACAGACATAAACATGGTAGGCAAAATACCTTACAAGCAATCTTTCTTCTTCTTAACTCTACACGGAGAACTCTGCAATGAATACCCTCTAATGGCTGCCTTTATATAAACACCTCTCAAAGGGGTAGAACCCATCCCCAGTCTTATTGCATCAACCTATATTGCATCAGCTTCATTGCTGGTCAGCTCTTAAATCCCAAGACCTTAACATAATAAGAAATTTTCTATACATTTTTCTTTAAGAAAATTTGCAGTATTTTTCAATCGCATCTGAATTTGTTTGAACAAAAAATTTACTACTTTATATGTTCTAATTCATTAACATCCTTAATGAAAGGTAGGATTTTCAAAATTGTTGGAGCATAACACTTTAGTCTTCAAGGTCAGAAACGAGGGCATTACATCCTACACTGCCTCCTTCTACAAGTTAATAAAAGTTGAATTAAAACATTTTTTCAGTTATCAGGATGTCATTTTTGCTTGAGTGTTCTTTATAGCTGAATAACTGTTGTCATCAGTTGTAGCACTTGCCTTTCAAATATGAATAGTGTCTATAATAATCAGTTTTGTAGCAATTTTTCATTCCCTCCAATTTATAGACTTGTGGAAATGCTAATCTCTAAAGATTCATGTTGTTTGGCCTTGCAGCATATTAGTTATGTGCAGGGCTCATTTTGGGAATGAAACTTCAAAGAAAAATCATGCAACATTCTGTTTTTCTTTCAGTCCAGATCATACTGATCTAGCTGTTCTGAAAGTGATCTTCCAGTATGTTCTGGAAGTTCATCCTCCCAATTTGGAAAGAAACCCCAGGATACCTCCTCTCCCCACCCCACCTCCCCACCTCAATCTACAAACATCACCTTCTGAAGATCTGAAAAAGTAGACTTTGTACATTCATAGTTCTGTGATTGAAACGTTTTGTTTCTTTATATCTCAATTTTTCGGGTTGAAAATTGTTCAACCAGTATCACAGCATATTTGGCATTGGAAGAAAATTTGTTCTGATGCACTAGGAGGGAGGCCGATTATTATTATGGGGTTAATTGTCCAAAATTCTCAAACTTCAGCTTGATTTAATAGCTTGACATCTTTTCTATCTATTTTATTTATGTAGTTGCAAACTATCATGCCACAACATAACTTTGGGAATTATTATTCCAAAATTGGTTACCATACTGCCACTACAACATTGCTAGTAATTTTATATTTATTATTTATTGTAAGATGCCCAGAGTTGGCTCTGGACAGTGAGATGGACAGAATATAAATTAAAAAAAAAAGTTTTCAAACATTGGAAGTAAATAAGCTCAGGAGTATATTGATATTAATGGGGAAGGTACTATCAAACAAGTAGGTATAGAATTATAGAAATAAACATAATTTATGGCAGTAAAATAATGCAGATGTTGCTAAATATACTTGGTTTAAAATCGTAGGTATATAAAATACATTAAGAGTTAGATATAACTTTTAGATGTTTCTTTCTCTTTTAGGGAACACTGCACTCACTTATGCCTGTGCTGGTGGATTTGTTGACATTGTCAAAGTCTTGTTGAAAGCAGGAGCAAATATTGAAGATCATAATGAAAATGGACATACTCCCTTAATGGAGGCTGCCAGTGCAGGTCATGTTGAGGTGGCAAGAGTACTTCTGGAATACGGTGCTGGAATCAACACTCATTCTAATGAATTCAAAGAAAGTGCCCTTACGCTTGCTTGTTATAAAGGTATGGAATTTTGAAGAGCTGTATATATTATAATGATACATGTACTTTAATTGAATCTGTGACAGATTTCCAACCTTTATAAAGAAAAAGAGCACATTAGGAATTTAGAAAGCCCATTATTGCACTATGATGATGAGCACGTTAAAAAGCTCATCGTTTACAAAAAAGGAAATTAGCAGTGTTTCATCTAGTGATACTTTCTAAACCACTACTTATTTAGGTTTTTAAACGCCAAACAGTATTCTGGGCTGCAGCTTATTGTTACTTATATTTTCTAGAAATGCCAATAAGTATGTGCAAATCCCAGAAGCATTTTCAGAAATAAAAATCATGGATGACATTGGTGCCTTAGCACCAAATTAGTTTTTCTTATAAAAAATGAAATGATTAATACCGTGTTTCCCCGAAAATAAGACACTGTCTTATATTTTTTTTGGCTCCCAAAAACACACTAGGTCTTATTTTCGAGGTAGGTCTTATATATTTATGGTGCCAAATAGTGGGTGTGAGTGTGCAGGGGGTGTTTTATGGGTGCGGTTGCTCCCTGAAAAGTCTTCCTGGAACTGGAGATTTACACTAGGTCTTATTTTCGGGGTAGGTCTTATATTAGGGCAGCTTTAGAAAATAGTGCTAGGTCTTACTTTTGGGGTAGGTCTTATTTTCGGGGAAACACGGTAGTAAAAATGACAATGAAGGACTCTACAGGCACCAGGCTAGAGATTCAGGAATTTGTTCAGATGGCATGATTGGATTTCTTTGGCATGGAATTTATTATAGAATATACATAGTTCTGAACATACATCGTAGCACAAATACTTTGCATGTTTCTTCAATAACCTACCCGTCTCATGCTTGTGATTCTAGGCAGCACACACATTTAAAAGGACCAAAAACCAAACAATACAATTACAACCAAAAATGGGGAAGGGAATACATTCTGAACTTAAACATAATTCAACCACTTAATGGACTGCATGCTTCTATAGGATCACCAGTCTCAATGGCAGAAAAGTGTTTTTAGGGTATTTCAGAAGACGAGTAGGGTTGGCCTCCAGAAATAGTACAACTCAGTTTGGGCTAGTTGGCAGTATTATGATCAGAAAAGTACCTAAACAAGTAATTGTTTAATAGTCATTTGTTTAAGGAAGACTGCATAGTTAGGAAATCATTTCATATAACATATTTTATAAACAAGAATGCAGCTATCATACTCTACTGATAAGCAGTTTTCAAGATTCATTGTTGAAAATATCCTCAAGGAATTGGTTTTCAAATTAGAAAACAGTAAAATTCATGCAAAATGTTAACAAAATATTCTACAGTTAATGATTCATTTTTTTTATTTTGCATTTTGAAGGTCACTTAGATATGGTTCGTTTTTTGCTTGAAGCAGGAGCTGACCAAGAGCACAAAACAGATGAGATGCACACTGCTTTAATGGAGGCTTGTATGGTAAATCTCCAATGAAATAAATCTATTTTGTTAAGGATCTATTCTCTATCTCTTCCTCTCTGACCCCCACCCAAGAAGACCTGATTGGAAAATATGTTTATGCATGATAATTCTTCAGAATTGTTCATTTATCACATGCATTTAGATATAAATGTATTATCTTTTGTATTGGAGCCGTGGTGGCGCAGTGGTTAGGATGTGGTATTGCAGGCTAAGTCAGCTCACTGCCAGGAGTTTGATCCTCACCGGCTCAAGGTTGACTCAGCCTTCCATCCTTCCAAGGTCAGTAAAATGAGGACCCTGGTTGTTGGGGGCAATATGCTGACTCTGTAAACCACTTAGAGAGGGCTGTAAAGCACTGTGAAGGGTATATGAATCTAAATGCTATTGCTATCTCTAGTAGCATATAGTGTTATCACTATTGCTATTTTTCTTAGAATGATAGATGCATGAAAAGCATAGTCATGCTGTCACTTATATAGGTAGTTCTCAAGTTACGAATGTAATGGAGCCTGCCAATTGCATTCGTAACCTGAGGATTTGTAGGGGTGAATCGTGTAACTTGAGCACGATCACTCCCTGCTTTCGCCCACACATTCACTAATTGAATGTGTGGGTCGTTAAGGGCACAAGAGGTATCTTAGGGTTGGGAAGGCCTTGAGTGATCTGAAGCAGGTGGCCTGTTCTATCACTAGGCCCCAAAAGGGCCTAGTGATAGAACAGGCCACCTACTTCAGATCACCCAAGGCCTTCCCCAACCCCCTAGGATACCTCATGCTTTCTCGGGGTTCCCACAATTGCTCCCCCGCATCCTGTTGCGCCAGGTCACTTATCTTGTGAAGATCTGTCTCCTCTCCAGTCTTTCCCACGGTTTCTTTGCCTGTTTGCAGTCTTGATGTGAAGAGCATTTGTAAACCGACGAGACTTTGGGGTAGTGAAATCCCTTGCTTGAAGCATCCCATCAGCTTGTAAACGCTCATTGCACCAAGGCTGGGATGGTGCGAAAGGTAATGGGAAGCTTCAAGCAAGGATTTCACTGCCCCAAAGTCTTTTTGTCTTGCAAGCACTCTTTGGCTGGATCTGGTATAGATCAGAGGCCTAAACTACTTTAGTGCAAGATCAGTAGCAAAGATCTCACAGTTCTCTATGAATGGAGGCCTGCGCGACATCCAGGTCAAAAGACTTTGAAAAAGAAAAGGCCTTTCCTCTGTTTGCAAAGCCTTTTGACCAGGATCTTGTACAGGCCTTGGTTTGCAGAGAACACAGGCCTAAAGTACTGTGGTGCGAGATCATGCAAGATCAGTAGCATGAGATTTCACGCTACTGATCTCGCATGATCTCTCTATTTTAGGCCTCTGCTTTCTGCAAATGCACCAAAGCAGGCAAAAGAACCGATGGTACACTAGATCATTGCAAGGTAAGTCCTGGCGGGGTGTGGTGGGGGAATAAACAGGGCGAATGCTGCAGCGCCTCAGCTGTTGGTTTAAGTGTGAATGACAGCCATGTTGCTGAAACATTCATAAGTTTGGGACTGGGTCCCAAAAACTTGGGGTGGGCTAGGTTGTAACTTCAAATGGTCACTAAGTGAACTGTCATAACTCAGGGATTACCTGTAATATAAATAGTGGTTTTCGGGCTCAGTGAATAGGATTGTTCTTATTTGAAAGGCTGTAATAATGAAGCACATCTTACTGTTCCTAGAGAATGAAAAGAAATGGCACAAATGTGACAGCTGCAATCCAGCATTTACTGTATGAAAGACAAATCTAAGTTCTGCTTTCTCCCTTCCTTCCAATCAATTGATGGGATATGGGGTTGAAGAATGTCCAGCATTATCAAAGGACAAATCAGAGAATTCTGCTTTAAAAAAAATCCTCAAACTTTGGCGTCCTAGGTGCCAAGCCCATGAGGCAGCATGAAGGGACCCAAATATTGGCTATATCAGAAGCAATCTATATTGAGGGAGGGGTTGTCCTTAGGGCTACTAAAGTAGTGGAGCTCCTAAGGGATGTAGCTTCTGGAGCAGGGATGGGAGAGAATGGAAAAATTAGGAGAAATTATATTTTTGTATTTGAGGCTTTTTTAAAAGATGAGGGGGAATTAAAAATAGCTTATTATGAAATAGTTCTAAATACTCTTTAAAATAGTTAATATGTGAAAAAATCTATATTTTTAAATTATGTTTTTCTTCACTAATAAAAATTAATACATTTATGATTATTAACTAAATATGATTTGTTTGCTGGGAAGGGTTAGTTTTGTTTTTGTTTGTTTTCCAGAAATATTACTTCTTCAATAGTTCCTGATAACATTTTCTGGCACAAATGAATGCCTAGTTTGCCACCAAAATGGATTTTGTCAGGGAGATTATTGTATAATGTCACAGAAACTAAAAATTTGAGTTCCTGCAAGAAGTAGTAAAATATTTTGTTACTGTTGCTAATGCTTAAATTTTCATTAAATACCCATTCAAAATTGCGTTACTGTTTTTCTGGAGAAGTAATTCACAAATTGTGTTTGCAATTATGATTGAGTATAGTCTTTTTTCATTCAGTTCCTTAGAACAGTTCCTTAGAAAGATATTTGTGTCATTTTTAATTGTTTTTTAATAGGATGGGCATGTAGAAGTAGCTCGTCTGTTGCTCGACAGTGGTGCTCAAGTAAACATGCCTGCTGATTCATTTGAATCTCCACTAACACTTGCTGCTTGTGGTGGTCATGTGGAATTAGCAGCTCTGTTGATAGAAAGAGGAGCAAATCTTGAGGAAGTTAATGATGAAGGGTATACACCATTGATGGAAGCTGCAAGGGAAGGTCATGAGGAGATGGTGGCTCTGTTACTGGCACAAGGTAAGAGAAGGTGACCTCAGGTATAGCTTAATAATTTTTCTGGCTATTTTCAGTTTTTTAAGAAGTAATATGGCTAGCATAATATTTTTGTTGCTAATACTGTATGTACTTGCTCCATTTGAATATAACTCACAATATTTTTAAATTTTCTTTTATCCTGCCTTTTATAGTTTTTATAAATAACTTAAAGGTGGTGAATATAATATTCCTTCCTAAATTTTCCAATGCAATTAGAGTGTTGGGGTGGGTTTTTTTGGTAAAATTATAGCTTAATGCATGGTCTGAATCCAGCTATAGGTAGTATAATTGTAATTACCAAATATCTAATTGCATGGACAGTTATTTGAGATTGGTTTGTTTTGTTAATTATAGTTAAAATTTGGGCCAATAATATTGACTTATAAATACCTTACATTTGTAGTTTGAAGCCTAATACTATACATCAGTACCATCTAGAAGCTTGAATTAAAATGGCTAATAACTTTGCACAGAGATAAAGGATGGTCAGATATGAGGCACAAACATTTATGTGGCAACAATTTCTGTATAAAAGTGGGCTAGAAAATGTAAATTGTTCAGCTAAAATGGAAATGAATCGAAAACTTTTGCACTTTTGATAAAATGGTATATACCATTCTTGCCCATTGTGCCTTTACTTACACTGAATGGAGTGGCATATGTCTGATCAGTGCTGCATGCGCTGTTCTGTTTGAAGGAATTATGGATTAGCAAAAGAGGAGGGTCTCTAGAGGGTTCATTGCTTGCTTTGGTAACTGAGTTTTAAAGATTGTAAGACAATTGGGACCTAGGTTGATGATAACAATTAAAGATAAAGACTGACAACTTATGCCTGTGGGCTAGATTTGACCTGCTACTTGAAGTTGTTGTTGTTGTTATTATTATTACGCCTCTCTTCCCCCATCAGGGAAACTCGAGGCGGCGTACAACAAAATTTAAAAAGCCTATACAATGTAAAAACCAAAAATCACATTCATATCATCCAAACGTACAAGAGGGAAAAACAGAGGTCTCAATTCCATGCCTTCCGACAAAGCCAGGTCTTAACGGCCAGGTCTTATCTGTGTTGTAGTCCCAAAAATGAAATATATCCACTTTGCCCACTGTGATCCTAAAAATGAAGGGCTACTACCTCAGCATGGAGAGAGCAACAAGTCTTTTATCTGTTTATTTTTTTAATTTAGTTATTAAAATTTTATGCTACCCATATCCCGTATAATTGATCTTTAGCTATGATTAATGAGTGTGAACTCTGAGGTGAAGATGGAACAAGAAATTGCATCAGTGGTTACTCTTAATGCGCAACTCACCTGAGGAGATAGGGGCCAAGCAAAAGGCAGAAACCCACCTCCATCTAGTTTCCCCTTTCATAATCTCTGCATGCCCATTTCCCTCCTTTCCCTCTTCCTGCCTGGAAAACAGAGGAGGAGGTAGCAGTCTTTGGCCAGTATATCTTTGATTGCTGCTTTAAGATTAAAAACTTTGCTCCTTGTTTAAAACATTATACACATACACAAAATACATAGCCTAATACTTATGACCACTGCTAAAGAAGAAAAGAAGAAATGGAATGCAAGTGTTTTTTTTATTATTTTTAATAATTATAACTATTGTTTCATAGGTGCTAACATAAATGCACAGACAGAAGAGACACAGGAAACAGCTCTAACTTTGGCATGCTGTGGAGGATTTTCAGAAGTAGCTGATTTTCTCATTAAGGCAGGAGCTGACATAGAACTTGGTTGTTCTACACCTTTGATGGAAGCAGCACAAGAGGGCCATTTAGAGCTGGTGAAATACTTATTAGCAGCAGGTATGTTTGTAGGTACAATTCAAAGTCTTAGGAAAAATGACTTTATGGTCTAGTTCAGTTTAATGGTTAGCACTATTCCTGGCATTTAGACATAATAAGGCACGAGATGGGCAGCACACAAATCAAATCAAATAATAGCTATCCTATTATGGAAATAAGAATTTGGGCTTGATTAAATCAACTGGTGGCAACAACAACAATACATACATGGGTGTTTTTGTCTTGAAAGTTGCTTCAGGATCACACAGTAAAACTACAAAAGAATTGGATTAGGATATATTGATGGGAAATGGAGAAATTTAAGTGATTATTGTAATTATTTTCATTTTAAGATTTTTACTTCTCTTTAATCTCATCATTTAAAAAATAAAAAATCTTGATTTTTTTAAATTTCCTGCTCTGGAAAGAATTCTTGGAATTTAAAAGGGATATTCACTTAACAATGGTTTAACAATAGCCTCCAAAAAATAGTTATGGTCTTAAATTCAAACTTAAGCATGTCACCCTATCGCCATGGTCACAATTTGGGCACTTGGCATCCGACTGGTATTTATAATCCATTGTAGCATCCTGCAGTCACCTGATTATGATTTTGCCAGTTTGTGGCAAAAATGCCATTGGTTAAGCTGGATTCACACTTATGACCACATTATTAGACTTAAAATCTCATGGCTTATGGTAAAATCTCATTTCTTATCATGGTAAAAATTATTGTAGAATTGGGTATGGTCACATGATGACTCAACTTTATGCCTAATGGTTTGACAGAAATTCCACTAACAATTGTGATTGTAAATGTAGGATTACCTGTATGTATAATCAAGTTGTTTTCAACTCTCAGCAAGCACATAGATTTATGTAAACTGGTACAGCAACATAAAACCTTTTCATCCAACTAATACTTCTGAAGAAAAATACTCTTCCAAGAAAAGCAATACACAATGGATGAATTGGAACAAAATGTTAAAAGGGTGCTTAGATAAACTAATATTAAATAACTTTCCTTTGACCTTGCTGGTTTTTCAATATAACAAATGTTTTTATTAGATGATAGAATTTATAAAGATCACAGTGATAGAACCACTGGGAAGTGTTGCTATTTACTCATCTGTCTGCTTAATATTTCCAAATTTTTTCTGATATTTTTAATTCTGCAATAATACTTAGTGGGATTGAGAAATGAATACATATATAATACATTACAAGAATATCCAGCAGTAATACTTAATATGCACTCTCCTATTAGTGATAACCTTAAAATGTTTTTATAATCTGACAAATTGTTTTTTTTTTAAAGTGGAACATCTTATGTGTATCTGAGTCATTTAGTACATTCTAGCTGAAACCATTGGCAAACAATCTTTATTTACGGTTCCTAAACCCATTCTGATAGCAATTCATTGATTTTTATCAGGTGCTAATGTCCATGCTACAACTGCAACAGGAGACACTGCTTTGACCTATGCCTGTGAAAATGGACATACTGATGTTGCAGATGTTCTACTTCAAGCTGGTGCAGATTTAGTAAGATTTTAGCCTGTTTTCAAAATATTCTCAGTTTAATTCTCTGCTGTTGCTCACATTTCTTTGCAAATAGCATGCAAACTTTGTATAAATTACATTGTTATCTAGAAGAGCAAATGAAATACAATCATAGATTAACAGCCTATATTTTGCTGTGGCTTAATTTATTCCACCAAATATTTCATCATTTTGTAGTCATTGTATCAATTTTCAAAATAGTATTGCTTTAGGCACATGGAATTTATAGTTGTTGTTTTCATTTTCTCATATGCGTTGCCTCTAAAAAAATCAACAGCACATCTTTTATTGATTATAGTTTTGTCTTGTTCCCTTCTTATCCATGTATAGATAAATTCCCTTTTCCTTGAGGTTGTTACTTTCTTTGTTGGTATAGATTTAACAATAGTTAAGATTCAATCAAAATAGCAGTCTTCACTGTTCTTGGAACCATCAAGTGGCTCAGAGGGCAAAACTATTTTTTTAATAAACCCTAGCTTAGGGCTTGGAAAGCTTCCCTTTTGCTTCTTGATGCCATCTTTTCTTATGCTTCCACATACTTGGAAGTAAGTTTTTGCTAGGTCGGTCTGGTTGAAAACACTTGAAACAAATGAAACATTGAGATGACAGCTGAGGATGTACTTCAAGAGGACCCAAAATTTTTTAGGTTTGGTTTCACTGGATTTGAGGCATAAAATAGATAAATAAGGGTTGTTTTTACAAGCGTAGCTTCTCTTCTTTCTTCTATAATATGCTTCTCCCAAGCCTAGCCTTAAGATTAGTGTCCAATTTAAAAGATAGCTCCTGGATAGAGTAGACAGCTTCCGGTATCTTTTGAAAAATGAAAAAAATAGGAATTATCTCTAGAAAAGAAGTTCTCTCATGAACCAATTTTGTGCATACAAAATTGTGTTGAATTAAGTCTTTTGTTCAGAATGAGATTTGCTATGGCAGAATTGGGTGATTATTACTGAGGTTTTTATTAGGATTAGAGATCATACTGGAAAACAGTAAACATTTTAAAAGTCATAGTGGGATGCAATAATGTTTGTTAGTCTGGTTACACTTTTTGATTTTTTTAAAAAAATAGGAACATGAATCTGAAGGTGGAAGGACACCATTAATGAAGGCTGCAAGAGCTGGTCATCTATGCACTGTACAATTTCTTATTAGTAAAGGTTAGTAATATGAACTGAGGGATTGCTTAATATATTGGAAGTTTGTAAAGTTTTATTTATTATATTTGTATTTATTATATATTTAAAGATGAGGTTACTGTCTAATTTTGGTGTTTATTTGAGATAAGTGTAACTTGCTATTTTATTAATGTTATTTGATTATATATAGTTATTTGATTATATCAAACTGCACTTTCTTAATGTTTCTTTTAACAAATCAGTAATACATATTAGTCTTAAAATTGCTATGTAAATATAGCATATGATTGAAAGAAAATACTTCCCTAAGGCAATAGATTGGCTGAGTGCATATTATTACAGGAGTTTCATAAGGGTTTTGAAAATCTAACAATTTCATAATTGAAATAATTGTTCCAAAATACCCACCTAGTTTAAATTCAGAAAGAAGTCATTTCTAATCTGGCAATTATAAGACAACTTTGCTCTCTCCTAATTAGCTCTGAAAATACTTTAGGTTCAGAAGATCTTATTAATTAGATTAACTATGGTGCTAAAATCAGAAAAGGATTATTTAAATTATTTTTTTTTTCAAAAAGAAGAAATAATCTGAGAACAGGCAATCCAATTATTCATATTTTTTTCTTTGGATGTAGCCTGCTGAGTGTAAAACTTCTAAAATGTGTAAAACTCACTTACTCCCTCCCTCTTATTTTCACTACAAAAGTAATGATTTCCTGTAAATGAAATAGTTTTAAATCTGAATGCTAAGTAAAGATTACCTGCACTAATTTATTAATTAGAACTTTCCTTTAATTGTATCTTCTGTTATAGGTGCCAATGTTAATCGGGCTACAGCTAATAATGATCATACAGTGGTATCACTGGCATGCGCTGGGGGACATCTTGCTGTTGTTGAGCTATTACTAGCTCATGGTGCCGATCCTACTCATCGTCTTAAGGTACTTCAAATAAGTTTATTAAATTTATTAAATATTAATTGTCTAAGAAGTAAACAATCCTAAAATATTCCAACTATAGCACTGGTTTGATAATATAATATTGAAAATTTGATGCCACAGTCTTCAATACTTACTATTTTGTATTTTCTTCTCAAATTTGTATCTTAGGATGGCTCAACTATGCTCATTGAAGCTGCCAAGGGTGGTCACACAAATGTTGTTTCTTACTTATTGGATTACCCAAATAATGTTCTGTCAGTTCCAACTACAGACATGACACAGCTCACACCACCATCTCAGGATCAGTCTCAGGTCAGTTTTTAACTTTGTCACACGGAAACAACCTTTCACCTTTACAGATTGAGATTTTTAAAAGTATAAGTAAAAAACAATTAGATAAATTGAACTCAGTTAATTTCTGGATATTTTAAAATACATCTGCAATTTCTTATATCTGTTGACTGGGGAAAATTTCAGCCGTGCATACGCTTCCACATGTTTTCTATATTTTAACTATAGGGAGATTGGAGAGCCAACATAGAACTAAAAGTAAAATAGGTATATAAATATAAAAATGCAAATGGAATATATTATATATGTATTACAGCTGTGTGAAAAAGTCCTTCACAGTTTATGGTTTATGACATTTTTTGGATAGGCCATTGATTTTATGATATTTTATGCTAACTGCTATGCAAATATTGTTATATTTAAATAAATAGTGGTGGTTTTTAAGTGAAAAGCACAAGCTTTTTGCAATTTGGTGCTGTTTGGATGGGGATTGTGAATTTTCTTACATGCTTACAATGCATGTAAGAATGACTATGAAAACAGATTAACTGATGCATACCCAGTGGCATACGTGTTGCAATTACTAAGGCCGATGCTAGTGTTTTGTTAACATTTTTATTGTTTGTGACCCTGAAAAGGACCATTTAGGTAACCAAACATGGTTACTAATATGAAATTGGCCAGCCCTTATTGCTTATCACCAGGCAACATTGCTTCGGCATAGACTGTATAAGCCTTTGCACGTGATCTTTGGTGACATGTGGTGCCAGGCTGCAATAATGGATTCAATCAGCTTCTGCTTGGTCTTCAGATGCTTCTTGCTTATTTCGTAACCAATCCTGGCCCACAAGTTCTCAATTGGGTTCAAATCCAGGCTCTGAGCTGCCCAATCCAGGAGTCGAACACCATGCTTCTTCATCCACTGCTGGACGGATTTGGCTCAATGACAAGGAGTGTTGTCATCCTGGAAGTAAAAGTCCTTCCTTACAAGTTGCTGAGCTGAAGGAAGCATGGTCTTTTCCAGGACTTCAACATACTGCTTGGAATTCATGATTCCCTGCACGATTTGTATCCGACCAATACCAGAAGCAGCGATATAGTCCCAGATCATCATGTGCAATGGATGCTTCACAGATATATTCGGGCAGTACGGCCTAAATTCTTCAGCAGGAAATCTTCTGACATACTTATTGCGCTGATTCCCAGTCAAGTAGAAATTACTCTTGTCACTGAAGATGACCTTGGCCCACTGTTCGTTGGTCCACTTGGCATACTTCTTGGCCGACGCATGTCGACGTGAGCGATGAGCGTCTGTGAGCAAAGGTTTACTTCGAGCCCTGCAGCCTTTGAGCCCTCTGGCAAGTGTGCTTGTGCACACTTTTACATCACATGCTTCACCCCAAATTCTTGTAATCTGAGGTGAGGTGAGCTTCCTGTCAGCCATCGAAATGCATTGCAGAGCCCGATCTTGCCATTGACTTTCTTGGTCTTCCAGAGTGGAGCCTGTCATCAACTGAACCAGTTATTGGGTATTTTTCAACCACTCTGCTCACTGTGGTGCGATGGCATTCACTGTCTTGGCTATTTCTGTACAGGAGTAACCTTCTCATGAAGCACAATGATGCGATGCCGCTGCTCAGTACTGGTGAAAGCAAAGGCCTTCATCCTTGCCCGCAGCCAGAGCTAAATTAAATTTCTTGATGCTTTTCATGCCTATTTATAGTCAGAGTATGACAACACTGATTGGCTCATAGATTTAGCCTCTGCATTTTGATTGGTCAGCCAAAGCTTGCTGCTGATTGGCTACTTTTGATCCTAACATTCTTGAAAATGCAAGTTGTGTATGTTTTAGCACATAAACTCGCTCAAAACCTTAAAAAAAACTTCATTTATATTAATAAAAATTATGCATCTCAATCCAACTACAGAAATTTTCATCAAAGTACTAATTTTGCGTGGTTGGTTTCTACGAGTGAAAAGTTGATTAAACATGTAAATACAGCTTAAAACTGAAAGCATGCAGGACTTTTTCACACAGCTGTACATCATAAACTCCCAATTTAGTACAGCTCAGTTTAGCAGATTTTGGATTGAACACACAAAATCTATGTGCTATTTTATGCACCCGTGTCTGTTTTTATGAATATATAGAATCCTGTTTCAATATAATGGACTTTCAAATAGTGAAGGCTCCTTTCTCCAATTGGTACATTAAAATGAAGGATTGTTATAATGGTAACAGAAGGCATTGATAATATAATGCAAAGATCTTCAACAATCTTTTCCTTTACTAACTTGTCTTCTTTCATGATGTGAGTTCAGGTACTGCATGCTGATTATAGATTATATAGCTTAGATCAGGAGTTGGCAGCTACTACAGTTTTACAACCTGTGGCATGGCTAGCTCAGGAATTCTGGGAGTTGAAGTCAACAACTCGTAAAGTTGCCATAGTTGCCCACCCTGGCCTAGATCAGTGGTCGCCAACCGGTGGGCTCTGGCCCACTGGTAGTGCGCAAGAAAATTTTGGTGGTCCGCAGAAAAATGTCATCCCAGAGCACCCCCCAAAGCAATTAATCCAGGCTGCACAGGAATACAAGGCTGCACCATCCACATGACCCGCAGAACCCTCCCCGTCCACTCATTCCTTACCTGGCAAACTTGCCTGCTGAGTTGCTATTTTTCCTTTCACCCCCGACCATCAGCTGTTCTGCTGTGCTGGGAGATTTAGATTAACTAGAAAGCAAGAAACAGTTGGATTTCTTGCTTTCTAGCTAGTCTTTAGATCTTCGGCTCTGCTTTTAAGTAGAGCCGAACCTTCCTTAGGACTGAAGCTTCTATTATTCAGTGCAGACTCAGATAGCCGATGGCAGAAAGATGGATCTCTGAATGAATCTGTGATTCTGTGAGCAACTCAATCTGCCTGTCTGCTTTGCCTGATTTTGGGTAAAAGTTGCTCTTTTTATTATAAAAAATTCCAATATTTACATACATAGTGTGTTGTGCGTTAATTTTGTGAGTTTGCTTGCTAGCAAATTTTATGAGTTTGCTTGCAAGCAAATTTTATGTGACTGACTCAAGTAGCCAATGGCAAAGAAAGAAAGATGGATCTCTGAGTGAATCTATAATTCTGTGAGCAACTCAATCTGCCTACCTGCTTTACCTGATTTTGGGTAAAAGTTGCTCTTTTTAATATAAAAAATTCAATATTTACATAAATATGTATAATATTTACATACAAGCCATGCCCAGCCAGTCACATGACTACCAAGCCACACCCACAAATTAGGCCACGTCCACAGAACCAATTGTTAAATCATTTTAATCCCTGCCTCTGTGTGTTTGTGTGTGTGTGAGGGGGGGGGAGTTTAGATCAGATCTCTCTGTCCCCTCCCCCTCCCCAACGTCAGCAAGCCACCATTAGTCAAAATTCATATTAGTGGTCCCCGGAATTTAAAATTATGAGTTTGGTGGTCCCTGAGATCCAAAAGGTTGGTGACCCCTGGCCTAGATGATCACTGCATAATCTTTAAAAGCTAGCTCTAGCATTAAAATCATCTAACGTTGGGATTAAGTTATTTAGCAGCAAATAATATATATTAATATGTAATAGATGTTACAGTGAAAGATAAGTAAAATCACAAAGAAACATTTGGACACATCTGTGCTTTGGAAATCAAAGATGAATCAAATATATTGACTTAAATCTTCACTTTGTATTTAGGATTGTGATGGCCATCATTTTACTTAAATTATTCTTTTATGTAACAATGATTGTTTGTACTCTCCTTCCCTGGCTGATAGAAACATAAAAAAACATTTTAATGCTACTTCACAATTTCCTTTTTAAAATCCTGTTTCTCTCATATTATGTTAGGCATTGTTTTTATTATATAAGAAATAATGAATGAGAAAAAATATAGAGGTAGTTTATACAAAGACAGAAAAATTAATTCAAATGGAACAACTTTTATGATAGAAATGAACTGATGGAATGACTTTAGTACTGCTAAAAGCTAAACCAAGGGTTACATGAATAATGCAAGTAAACAGAACTTTAAGGCAGATGAAGACTGTTCTAAATATGTTGGAATACTGTATAGATTACAATTTACCATTGACACGTTGGTTTTCTCTTGAGTTGATTTTACAGGTTCCACGTGTACCAATGCATGCACTTGCCATGGTTGTACCTCCCCAGGAACCCGACAGAGCTCCTCAAGAAAACCCCCCTCCACTTTTGACTCTACAGAAAGGTTAGTAAATTATCTTTCTTACAGTTTATGGCATGTTTAACATTCTAATTTGGGCATTTAGGGGATGAGTGTACTTCTCTTTGAAACCATACTGTACAAATTTATCTTAACCATTAATAATAGGATATACTGAAAACATAATAGCATAATTGTACTAGCTAGGGACATTGGTAAAATAATCTATATTTCACTGCATAGATTTAGATTTTAGAGGGTTTGTTTAAAGAAATTGTTCTACCATCCGTAATGATCAAAATAATGCAGTATACATTAAATGAAGTGTATTAGTAAAAAAGTGAAATAAAATCTGAGATCTGGCAGGATATATAAAATCACTTTCTGCAAGAGTAAAGTAAAATTAGAATGTTTAACATTAAGAAACAAAACGTGATGTGCAAACATGGTTTTAAGAGTTCAGGACTAATAATGAATAGATGGGGTTGAATAATCTGGAAGTACCTTTTAAGCTGTTAATAAAATATGGAAAATTATCTATATATATTATTTAGATTTATATAATGTTTTTCTTAAATGCTCAGAATATTTGGCCACGATATCCATACCTGTATATTCTTTGCTTGAATTCTGAAGTCATTTTTTTCAAAGAAAAAAATATATTTGGATTATGCAAATCCAGCATATTTCAATTATTTATTAATCAATTTTATATGCTTTTTCAATTGTAATGCAAACACAAATTGGGAAGGGGGACAATATACTCAATTACTTGAGTATATACATTATTAACAATCGTGGGTGGGCAGCTGTAATAAACTATTAATAATATTTATCTTTAAAACATGAGTAGATACTACTCATGATCTAAATATTACTTTTTTACACAAGTTCTAGAAATCTAATGAAATTGGTGAAGAAATGTGATCTTTCCTAAAATGGAAAGGTTGCAACCAGCGTGCACTCTATTCTGTATATAAATTTATAACTTATACCGCATCTGATGTTGTTTCCAATCTGCAGATTAGCTTGTGGGCAATTAATACTGCGCGAGCAGTTATTTAAGAAGATTAAATGAGCTTCTTGCTTGATTTCTATCTCAATCATTATGTTGCTGAATTTTTTTTAAAAAAATTAAAATTATTCTAGCAGGTTTGTTAATAACTTGGACAAATGAGGACTGTATTCATTAGCTACTGATTACCTGCAGTATTAATACTTAGTGCTATAAAGCACTATAATGACATGTAAAGTGGCATGAGCACCTACCTGTTGCATCTTAAAACAGCTATGACTTTTCTGGGCAAACATACATTTGGTTTAAGGAGGCCCAGGCAAATGCTACATTTATATTACCACATGCTGCAGAACCTTTCCCCCCCTTCAGATCTTAAGACCTCTAATTCAGGAAAAGAGTGGCTGAGTTTTGTTCTTCAGTTCCACAGTCTGGTATATTTTCCATGTTAGAGATAATGACAATTGTAATTCAATATATCTGAAGAGCAACAAGCTGGGAAGGTTTGATTAAAGAAATTTATAATCTTTTATAATTGATAGCGGTCCCTATGTCTGAAGGTCTTATGTTTTAGTGAAGCAAGATTCCTCCCACCCTGTATGTAATAAGTATATTGGCCGGCATTTCTGTTTGATAACAAAATTTAAGCCAAGGTTTCCACTTTCAGTGAGAGTATTTAAAAAAATTAAATTAACACTTCAAAAAATATACAAATAAATATAAAAATAACAAGAAAAAAGATTTTAAAAAAGAATATCCACTTCTGTGTTGCTTAGATTTTCATAGGTCAGAGAGTTTTATTTGATATATTATGGGTAAATGACCCATAAATATATTGTAAACAGATATTTTCTATGAGGGAGATGATAATGTGCTTTCAAATTTGATTTTGAAATATTTGGTTTTCAGCCAGATGCCTTCTTGTATTTCTGTAGCTAACAAAATTGTCATTATATATTATATTTCCCCTCATCTCAGTAGTACGGTGAAAGCTACCCATCATGCAATCCACCCAAAAATTGCCCAAGGGAATTATTTTTAAAAAATTTCCAAAATTTCTTTAGCTAGCAATGGAATGCATATTTTATGTTTTTTTACATTTTAATTTGTCTCCTTTTAATATATTTATTGTTCTAATATTTTTTGCTGTATGCCACCCAGAATAATTTCTTAAGAGATGGAAAGCCATTTGAATTTGATAAATAAATAAATCATAGTTAAGCACAGATTTTCAACCTCTGCTTACACAAACAGCCAAGATCTGAGTTCCTGAAAAGAACTTACACAAATAATATAATAGTGGCAAATAAACCTACTTCTTTGCCTGTTGTCTTGATTCTTTTGCCTAATGCATCTGACAATGCATCATTTTATATATGGAAGACAAAAGGCAGGCAAAACAATAGGATTTTTGCATTTGGCAGTCTGAAAACTCAACAGCAAAACAGCTATATGCACAATCCACTGTAAAATACACATTTGATTTTGAAATCTGCCTGGGAAGAACAGCCTGTCTCAGAATATTCAAAAATGACATATTATTGCTGAGTTTTTTTCTTATGCCCAAAATGATTTCTAATTTCTGGAATATGATTAATGATCCTCCATGCATTTCCATTTCCTCTCCTCAATTAGTTACAGTATGCAGTCAATTGTTACAGAGATAAAATCTTTGTGTATCATTTTATTAAGTTTATTTTCTAAACTTTCAAACTTGGAAAAGTTTAAAGAACATACAACCCAAATGCAGATGTTAGAACATTGGAAAAGACATAAAATTAAATAACCACTTTTGAGTATTTTGTTTTCAGCTTAAAATTGTCACAATGATTGTTGATTTTTTTAAAAGTAGATCTTCACTTGCAAGCAAGTAAGATTATTGTGTGCCTCTATTAAGATCATAGCAGGTGGCACTGCCTAATTGAGTTTGGCTAATCTTGGATAAAGCTAGACTTATATCTGCATTGCACAAAGATGTATTCATTGCTGTCTGTATCTACCCAGATAATGTGCTAACTTGTATTAATCTAAATGGATAGAGTTCAAGAGAGCATATGGTCCAAGTTCTCAAACCTACTAAACTGAAAATAATTCCATGCAGTTAGAATGGTTCGCTGAAAACTTAGTATACACTACATTACAATAGTGCTCAAATCATCAAGAAAATAACAGAATAACAGAAGGGATCTTGGAGGTCTTCTGGTCCAACATTTTGCGCAGGCAGGAAACTCTATACCATTTCAGACAAATGGTTGTCCAGTCTCTTCTTAAAAACTTTGAAATGCCTCTAAAATATGTCACAGCAGTTGCTGAGGATCTCAAGATTGAGATCAAGATGCAGGGCAGATGATAAGCCTTTGACTATTCTGAAGAGTTCTGTTGAACAACAACTAAGAAAGCAGTGGAGGTCACAGAAGAAGCTACCTTTGTGGTCTTTGTTGCCATATGAATGGGTTGATTATATATGCATATATCTGATGAACCATTTGCATTCTAGCTATGTCATCCTTTACAGTCCCCATCAGAATTCATCAGAAAACCAGGGAGAAGCCTGGGCTGTCCAGGCCTGATGTGATATTTGCTAACTGGTTGCTTAGTAAGATATCAAAATGCAATTTTTGTATTGAATTGTGGGTTGCAGCTTTTTAATTAGTGCTAATTATTCTTATAATATAAAGATATAGTTACATTATTTTGTAGTATTATTTATACCACAAAAAATAATTTGCTTAGACTACTGATGAGGGGTTTGTGACTATACGTTTTTGTTCTCTGAATCGGAGGATAGGATAGCAGAATCTTAAACAAAAATAACTGATTATAATGCATTTAAAAATAATAACCAGTGTTGGAAACAGGAACTAATAAAATATGTTGATAGACTCAAAATCATTTTTTATTAAATGATTGAAGCATGAGAGGAATTGGCTACTTGGAGCCTTACATTTAATGATTTTTTCTGATGTCAACTATGATATAATAAAAAATGCTAATCTGTTGTGTAATAGAAATATTTAATATACCTCTAACAGAAAGAAACTCACAGATAATGGAACATTGTATATGTTCCACAGTTCTTAGAAGAATTAACTAATGTTTATGAAGTGAGAAGACCACAAGTTATAAAGTGATTAATAGAATAATAATGTAATGAGATAGAAGATGAAATGAGGATGATAGAGAAAGGTATATATAAAAAACATGGAAATGTCCCTTATGATAAGGTTTCAGTGTAACAAAATAATACATTTTTTAAAAGTTGATCATTATAGGCCTATTCCAGATAACTGGATTAGTAATTCAAGGATTTCTGCAACAAATAGCTAGCAAAATTGCTATAGTTACCTGTTACATGATTTCGTTTTAGATTGCTGCCAGGTGTTGATTGTAGTTTTGGTACAATATTGTATTTGAATTTTGTGCCAGATATGCAAACCTTCTTTCTGTTCATTAATTTCTCATGTACTCCTTATCTGTATTGAAGAATTAGATGCTTATTCCATAATTCGCTGTATTGATTACTTTTCTGGGTTAGTCAGAGAATAAAGTTTGAAGTATTTATATATAATTTCAGATGTGAAATTAACTTTAGTAAAAGCACCTTTTTGTTTTGATTAGTTCAGTATGCTGTATTGTGATTTTTTTAAAAAAAAAATAGCTCCCTGGTCAATTGGAAGACATTATTACTAAATTATTACTAAAGTTCCACTCTTAGGTTTCCCAGTATTTTATAAGGAAACATCAGGAAACCTCTACAAGAGGTTCTATGGAAGGGAGAGGAATGAAGCTGCACACAATCTGATTCCATTAATAGGAAATTAGTGTCTTGCAAGTAAGGTTGTTGGAGAGAAAGAAGAGGTCTCATTGCCTTGGCCTTCTCAGTGACACTTTTTCAGCATTCTAAAAGAGAAGACACAAGCTGCATGGGGAGGAAAATTAATGCATGTGAACCATGTCCTGGAAACCACTGCTATTTTAGGGAACAAAAATATTTACCCATTTTCAAGTTTCATAAACAAAGGATTAAACTTGAAGTGGTTGTACACTGAATTATTTCTCTAGATAGCATTATTAGATTTTATTGTTATAAACTAGCTTTTTAAAAGGAGATGTGAGTGATAGTTATTTCTCATTGAAAATATTTTTCCTTTTTTAGCAGGTGGATTCAAAGAAAAGTACTATTTTTAGAGATCTCGATTCCTCCTGAGTAGTTAATTTTGCTTCAGTAGATTTTTCTAAAGACTACTGATTGTGAAATAAATGTGCACTTTGTGTTCATAATTTTGACTTGAAATATCCAGTTGAATTAAAAAGTTTAGACAGCCCTTGTTAAATTGTGTTGTGGTTGATTCCTAAATGAACAAAAATGGGGCAATATTTACATGATAGAAAATGAAATACTTTCTTTTGCAAATTTGAATATATCCTTATGGTTTGTGTGCAGTTGTTTGCAGATTCAGAGTAAAGGAGCAGTAAATATGAACTTTGCAGACGTTTTGGCAGCCTTTTAGTTGATTTAGAGCTACTTCTTTTAAACTGCTGTAAAGTTATTAATAAGTTCCCACAAGATGATTGACCCATTAGAACAAGGGTGTCAAATTCATGGCGTCACGTTGTCATCACGTGATGTATCACAACTTCCTCCCTTCGCAAAACTGGGGGTGGCGTGGCCAGCGTGTGATGCATCTGGGCCATGAGTTTGACACTCCTGCATTAGAGAAAACGCAGGGGGGAAAATTTTCTGAACCTTCATCAGCCAAAATCTCCTCTAAGCAAGTGTGAAATGAAGATAAATTCTTCCTTGTTAAGACATAGAAGTGATATGGAATTATCAAAGTCAAAACCACAATTTGAAAAAAAAAACTCTGCTAGACTTGCCTGAAAATTGTTCAGATTTTCAAAAGAGAACTGTAGACATAATTATAAACAAAGTGTTTGTAAAGGTTAGTTAATATTGAAGTTGCTGTCCACAGTGCGGCTTTTATTACAGAACTGTTACGTGCATGAGAGAATTTTCAGAAGGATACCTTTGCTCCATCCTCATGATAAAAGTCATAATCCAATATTTTCAAAAGAAAATATTGATATTCCTGAAGTATTCATAAAGTGTATGAAACAAAATTGAACTGTTCAGCTGTATACATTTGGAGGAAAAAAATGATGAAGCATGTTGGGTACACTTTGCTAACTTAAACAAGGGGATGTCTCTATTTTGTTTTGAGGATGTGTAACAACCAGCGGCATGGGAAATACTGCTAAGGTTGGCTAGAAGTTAATGTCCCACAATCGGGAAAAAACCTTAAACTGTAAATCGGTTGTGTATTACTTTAAGATTACTATCTGAAATCAGCCTTCAGGCATTTACAAGAAAAAAAAGGATAAAAGTTTTGGAATCTTCACAATCCTGGAACTTGAATACTATTGAAAATCTGTGGGGAAATCTCAAAACATGCAGTATGTTGAAGGAGACTTAAGAATGCTCAGTTTTCTGAGTTAGAAGATTTCTGCAACTGAAGAATGAGAGAAATTCCAAAACCAAGAATAAAAAAGGGTTTTGGCTGACTACAGGATATGTTTAGAAACTGTTACTACTGCAAGGTAAAAAAGATAAAGGGGTCCCTATGGATTGTACTCCACTAGTCATTGCTGACTATAGAGGACAGTGCTTATCTCCGTTTCAAAGCCATTGAGCCAGCGCTGTCCGAAGATATTTCTCTGTACATGTGGCTAGCATGATGTCATGGAGCACTGTTACCTTCCCACAGAAGGTAGTCCCTATTTATCTACTTGTATTTGCATGCTGTTGAACTGCTAGTCGGCAAGAGCTGGAGCGAGGACTGCAGTTCACTCCATCACATGACACTCAGGTCTCAAACCTAGGGCTGTTAGCTTTCCAGCTGACAAGCCCTGTGTCTTAACCACTGAGTCACCTCACCACCCTACTATTGTAAAAGAGTTTTTTAAAAAAGGAACTGAGTGATAGGCTATCCAAATTATTTAGATTGCTCTAATCACCATTTCCTTCTTTTTGAATCTGTAAACAAATGCACATAAAAATATGTAGTATAGATTTAATATTAGAAACTTCAGCTATAGTTTACATTGTAGGCAGAGGTCTATATTTCAGGTTATCTCTTTACATTGTCAAAGTCTTAGTGGAAGAAACAGTTAAGAAATTAAAAGTGAGAACTGACATATATAAAAATATCCAGATTCAGTGAGGTTCTATAGTTTGAGGACAAAATCATTCAGTTTAATTGTGCAGCAAATCAAGTAATAGACTTTCTAAATCAAGAATATTACATAAAAAAGATTCATACAAAAGACAACTAGATACTTTCCCCACATAATAATAGAAAGAACCACAGAAGTATCTAATAGTCTTAATTAGATATAATGAGGGTTTTAAGTTTACTTAGTTTATGATATTTACACTTAAAAAAGCAAAACTCCTGTAAGAACATGGCTAATGGCAAAGTTTCTATTGACTTTGTATAATTAGTATTTTTTTTAATATGAATTGTTCATTTTTTTTAGAAACATGGAACTCAGTATCTACACATTGATACAATTTTATATAACCTTGGAGCAGTGAAATCAAATCAAATATATATTATCTTGTGTATAATAATATTTCTTGAATATGTATAAAGGTCCTCCTAAAATTCTTTGTTTACCCTGCAAAATATTTGATTCGTTACTATTTTTAAAATTTTTGGATATTAACCCAAATGTATTCGCTTGTGAAAAATATTTAGAATTTGGACTTTTGCACAATAAAGCTCCTATCCTATAATGGCTTGTATTTGCATGGAGGTTGAATTGGCAGTAATTTCTTGTTAGATTAGTTTTTAATTGCATTTATAAACATGCACAATTTTTCAAAAATACTATTTTTTGCATTTATTTAGCACATCTCTTAAAAAAAAAGATGTGTGAGAGTAAATATATGAGTATTGCAACTGTTTTGCAAGTTCTGTTTAAGTTTCCAAGCATAGTAAATGATTTCCTGGTAGCCTACATTTCAGACAGAATCTTCCTTTGAGTGTTAAAATTAAAGCAGGGGTCTATATTTAAGCTCCCGTTCAATGTTTTAATGTATTTTCTGTTTCTGAGTAACGGCTTTAATCTATTTTATCTTAAAATGGTTACATTTGGGTGGGAAAAGGTTGTGGGAGATATGGGTGAACTGCAGCATGGCACTTTTTCAAACGTTTTTCGTGTGCTTAGGTACATCCAAGCAGAAGTCAACTTCCCTTCAGGTAGCAGATCAGGAACTACTATCACCTTTTCACCCATACCAGCCTTTGGAATGTATAGTAGAAGAAACTGAAGGCAAGCTCAATGAACTGGACAGAGAATTAGTGCAATTGAAAAAGCACAACTTAAATCATTGGAGTTGATTCAAGGTGAACCTTTGAATAAAGATAAAATTGAAGAGCTCAAAAAGAACAGAGAAGAACAAGTACAAAAGAAAAAGAAAATACTGAAGGAGCTGCAAAAGGTGGAAAGGCAGTTGCAGATGAAAACACAGCAGCAATTTACCAAAGAATATTTGGAGACCAAAGGTCAGACAGAGGCTCCCCTTACTCAGCAGCAGCAGTGTCCACATACAGGTGACCTCCCAGAACTGGAAGGAAATGAGGGCCTTCCTGGGGATAACCTTTCAGGGTTGTCACAGGTTGACAGTGTCCTGCATAAAGATGAGCAACAACACTCTCCTTCATCTCCTGAGCAAACTGAGTTTGCCCCTCTTCAGCCTCTCGCAACACCACAGTGTAACTTTTCAAATAACGTAGGTTGTAATGGGACAGATTCTTTTGAACTTCAGAAAGTATTAGGTAATCAGCAAACTATAGGACAGCAGCAACCAATTGCTGGACATGTTCAGGGACTATTAGTTCAAGAACCAGATGGATTAATGGTTGCCTCGCCAGCACAGACGCTTACCGACACTCTTGATGACCTGATAGCAGGTGGGTTGAGAAATGTACCTTTTCTTGAATAAATATGTGTGTTATTAGTTTCTTTTGTTCCCATTATCTTTCGCAAAGTTTTCTAGTTTTCCCTTATTGTTTTTACAGTTTTTATTAGTTTTAATGTTGGCATTCAGTTATATCCAACTTTTTGGATTGTTTAATCCAAAGCAAAAGACTAATGTTTTGCTTTATTGGATTTTTACTGTATTGATCCATTTGGGTTTCATTTCTGGTGTAATAACTACTATGGGAATCTTTTCAAGAAAATATGTCGGTTTATAGAATTATGCAAATACATATTTAGTTGATCAGGCAACATTTGTGAGAAGGTAGTATTTTGGTGAATCTGATTCTTTGTAGGGGCTCTTTCATAATCTCTACATAGTGATCTCAAGTTGACATTGTTTGATTCAGAGGAATTTTTAGTTGAATTATATATCAATAGAACTCAATCTCTAATTACTGATTTATTTTATGTAGTTGTAGAATGTCATAAACATGTACTCAGTCATAAGATGGAATAGTTTTGAAAAGTATTACTCCATTAATTAAAGATAAAGACCAAAGATACTTGGAAGTGAGTGAGGGAATGAGAATAGGTTATATTTGATAATAAACTTGAGCATTATTTACTTACCCGTTTTGCACTATTTGCCATAGCTATCCCATCAGGCTAGCACTTCAAATTACTCAAACATACAATAGTCCCTAGAGGTAAATAGACAAGCACAGGGTCTCTCTCTCCCTCCCTCCCTCCCTTTTACACACACACACACACACACACACAGAGAGAGAGGAACCAGGCTGAATAGACTCAACATGTCCATTGATTAGCATGTTTTCTCATAGTAATCAACTAACATGAATGTGAACCTCCAAAGCAAGAGTAAGCCCCATCCAGAAGTGAATATTGCAAGATGTATTGCTTCTGTTACTGATAGTATATAGCTATTTTATCTGGCTAGCAATTGATAGTTTTATTCTCCATAAAATTGATTAATCCTCTTAAAGGATATGTATAACTTGGTGAACATTACATATTGTGGTATCAAATGGTAGCAGATTGTGTGCTATGTAAAGAAAAAAAATCATTTTATTTGTACTAAATCTATCGCCATTCTTTTTCACTGGATGACTTTAGAAAGAGCTGTTCCCTATTTCTTTGATTGGCAGTAGTTTAATCAACAGGCAGGTGATGGAAGGTAGGAAGATGGTCTGTTGTTCACCCATTAAGACTGTACCCAGCTGCTCACTTCCATGCATTAGTAGAGGCACTGCCATTCTTGCTGATTGGTGGGTCATTGTTCTAGAAAACTGTGACCTAAATAAAATGAAAATAGCTGTTTTAGGAGATGGATTAGGATGGCAGTGAATGGGGTCAGGTTTTAGCCTCAATTAGCTTTTATTTTGGGTTTGTCTTCAAGTGGCTGATTGATTTCACCTAATGATAGGGTTTATTCTAATCAGTTTTCTTAAACTATTGTATCTGTTAAGTGATAATTTTGCAGTTTTTTTAATAGCAACATTCCATATTTGGGAGGTTTTGTAACTGAAAAATGAAATTAAAAAACATTAACAAATGAATAATTTTGGAAAATGGAAAAAATTCAGGTATTATCATACTGACAGATGGAGGATTCATAATTCCTTACATGAAAATGCTTTCATTGAATTCTTCTCTAAATTTTTTTCTGACCAGCACAGTTAGTTCTTTGCTTAATGATACTGATTGGGACCAGAAATTCTGCTGTTAAGCATCATTGTTGTAAGAAAAAAAACTCCCACATGACTGCACCACTTAGTGATAGCAGTTCTGGCAGTCCCAATTGCCATCATTAAGCGAGGATCCAGTAATTAGTATATCAAGTCACAATCACATGAGATTAGAAAACCTCACCATTTATTGTTAGTCATAAGAAAACCTTAACTCAAAAAAAGTTATAAAGAACTTCAAAAGTACTAGTCCCAGTGAAACTCTGTCTGATAAAACTGACCATTTATTCCTATTCAGTAAATTCTGTCCAATCTCTTGTCCGATTAACAGCTGAATTTGGTTTAGATTATTGGCTTTATCAAAAGCCTTTGTATATCTATCATTACCCCATCCATATCTTGTTGAAACTTTCAAAAGAATAGTAAAGAATATGCCATGATTTAATTTACCAAACTTATGTTGGCTTTCTTCAATAAGACTTAAATCTTGAATAAAATATTTTCAGTGGTCTCCTTTTAGTATTATAACATGTTCAGTAATTCTAAAGCAATTAACTTTCAGATAAATTTTAATTGAACTTGGATTAGAAAAACAATTCCATCTGTTGTCATTACTTTTGCATGAACTGTTCTGATTCCGTCCCTCAAAATAATGATTTAGGCAATGGTTTTTATTTCTTTCCAGCAAAAACATAACAATTATCTGCGTTATTTAGTGTTTGCCCCTTTTTATTCCTTTAATATTCAGTAAACTATTCGTTGTTATTATGTGTGGGTTAATCTGGTGGAAAGTTAATAATTTAACTCCTAACCAAATATTTAAGAATTATAAAGGTAGCATCTAAAAATATAAGCAGTTCCAGGCAGGTTAGTTTAAAAAACAAAACAAAACTGAGATGTTCAAGTCCGATCAATTCAATATTTCTAGATAACGAGAAGTCTTTAGGTATCGCTCCAAGGGCTTCAATAATTAGTATATCGATTTTATCCCACATACATTCAACTACAACCTGAAAGTCCTGATATTTTTTAAAAAAATTCCAGTCATTTTTCCTTGCTCCTAGCATCACCTGTAGTACAACACCAATGAACCAGTCTTTATTTAAAGTCTCATAAGACCTTAACCGAATAATAGTAATTATTATTTGCTCACAAGAATGTGAGGTCACAGTTGCCAGTAGTTTGCATTGTCTTTCATACCCATCACATTCTTTCCAAGAACTTAGGATGTTGTAATGTATTGGTATAGTATATATGTGGATCCAAGCAGTGTCACCTTTTATAATTGATGGGGAAATTTTGTCAATGTGCAGATTATCCAAGTGCCATCCAATATTTTTTTGCTGTGGTACCCAGTGTGCTGATAATCACTGGGACCACCAAGCCTGGTTTATGCCATAATCTTTCAACTTCCGTTCTCAGATCTTAATACTTTGTGATCTTTTCCAATTCTATTCTGCTATCCCCTGGTATTGCCACATCAATTATCCTTAATTTTTCTTTTTCAGTCATAAACATACCTGGTGTGTTATGAGTTAAGACTCAATCTGTATTTAGAAAGTCCACAATATCTGAATCACATTTTCAACTGTATGTTTCCACCAATTTTCATTAAGGGTACATAATAATTTTTACATGTGTTCCAATGAATCATTTTGATGACTGTGTTATACTTGTTTATAATCAGTTTGTGAAATCATTTTGTAAGAGTTGAGCATATGATCTAATATTCTTCTCTTTCTTTGCACAATTTGCACATGGTTTTTCAATTCTGACTTTGCATTAGTTTGAAACTTTGCTTGTGAGCACCTAAAATCAAACCTTCAGTTTCTTTTTTAATGTTATAAACCATTGCCAGGTTTTATATTTATCTACTTTCCACTCATTTTTTTGTAGAAATTGGCTATGTACGTGTGTTTTCTTGCCAACATTCTTTTTGTGGGTTTTTATTACATTATTTAATATTCATTTTTTATTTCTTCTGCATTCAGTAAATTCCAATTTTTAACTTGCATCAGTGGCTTTTTTAAAAATAATCCTGCCTTTTTTTCATAATGTACACTTCTTCAATGCTTTTTTTAACCTGTGCCTTATTATTATTATTATTATTATTATTATTATTATTAAATCTATTGACTTTAATATTCTTGCGGTATTGATCTTAAATATTTTATTTATTGCATTCCTTATTAGCTGGTTCCTGCATTTCTTTTGAAAATTTTCTATTTTATGAAAGTAGGCTTTCATTTTTATGACATTCTTGAGGTGGCTTATTAATCCTAATAATTTGTTAAGTGAGTTTTTCTCACTTAAACTATACATTATTGCTGAGTTATTACTGTGGATTTGAGTAACTTTCATTGTTGAGATTTTTATCCCTTGGATTTTTAGGTTCTGTTCTGTTCTGTTACTAGTAGTCTTTGAGTTACAACCATAATTGAGCCTACTCATTATGGTTGTAAGTCATAATAATTGTAAAATGGGTCAGTCACATGACCAACCCAATTTAATGTTTTTTTGCGGCAGTTGTTAAATGAACATTGCAATCTTAAGTGCAAACACTGCATTCATTAAGTGAACTCAGTATTTGAAAACCAGAACTGCCAGCTTTCTGCAAAACTGTAGTAAAATGCAGTCATGTGACCACAAGACCTTGCAAATGACCATGAATGTGGCTGTGTTGCTGAGCACCTGAAGTACAGTCACATGACAGGGGAACTGTCGGAACTTCAGATCCAGATCGTAAATCCCCACTTTCAGGTAAATCACTAAGCAATTGATCAAAAGTTGATGAAAGATTAAATTCAGAATCACTGCTCTTGTCAGTTTGCTGACTAACCTTTCTAGCACAAAACCATTTTGAATATCATGAAGTTTGGGGAAGAGATTTTATCTTGTCATTGTAAATGGAAAGTGTGCCTAGTGTACCCATATGAAAGTCAGCATGGTTCCTCATAGTCCAATATACTCTTCATTCTTCCTGATAAATTGGGGGACTCTTTGAGGAATTGGGGCTGCTGGTCTCAAGTCTTGACCATTGAAACAGTGTTCTCATCAGTAAGTAGGATTACCACAGCCTCTTAGCCAAGGCCTCAAAATATTGATTAGTCAGAAAAAGATTTCTTCTTCTCTTTGTCCTGACAGAGTTAGAGTGCGAATATATATATATATATATATATATATATATATATATATATATATGAATATGATAACTCCCTCTTCCCTACAGACAAGAATAATTTCAGTAATTTAACAGCACCTCCAGTATTTCCATAAAAAAATAAGTCTCATTCGTTATCAATAATGACATTCTAAAAACTAGTCCTAATCACCAAAAGTCTTTTAAGAATTTCCAGAAATAGTACTGTATATATTTTAACCCTAATCAAATAAATCCAATTTATCATGTTATTTAAGAAATAAAGCAAAAGAAATATTTTTCTATTTATAAACAAAATTTTAAAGCTTTGTCATTCAGTCCTGGTCAAAAAGAAATTTCAACAGCTATGAGACAATATAACATATTAACCAAGATAGAATGACTCAAATTCTTTGCTTAGTTTTCTGTTCTTTATCCCATCATATGGTGTCCCCCAATCATTTTTTATCATTTTCTCTTTTTCCTCCTCTCCAAATCAGATTCTTTACAAGAACACATCCTTCCCACTTCTCTGTTCTATTATTGATATGCCCCCTTTCATTCTATCCCATTTATTAAGACATCTGTTGGTTTTGTTCGTTGTGCCATCTTTTCCCACATCAATCTTATATTCCAGTATTTTAAAATCCATTTTCAGATTCACAGCATCTTTTTCCATTTCACTTTTATAAACTGGTATTTTTAAAAAAATCCAAATCCATATTCAAATAAGCTTCACCTCTGTTGTTTTTCTATATCCTCTGCTACAGTATCAGACAAACTTGTAATTTCTGAGTACATTCTTCCCAAACAGACTTAATTTCTTCTGTAGTCAGATAGTATAGTATAGTATGGTTTATTTTCCTTTAATTGTAATTCTTAGCGCTCTCTGATTCCCTCTAATCAACTTCAAGGTCCTCAACTGTTTATCGTTCAATCAGCAAAATTTTCCCACAAGAAGATTTCTTAAAATTAATTTCAAAATGAAGGCAAATATACACATACTAGTATACTTGCAGGATCCAGTCTGAGTCGGTCACCGGAACCAGGACCATTTTAATTTCAAAATCTTCAGATATTCCTTATAAAGTGTTAAAACTCCCACAGTATCTATCAAGTCCATTTAGCCCATATCAACATTGTTAGCCCTCCTTTTTGCTGTTTTCCAAAAGTTTTTTTTCTTTTTTAATCCTTAAACATACATAAAACTTATTTCTTCTAAGATAGAAGATTCTCCCAGTACAATAAACCTTATCCTTCCAAAAATTCTAAACATCTAGAAAAAACATAAGCAGCTTCCTAAAGTAGTTAAAGGTGGGGAGGGAGAGGTGAACCCAATGTCTCTTTAAAGGTGCTGAACTGCAGCTTAGGCAATGATTTTCCTTCAGTTCTCAGAGATGTCAAACATCTGGAGATCGCTATTTGCAATCTCTTGGCATGGGTGATTCCTTGTCATCTTCTCAATTCAGAGAAGTGTTCCAAGGTTCACCAGTTCCTCATTTGCTATTGTTGGCTACATGAAAATGGCATCATGTTCCAAATGAGGAGCTCCCCCTTTATGAAGCATATGATGCAGAAATATGTTCATGCCCCAAAATACATTTCTTATAAGATGTCATATTCCAATTTTTCATAATGAAGTCCTCCTTCCATGAAACTGTAATATTCCATAAAAATGTCTCTAGATTGTCTTTGTTAGGACAAGAACATTTTCATAACGCCCGAGATTCTAGATAGTATGCTAAATAGGTCTTAGGTCAATGCTTGCTTTTATACTACCTTTTGCTTATAGTATTCATTTAGTAAGGCAAATTATACGCTATGGGAAAGCATGGTAAATGGCCTGATTTTAAAGTTTAAGGGAATATTAAGGGCAAAATGAGTCTTATAGGGCTTAAAGTATACAATTTACTCATTTAAAATCTCCAACCTATAGTTGAGCCAACTTTGAGATCTACCCATTTTGGGAGTGTGGCCCTTAATATGCTCCATAAACTATCAAATTGATGAAAGTAGGTCACTCTAGTCTATGAAATAAGAAAAATGACTCCCATCACATCAGCCCCGATTAGTGATTCATAAGGCTATTCAGTCATTTTCTCCTTTTTTCTTCAATTATACTAGAAAGCAATAAAAGTGTAAGTATCAAACTTTTTCGCTGAAAAAGCCACCTTCTTTTTGGTCTCTGCATGTAAGATATTTATAATGGTGCAGGGCCTTTATTGCAGCTATAGATTATTTTCAACAGGAAGGACATTGCTAGAAATCTTTTATGTGCTGCATGGAATTATGCTGTGATAAAATTAAAAGTTTTACTGGTAGTCCTCGTCTTACGACTATTGCAGAGCCTGGCCATTAGATTTGTAAGGTGTGATGGTCAGTTAATGTGACCATCTCACTTAGTAACCACATTCCCTGCTCTCCCAATTGCAGTATTCAGATTTTCTAAATGCTGAATATGGCTGCCAAATACAACTCCTTTACTTTTTCTTTCAATACTCCTAATCTGGGAGTATTGAAATAAAAAGTTATCTCCATATGTCAGATAGTTGAGTCAGTACAGATATTACGTTAAGGGAGGGTGTCTTTCCTTCGCCTTGAAGGAGGCAGTGGTGAGACCGCTCCTGAAGAAGCCTGCCCTGGACCCGACCGTGTTAGATAACTTTCGTCCAGTCTCCAACCTTCGCTTTTTAGCGAAGGTTGTTGACAGTGTGGTGGCTCCGCAGTTTCCACTTTTCCTGGATGAAGCGGACTACCTGGATCCATATCAATCGGGCTTCTGACCTGGTTTCAGCACAGAGATGGCATTGGTCGCACTGATGGATGATCTCTGGAGGGCTCGGGACAGGGGCTTTTCCTCTGTCTTGGCCTCTCAGTGGCTTTTGATACCATCGACCATGGTATCCTTCTGCGGCGCCTCGGGGGTTGGGTATGGGGGCACTGTACTTCAGTGGTTCACCTCCTACCTCTCGGGCGATGCCAGTCGGTATTGGCAGGGGACAGAGGTGCGTCCTCGAGGGTGCTCTCTTGTGGGGTCCCTCAGGGGTGGTTCTCTCCCCCTGCTATTTAACATCTATATGAAGCGGCTGGGTGAGATCATCCGTGGTTTTGGGGTGAGTTTCCATCAGTGCGCAGATGACACCCAGCTGTACATCTCCACCCCGAACCAGATCAGTGATGCCCTCTCTCTGATGACCCAGTGTTTGGATGCGGTGTGGAACTGGATGAACGGAAACATGCTTCGTCTCAACCCGGCCAAGACTGAGTGGCTGTGCATATCGGCGTCTCGGCCCAGTCAGGAATGTCCATCTTGGCCATAGGGGAGTGGTGTTACCCCTGTGGATAGGGCCTTGAATTTGGGGTCCTCCTGGACGTACGGCTCCAGTTGGAGGAGCAGGTGGGGGCCGTTGCCAGGGGGGCCTTTGCCCAGCTCCGCCTAGTTCGCCAACTACGCCTTTTTCTGGACCGGGACGCCCTGCGCACGGTTACTCATGCCCTTGTTACCTCTAGACTCGACTACTGCAACGCTCTCTATTTAGGACTGCCCTTGCATACCATCCGGAGATTGCAGCTGGTGCAGAATGCGGCGGCGCGGGTGGTGATGGGAGTTTCCCGATTCTCCCATGTTACCCCCTCCTGCGCTGCCTGCATCGGTTGCACTCCGGGTGAGATTCAAGGTTTTAGTTTTAACATACAAAGTCCTACATGACATGGGTCCTCAATATTTAAGGGAGCGACTCCTGCCGACATTGAATACTAACCGCCCTGTGCGAGCACATAGGCAAGGACTCCTTGGGTCCGTCGGCCGGCCAATGCCGGCTGGTGGTCCCCCGACGACGAGCCTATTCTATCGCGGCCCCTGACCTCTGGAACCAACTTCCCTTGGAACTCCGCCTGGCCCCTGACCTCCGCACCTTCTGTCATGATTTGAAGACCTGGTTGTTTGACCAATCCGGGTTGTGACCCTCTTGGGTGGGGTGGTTTTATTCTTTTATTTTGTATTTGTATTCTCTTGGGGCTTGTTTAGTTTAATTTTTTCTTAATTATTTATTGTTGTTGCTGTTTTTAGTTGTGAGCCGCCCCGAGTCTTCGGAGATGGGGCGACATACAAGTCCCATTAATAAATAATAAATAAATAAATATTGTTATAAGAGCCCTATATTAACAGCTGAACAGATTCAAGAACAGTTTTGTGAATAGAAATCATTTTTTATTTAGGCAGCCCATTTTTTTTGCAGAGCTTACTATTTAATAGCAAATTTATTTTTATATCTAATATTTACTGGTTTCATGTTAGTGTCAATTTGGGAAGCCAGTATTAAATTATCTAACATAATTCTGCTTTATCCCTTCTTACTTTTACAAAATGCTTGTTTAATACCATTCCCTTTCTTCAAATCTCTTGTCAGACTTAAATTTGAGGGACTACCTACATAAGATTGATTGCAGCCACCTATATTCATTAATGGAGAATATGAGGGAAATAATTCCACAAGAAAGGGTAAAGTCCATCTGGCATCTCCAAAATGTTTGGGAAAGGGCTGCAGATTGCCCATTTCCCAAAGAAGTGCAGTGAAAGAAAATAAAAAGAGATGATGCAATGAAACCATGTTATTAGGAAACAGTTGTACCATAACCTATATGCATTCCCATTAATTGAACAAGATGGGTTGAGAAGAATTCATAAGACAATAGATTAAGGAAAATAGCATGGAACACTTTAGTGGAATGTAAGCAAGTATCCAACAACCTTTTGTGACTCAATTTTGTGATGGGTAAATATCATTGATCTTAATTCTGTTTTAATAGTTTTTTATTCAAAACTTTGTTAAAATAGCTCAATTTCTTAACTTTTTAAAGAAACACGTGTATTTAAATTTTAAAATAACTTGATTTAGGGATTTCAATTTTAAAACGTTTGTACACATTTTGAAATCAAATGTGTGATCCTCTAAACTAATTGAACTCTTTAAGTTCAGCAGCATAAAACTCAAATAGGTATCAGTTACACATTTAAGTTTGTCCTGTTACTACTGTTGCCAGCCAATATTATGAACCTTATTTGAATATTTGTACATGCATTAGAAACAAAAAAGATGTAGACATTCCTGTTATACTCTTACAACAAATCAGTTGTGCTGTAACAGCAAATTTAATAATAACATTTTGCTACAAATTAATTGGGTTCAGTCATGTGTTGTAAACAGAGGTTTATCATTTAGCATTTTATGTAAACTAAGTTATTATGCTTTAGTTCAGTAAGCTGTTGTAAAACAAGCTGTGCTATAAAATAATGTGGAAGATGTTAACCTGTAGCTTTTCACATTATACAAGAAAAACTTGGTTTATCAGTGGTGGCAAAAAAAAAAATCAGGGTTCTGATAACGTTTTTTCCAAGTAACAAATGAATACCTTTAATAAATTGGAAAAAAGTGCTATCAGACTCCTGATTTACTGCACTAGCTGCATGACTTGGGTCATAAACTCTGTCTTAGCCAAGCCCACCTCATATAGTTGTTATGGGAAAGTAGAAGGCAGGAATATTAGGTATGATTGCCACCTTGAGTTATGTATAAAAAACACTGGAAAATAATAAAGATAGTATATCTTGTATAGGAACTGCCCCTTTTAGTGAACATTCACAGATATGGTGATTAAAAGGTAATTTTGTGACCAATCCTCCTATTTACAACTTTTGCATGTTATAAACTGAAGGTCATAAGTATAGTTGCAGTTTCATGTAGCAACTGCTTCATTTAATAGCTGAATTGCTACTCCAAATTGTGGCTTCTAAACAAGGACCACTTGTAAAGAATAAGAATTAATAACACCTATTAATAATAGTTATCTCTTTTAACTAGCCAAAATTGACCTTCCTTCTGTTAATTTAAGAATATAATGCTTTTAATCAGTGATTAAAGAAAAAATGTCTTTGGCTTCTTAAAAAGGTTTGCTCTTGATCTCTATTTTAATACATTTTTAATGTTGACTTGGATACAAGATTATCTATAAAATCTTTAATCAATAGTTTATTTTAATTGATAGTTTATAGTTGAATTGCAGTGGCATTTATTGCTTTTTTTCCTCATGCATTCCACCATACTCCAATTGTGTTTTAATTGTACAGAATTTTGGGGAATATTTTGAAAAAATATTTTCACAACTTTTGGGAGGAAGCAATTAACACTTTGCTTTATCATGATTATTATTATATTAAGTTAAAATAATTCAAGATAATAATTTCATCCAATTCAAATCCAAAAATATGAACTATAAAAATGTCTGCTTAAATGAACGTTATTTAAGAAATGAAGAAAATGCTTTTTGAGGAAATCTGCTGTGGATTTATAACAATTTGGATCTAAGCAGAACTTTTTGATGTAGTCCTTGAATTACGACTGTCCCTGTTATGACCAGGGCCATCTAGTAGATGCAGGCTTCAGTAAAGTTCTTGACTGAGCTACTATCCCAGGACACATGGCCCTAGAACAGCCAGTAAAACTCCACCCCAAACTTTCCTGAAGGCAGCCACCCACAGTCAATGCAACACAGTTCCACAAACTAAAGCCAAAAGTCACCAGAGCTGATTCACAAAGCAAGGAAGAAATCTGTAGTCTAAAAACAAGATTCAAAGTCCACAAGGAAGGTCAAAGTCCACAAGGCAGAAACATGATCTGGAGCAGAATTTACAAAAGCCAGGGAAGTGCGTGCCAAAGCAAAACAATTGTTCCTGACAAAGACATCCTCCCCCAGACTCTTTAAATCATCTCAAGGCAGGTGTTCCTTGTGAGGAGGGGTAGGGCAGCCTCCTCGCGAGCTGCCTTGCAGACCTTCCATGAGCAGACCTTCCATGCCCTTGGATCCAGGGACGGGGAGCTGTTCCTCATCAGAGGGAATCTGCTGCCTCTCATCACCACTGTCTGCCTATAGCTGATCCCCTCCTGCATTTGTGAGGGCAAGCAGCTCCCTGTCTAGTTGATTGTCTTCCCCAAAGCCAGAGGAGCCTTGGACAGCATTGTCCTAAGTTCCTGGACTCTCCAGACATTCCAGGGAAGACATGCCATCCCCATCAGATGATCCAGGTTCCAATTCTTCCTCCTCTGTACCTGGATCGAATGGGGCTACAATAGCTTGCTTAACAATTGTTCAAATTTACAACAACCTTGGAAGAAGTTATTTATGACCTGTCCTTGACGTTATGACTGTTGCACTACCCCCACAGTCATGCAATTGCAATTTGAATGCTTGATAGCTGGCTTATATTTATGATGACTGCAGCATCCCAATTGTAGTCATAAGTTGAGGACCACCTGTAGGTATTTTAAATAGTTTGCCAGTTTTTATTGATGGTACTTTCAGATATCTATTTATTGAATGCTTTGAGATTAAAACAGTTCAAATTATTACATTATAATTCTATGTAATTCATCCTTTAATCATATATGCAGTAATTTTGTCCTGTATCTAGTTTATACATTTTTTGCTGCTATACTGAGCTAAGTTCTTGTTCTCATGTGTGCCTGTGGTACTACAGGTAATCCTTGACTTAACAACCATTCGATTAGCAACTATTTGAAGTTACAATAGTGCTGAACGAAGGGACTTAATATCATTGCCTGAAGTTATGATTGTTATAGCCCTTCTGCACCCATGGTATTGTAATCTGAGTGCTAACTGGATGCCAAGTGCCCCATGATCATGTGATCACCATTTGTAGTGTTCCTTGCCAGCTTCCCAAAGTTCAGTGAGGAAGCTGGCAGGGAAGGTGCAAGCTGCTGCTGCTTGCTGAGAGAACTCCCTTGTGTTTCTTGGGACTGGCTAGAAAAGCTCCATGCTGAAATTCAAGCAGTACTTTGGCACGGGTGATTTCAGCCAATCCCCTGAGATAAGAGGACTCCCTCTCATCTCTAGAAGCTGGCTGAAAAAGTTCCATAAAATCCTTCTGTACAGGGCATTTGAAATCAGTCCTCAGATATAGGGGTAGTTGTCTCATTTCTGGGGACTGATTAAAAAAGCTCCATGTCAAAATCCAAAAAGCCTCGTGAAACCTTTTCCTTCTGAAAATCCTGCTTAGAATTTGGCATGGATCTTTTCCAGCCCAAGAGTGGAGAGACTTGCCTGTGTGCTATGGGACTGAAAATCTTGCTGAAAAATCCTGTCAGCAGGTGGACAAATGGCAAATATAAGTGGGGCACTTCGCTTGGCAATGGTATGTCAGGTAGGCGATGAAACTTCATGGACCTGAGCAGCTTGAATTGGCAGGCCAGGTGGCAAAGTGAGACTTCCATGGCTGGCTGTGGCTTTGCACCACACTGCAGCACCACACAACTCATATGAGGCCTGTCAGATCTGCCCTGACTTGGTTCTTTAGGCAAGAAAGGCTCTCCACTCCGTTTGTAGTGAATGGTATTCTTTACTAAAAGCCAAGTGGTTTATAGTAGAGCAAACTCAGAACTGAAGTTCATGCACCAAGCTCTCGCGGTTAACTTTCTCCGTCTACTTCCTCTCCAGTTTTTCCCCCTTGCTGGTCCCTTTTTGTTTAATTATATTTGAATAAATTGTTTCGGGAACTGTCTCTTCAACAGCAGGCTGGTTGGTGAACCATTGCATTCCACATTTCAGTTTTTAATAATTTCTGAAAGCATGCATTTTAGAGGAAAAGTGTTTGGAAGTGCCAATGCTATGACAGAGAAACAGTGTCTAAGAGCTTACTCCACAAAAATAGGTAATTATTAGAAGATTTTCTTTGGAACTTCATAGCAGGCAGGTCAAAATTGGATGAAAGCGAAACTGGAGATAACTCAGCAACAAGCAGGACTTGAACAGTCCAAAACAAAACTTTGAATTGTACAAGAAAGCTAATATGTAGCTGAGGTCTAGTACACTGATGTTACATGGTCATAATACCAAGTACTACCAACATATGTACTGCTGCATATGTAACAGCCATCTAAATGGATGGTGGTGAGAGCATGAGACACTGTAGCAAGATCATTTCATTGTATATAAGATTGCAAAGGGCAGTAGCCTTAACCTGCCTATCTAGTTGGGAGTCCAGGAAAACTCTTAATTTAAAAATTAAATTACATTAAAAGTAAAATTAAAAATTAAAAAAGACCTGCTTCAGGGGCATTGTCACACTATTAATAGGCAAAACTGGTGAATGAAATAGTAATTTCATTTTATTTGGGTTTAGCCTGTTTAGGACCCATTATCATCTCTTACTGCCTGGGATAGCAGTGTATAATTGGGTATAGTCAACATAAGCTATACCACATAAATCATTAGAGAACCTCTAGTAGCCGATTGGCCAATCTAAACAAGGTAGTTGGGTGATAACCTATCAGTGCAATGAGGGAAGATAGTTAGGCTTCTCCTTCCTTACCACCACAGACTAAGCTCATACTTCAGCTTGTACCATGCTCATAGATTCATGTTCCTTTAGCACTAATCTTAGGTGTGTCTTTCTATTGCTTTATTTTTTGGAAGACCTCAGTAAACCAAACATTTGCAAATTGCTATTTCTGGAATAAAGCTCCTGGTTATAAGCAGGATGCTTTTTATTTCCATTCCCTCTCCCCAGTTGCATCTGATAAAGGATTTGAAACCCGGAAAGATAGATCTGTAAGAGGAAGAGATCATTACTTTCGCCAAACCTGGTTTTAGTAATACTAAATTTAATATAAATGCAAAGCACAAGCAAGTCATGATGATGAGAGGTCTTACTGGAAACACACCTGGCATTTACTATCAATAGCCTGATTTTGTATTATTTGTAGTAAGTGAGCCAGGAGTTGGGAAATAAAATAAGTGGATGGCCAGTGTTGTGTATATATAAAACATATTCTTTATCTGTTTGAAATGTTGACAAGATAGTTTCACAGTCATTAAGTATAAACAGGTATGGTCCAGATTTTTCTTATACCATTCACACATTTTAGGATTTGTCTGACTTTTTAATTTGGACATTTAATTTAGTGTATTACGTTAAGATTCCTTCTTACACATTTTAGGAACAAGAGTATGGTTTTATATTTTCTTTAACATGATTCATGAATGAAATAGCAAAACATGTCAATCTCTTAGAAAGATGCTCTTCATGCAAGAGATATTGAGCATGTTATTTTTCCTTCCCAGCTGTCAATAGCAGAGTGCCTACCGGCTCCAATTCCTCACATGTCATGGATTCGGCTACACCTGAGTCCTGTTCACAAACGCTCAGTATGACTTCTCAGTCTGTGCTTCCTACATACCCTTCTGTTGATATTGATGCCCATGTGAGTAATGTTGATTATTGATATAGTTATATCTTTTGAAAACTATTTTGGTTAAATGACGCAGTAACACAATTTAATAAAATTGAAATACATTTTTTCCAATCTTAAGACGGAGAGTAATCATGATACTGCGCTGACGCTTGCATGTGCTGGTGGGCATGAAGAACTTGTCTCTGTGTTGATAGCACGAGGTGCCAGTATAGAACATAGAGACAAAAAGGGTAAGCTATTAAAAGTGCTGCTGTTTATCATTGCTTTTATTTGGAAATTATGCATATCCAGTCAAGCATCCCATTGGTTTTTCATAACTTTCTGATGACTCAAAACATTTGTGTTTTTTCCTACCTGATGATAAGTATTTGGGCAGCAAATATTTTTTTCTATATGTGATTTCAAGGCTTAATTAAACGAAGGATTAGGGTTTCAAAACACAGTGCTTCTGTTTCTCCCAAATGTTTGATCACAAACTCAGAACTTTTACTTCAGTTACACAGTTACATAGTGATCTTCATTGCTACTCTGTATTGTCAATTACTGATTCTGAAACACTGGTTTTACTGTCAGCATAACTTAACTTTGATTCTTGTTTTCCAAATGGCTTCTAATAATAGAATCATTTCTGTTAGGGTTTACACCACTAATTTTAGCTGCAACTGCTGGACATGTTGGTGTTGTAGAAATACTTCTAGATAAAGGTGGAGACATAGAAGCCCAGTCTGAGCGTACTAAGGACACACCACTTTCATTAGCATGCTCTGGTGGCCGTCAAGAAGTAAGTGCTAACATTTAAAAAAAACTTTGCATATGTTACTGTTTAACTACTATAGTCATAGTTTGAAAGAACAGGATCTAGCATCCTGATATGTCTCCTCATTTGGTACAATTTTTTACTGCATATTATAGTTATTGCATTTCATAGATTATGAAAGCATGTATTGATTCTCCAAACCCTCCCAAGTTGGGTGGACATCATCATCTTAGAATATATCTACATATGCTGGGTGCTTCAAATATAAACACTATTTCCTGTATCCACAGCATGTCCACAGATGCTTCCCTTAATGCTCCCCAAGTTCTTTGCTCTATTTCACTTTTAAATTTTATTATAACCATTTTATTTTTTAAAAATGGGAGTCTGGCATGCTACAAACAAAAAACATTCTTTGAATATAAAAATGCTGGATGCAAGTTGTGTGTTAAACTTCTAATTGTTTCCACTTGCATCCTCTCTCCAGGTGAATAGGACTGAGGGAGGGGGTTAGTCTAGGCTTCCCTAAAGTAGTTGTATCAGTCCCAAGGGACTATCCAAGGGGTTGATGTTATTATTTATAGTATTATTAGTGTAAATAGTGTTTATTAAATTATTTTCATTTAATAAACATTTGGGGTTGATGAAAAACCTGAAATTTCATGAAGGAAGTCAATGAGCTGAAGAGGTTGGGGACTCTTTTAAGGAATAGCAAGTGGCATTCTGGTTATTTAATGCTTTGTAATAAGTTATGGTCTCTGTGGAGCCATTTTATAATTTAGCAATCCCTTCCTTGCTACCCATATTGCAAGATTACAACAGTGAGTTCTCAAAATTTCAGATCTGCCCACCAATCCAAAAAGATTGGGAAACGTCACATAATTCTGAAATTACATGGAATGTATGAGCATTGTACATTCCATATAATTTCTCAGATTAGTCCATTCTATAATCATGTAAATGTATTTTTTTATTCATAGAATTGAAATTCAGTAAGGCAGTAATATGAAAAATGAAGATTTGACCTTAATCTGTTTGTTTGTTTGTATCCTGCCTTTATTATTGTTACAAATAATTCAAGGTGGGAAACAAACCCAGCACACCTTCCTCCTCCTATTTTCCCCACAACAACCCTGTGAGGTGGATTGGGCTGAGAGAGTGTGTCTGGCCCAAAGTCACCCAGCTGGCTTACTTACTGTTTAATGTTATATATACATCATAATTTTTCTATGACCTTTTCCATGCTTTCATCATGCTCTGTAGCAGTTTGTTGCCAGATTTAAAACTCAATATTTATCCTGAGCATATTGGTGCTATTGTCAACTTCTGATAGTGTTAATAATATTCCATATTTCAGGTGGTAGATCTTCTCCTAGCACGAGGAGCAAACAAAGAACACAGAAATGTGTCTGATTATACTCCTCTAAGTCTTGCTGCATCTGGTGGATACGTTAACATTATTAAGATACTACTCAATGCTGGAGCAGAAATTAATTCAAGGTAATTGGTTTAGAAAGATTTTGAGTTCTGTGTTGAATATAACGTAAAGTAGGATTGAATTCCACAGATTTGTTGGTTTTATTCATTCAGAACAAATTTGGTGATCAGTAGTGAGCTTTTTTTAAATAGTAATTTTATTTTTTTAAATTACAATTACAGTAATAAAATATTAGTGTAAACTACGAAAAGAGGAGTATGAAAAAATAGAAGTTGAGAAAAAGAAAAATATAATAAAAAAATATGAAAAAATGAGTTTTCCCTTCATCACAAGTATAAACCATTTTAATAACTTAAATGCCTTCTCTGAAAATAGAACAAATGATCTCTTCTTCCCATATACCATCTCTTCTCTATAAACAAATCCACAAATCCTTGCATTTTAGTCCTAGTGTCAGCAAAAGTCTATTAGGAATTACCAGATATGATAACTTACTTATTTTAACCTTAATCAAATAAACCACTTTTATATTCCTTCCTTCTAATGATTCAAATAATGTCCCAGAACTTGATGATATTTTTTTTTGCCTCTTCTCACAAAATTCTTTGAAGTTTTAACAAGCCTCTTTTGTACAGCCAATATAGGAAAAATTATGCAGGTCATTCTCTTGGTTTATTAGTATATCCTTTTTAATTTTTAAGACATCAGCCAGTTGCTTTTATATGTCCAGTGCAACATCTTTTTCCATATGATTCTCGAAGCCTGCCATTTTCAAATCTACTTTCAAATCGATCTCAGTCTTGCCAGATAAAACTTGTTCTTCTTCCATAAATAACTTTTTAATGCAGACTAGAAGCAGACACTCTTAAAATTAATTTGAGTCCATTGTTCAACAATATTCTTTAAAATGTTCAACATTAAAATATTTTGCTTCATTCTGTATTGATAAGTTGCATTTGAATGTTCTCCTTTAATTGTAATCATTAGCTTCTTCCACTTCCTATTAGTGACTAATTTTTTAAAGCATTAGTGTTTTTTCAAAAAAGAGTTCAAACAATTTTCCCCTCACAGGAAGGATTCTTCATAGTTAATCACAGTTTCTTATTTCAAATTTATCTGAATCTTTAGTCCATTCATAACCTTCTAAAATCAAATTTTAATCACCCTTCTGTTATTTATTCTCTATTTGTTTGAAATCCTTAGACTTACAGTTAAAACTTGTGTAACTAAGAATGGAAGAAGATTCATCTACTGCTCAAAACCTATTGATCCAAAGGTTCCAAAACAGTTAACAATTTCCAAAAGTGATTAGAACAGAAAGTATGTGAACCCAGTGTCCTTTCCAAAACACAGATTTCAGTTTAAGCAAGATAACTATTGCAGTCTTATCACAAGGAGCAACTGCCTGAGTACCTCTGGGTGTTCTCTCCTTGTTCAAAGAGGTATTTTTGAAGAACCACTGCTACTTACTGGCTCTTCATTCAACTGTTGCCCTTGACTCCACTTTCCATGGAGCCCTCTTCAGTTGCTATTGTGATTTGTAGATATGCTGTGCCAAGATTTACAGAATTCCATCCGGCACTTGTATGTTGCTAGTATTCTTAGCATATTTCAAGTACGTTTTGGTCTTTATATCTATTACTTTATATTTTAAAATCTAGATATTTTTATATAGTGCACTTCCTAGCAGTGAAATGAGGATGTGTTTTATTAGTCAGCTTTTCATAAAATAATTATACTCAAGAAATATTTTCCTCTACATTTGTCTGTATTATGTTGTTGTTATATTTGTATTTATTGGTTTTCTGTTTTAGGACTGGGAGTAAATTAGGCATTTCTCCTCTGATGCTGGCAGCTATGAATGGTCATGTTCCTGCAGTAAAACTATTGCTTGATATGGGTTCTGATATTAATGCCCAGATTGAAACCAATCGGAATACCGCACTTACTTTAGCCTGCTTCCAGGGCAGAGCAGAGGTAGTCAGTCTGCTTTTGGACAGAAAAGCCAATGTTGAACATAGAGCAAAGGTGAGTAATCAGTAGATTTCTTTCTCAATTGAACTTTGGTGAACATGATCTTATGAGAAAAATTAAAATTGGGGATTGTCTAAAGGAAGTTGCTGGTCACTTTACCTGAGAGGTTCACTTATGTGACCTTAGAGACATGGAGTGATTTAGACTACGGGCGGGAGGCCCATAGGCAGTTTACAAGATAAAACCAACAATATAAAATATTAAAGCAATAAAATTAAAATTACCCAGAAAGTAGCTAGGAAAGGAACCAATATATAACAGGGTGAAGGTGGAGTCTTTTCTTAATCCACTAATCACCTACAGTATGGCATGCCCTTTCCCCCATAAGGACTCAGGCCAATTGGTTGAGCCAGGTTTAAAGCCCTTCCAGAAGGCCCAGGGGCTGGGGGTAAATTGTATACTGCACAATACCAAGTTCAGCAGCAGGGCCTACACTGCAAAATATATACATTTTTTCATAGACATCCTTTTATCGATAAAATGGGTGGCATACAAATCTAATCCATACATACTTTCTTTGCCCTCTAGCAATATTCATGCACACTTATGGAAGGAGATTATGTATGCACTTTTAGCAGCAAGTATTATTTGGAAATGCTAGAGAACATAATCAAACATAATTCCCAGAGCTCCACATTAGTTGAGTAGCAAATGGTTTTCATATTCAATTTACCCACTGATTCAAGATCCCAGGGGACTTCCTTCTAGGAGATAACATCTGGGTTAAGGTCTAGTATTAAATAAAAGGCTGATAATTACATAATTTTGCTTTTGTTTGGAAAGGTCTATCAAGGTTCTGGCATTTTCAGTAGACTTAGGAATATTGTCCAGGTATATACTGAAGAGAAGGATTTCCCTTAATTTGCTGTGTAGAGGCTTTGTTTGGAAGAACGATTTTTCTGTTCTGTGTTGTAGATATTCCAAAACAAAAATAATACAGGTAATGGATAGAAAGTATTGTATATTATGAAAGAGACCAAATTGTAGAGAAGGAAAAGCCTCAAATTATAAACAAAATCATGCATGCTCAGCAAATCAATTATTTAAAAAGTCTAAACTGTTCAGGTGCAAATGGTTTGGCTGTAAAAAAACCAGAAATTTTGATGATAAAATCTATTTGTGCAAAATTATGCTGCAGAGATATCAGACAATCTATACCAGGGATGTCAAACTGGCAGCCTGTGGGCTGAATGCATCACGTGCAGGCCACGCCCACTTCACCTTCATAATGGTAAAAAAACGTCAAGTTTGACACCCGTGATCTATATAATGTATTGATTCACATGTTGGCCCTATCTGTTTCTATGGTCTCTTCTGAATTAAGAACCACATTTGTAGAATTTTTCAGTCTTGAATTTTGAAAAGAAATTAAATGCCATGAGAAGTCCCAATTCAGTGTTGTATCGTGTTGTTATATTAACAAGAATTGTGAATATGGAATTGGGTGGAGTGTGAAGTAGTTAAACTGGGCTTCAAACAGATCTTCAAATTTGAGTTCATGTGATTCAGATGTCTCAGTAGTGAAAAGTCATCAAGGGTTTTTTTCTCCATTAAATATTTGCATGTGATACTTTAGCTACCCTCTTTTAATGTTGATTGGACTAAGTGGCTTTGGACTTGGAAGTTAAAAGGGTTAGTAGTAATTTATTCATATAGGTTTGAATTTCAAGCAAGTTATTTTAAACAGACTGGACTCACACCTCTTATGGAAGCTGCATCAGGAGGTTATGCAGAAGTTGGGAGAGTTCTTCTTGATAAAGGAGCAGATGTCAATGCTCCTCCTGTGCCTTCTTCAAGAGACACTGCTTTAACTATTGCTGCAGATAAAGGCCACTACAAGTTTTGTGAGCTCCTGATTAATCGGTATAGTATTTTCTGTTATATTAGAATTGCACAATTTGAGCTACATGCACTTTCCCCAACCAGTCTGATCTGGCCCTGCTCTTCCCTTCCTTCTACTACTTAACTTCAATGGCAAATTTGCATTTGTGTGTACTCCCCCATGTTTTCTATCCTTGCCCTCACATCTTTGTCATTACTGCTGTTGCCTTTCTAGGTTTTGCCCTTTGATTTGTGCGTCAGAGCAGCCCTGTACCTTGGCCAAAGCAAAATCTTTTTCAGCAAGTATGTTCTGTGCCACCATTGGCCAAAAAAAACCATTTGTATAGGGCAAACGCAAACAGATTTCTTTTATTTTAGAAATGAGTAAGAAGGCTAAGGAAATTTTTGAAATTAGCGTCAGCTGGCCTACATTTTGGGTTTGTTTCTGTGTTGGCCCTTTCCATTTAAGACCATTTCCCAGGTTTTTGTTTTCAGTGTAATTTGTTTAGTGGTTGTTTTTTTCCAAAGGTACAATACATGCTAGGCACTTCATTCCTCCTTTGTTTATTCCATTTTTATTGACCTGCCTTATTGCCTCATTGTAGAGTTGGATCATTTTAAGGAATTTCCCCTTACCCAATTTAATTTAAAACGGAGAGATGGTAGAAGAAGGGAAAATCAGTTTTTGCATTTCAGATTAATGATCTCAAGTTAGGAAGTTGGGAACTGCTAAGTGGAGAAAGTAAGCTAGATATTATCCATTCAGAGTTTCAAATCCACAATGATTTTCCATTGTGGATACACAGAGATCTTAAGGCAGAGAATCCTTTTTACTAAATAAGTTTTATAACTAAATGGGGATACTGAGAATTTTATTATAAGGGGATTGTAGCAGTGGGTTTTTCTCATGAATTAAATTCTAATTAAATCATACTCTTCATTCATTAGTTTCACTTCTATAACCAGATCTAAATAATTTAAGTTATCCTAATCTACTATTTATTTACATTCTAATACCCCAGTACTTTTTGAAGTGTAGTTTAGAGACAAATTTGAATTATTATTTGTATCTTGTCTTTATTATTTTTACAAATAACTCAAGGTAACAAATATATTCAACACAACTTCATCCTCCTATTTTTCCTACAACCACCACCATGTGGGATGGGTTGGGTTGAAACAGAGTGACTGGCCCAGAGCCAAGATTTGAACTCACGATCTCCCGCTTTCTAGCCTGGTGCCTTAACCATTGGACCAAACATACAGAACATTCATTTCTAGTTTTCTCTTGTGGCATGTATATATTGATAATTAAAGGCAATATGAAATTCTTAACCAGGTGCCATTAATGTTTTTTTTTGCAAAGTGAGATTTAATTTCAACTGGTATCTGAATTATTTGTTCCAATAAAATCTGATTTCCTTTTAGGGGAGCACATATTGATGTTCGCAATAAGAAAGGAAACACACCACTCTGGTTGGCAGCAAATGGTGGTCACCTTGATGTAGTGCAGCTTCTTGTGCAGGCAGGAGCTGATGTGGATGCTGCAGATAATCGGAAAATCACACCCCTTATGTCTGCATTTCGCAAGGTAATTTTATTTGGTGGTTTTGAGATTGGAATATTTGGAATTGAGATGAGCTGCAAATACTTGAATTACTGCATCTTAATTACTATTACATACTTCTTTTTAGGTCATTGCATACATTTTATTTCATATCTCATTGGTTGTTAAATGTACAGGTAATCCTCGACATACAATCACAATTGTGCCCAAAATTTCTGTCGTTAAGCCAGATAGTTGTTAAGTGAGTTTTGCCCCATTTTATTATCTTTCTTGCTACAGTTGGTAAGTGAATCGCTGCAGTAGATAATTCAGTAACAGGAATGTTAAGTGACTCTGACTTCCTCATTGACATTGCTTGTCAGAAGATCACAAAAGATGATCATATGATCCCATGACACTGCATGAATATAAACCAGTTTATATGAACCAATTGCCAAGCACCCAAATTTTGATCGCATGATCATGGAAATCCTGCAATAATAATAAGTTCTTAGGTACTTTGTCCATATTGAGGAGGAGGAGGAGGAAGAGGAAGAGGAGGAGGAGGAAGAAGAAGAAGAAGAAGAAGAAGAAGAAGAAGAAGAAGAAGAAGAAGAAGAAGAAGAAGAAGAAATAAATAAATAAATATAATAATAATAATAATAATAATAATAATAAATAATAATATGATTTGCAAATTGAAGTTGAGCGATTGTGTAAGAAGAAATCAATGGTTGCACCAATAGTTATAGGAGTCCTTGGAGCAATACCCCAGAGGTTGCGTAGATACATGGAAATTTAAAACTTCTTAGACCTGAATAGTCTTGACTTTGCAAAAAACAACCTTACTCGGACATGCCTGCCCATTCAGGTGTTATCTTAACAGCTCTTAGGTTCTTGGTTAGGACTTGAACTGTTAAACTGAATTGAAGATTAAATTTTAAATAATAATAAATCTCCTGAAAGTTCTAATTAGGATCAAAAATTCCTTTCCATTCCCCAAAGTCAAAGGCCCTCCTATAAATTGAAACACAACATTTCTTAATATTTGTTTTCCAGTTAAATATAATGTCCATTCCCCAATCATCATCAGTCTTCTTCAAAGAATCTATTTCATCAGTCATCAGTTCTGCCAACTTTGAGTCTTTAAGATCCATAGTCCCTTCCTCCATCTCTAAGCAACCTGCCTTCAAACCAGACTCTTTCTTACTTTGGCTACGCCAGCAACAAATTAAGTTCCAATGCAATCGTAAACCTGATCTGAAGGTTGTTGCTTGCATCTGAGTATCATCTTAAAGTTGATTTAAAACCATTGTTGCATTACCAAACTTTCTGACTAAAATTTCAAACAGGTCTTGTAAGTTGTAAACTTCAAAAACTTCCCCAAACATTCTGTCTTTAAGATAATTTATTCTTTTCATTTTGTTTTAGTTAAGATTTTTCTGTAACTTTTAGGCAGTCAGAAACAATTCTCAGAGACAGGGAAGGCACTGTAACAAAAGAGCTCAAAGAGCATAGAAAAGCTCTCCCGTGATAAAAAGACACAAGGAAAAATTAAAAAATTAAATAAAGATCAGAGCTTTTAAAAATAAATAAAATACAAAATCCCTGTAGTGAAAATCCAGTAGAAACACCAATATTTACTTATCTCTTTCACCACCCAGAAAAATACCATTGTTTCCATTCTGACAAAACAAAACTAAAATGATTTATGACAGTTATTAAGCAGTAAGAGAAAGCATAGGAAATTCATTTAAACACCGCAAGAGGTTAGAATAATACAGCATTCAGTTCAGATTAGAGCTGGAAAAGACGATCAAGCAGGAGACCCTATACCATTTCAGACAAGTGGCTGTCCAGTCTACTCTTCATCAGTGATGAAGCACCCACAACTTCTGTTCCACTAGTTATTTGTTCTCATTGTTAAGAAGTTTCTTCTTAATTCCAGGTTACTTGTCTCCTTGATTAGTTTCTATCCATTGTTTCCTGTCTTGCCTTCTGGTGCTTTGAAAAACAAATTCTTTGTGGCAGCTCCTCAAATACTGGAACGCTGCTATCATGTCACTCCTAGTCCTTGGTTTTCTAGACAGGCCATATTTAGTTCCTGTAACGATTCTTCATATGTTTTTATCTCCAGGCCTTTAATCATCTTCGTTGCTCTTCTCTGCACTTCTTCCAAAGTCTCAACACTTTTTTTTGTAATCCAAAACTGGATGCAGTATTCCAAGTGTGGTCTTACTAAGATCACATTCAATCAGTATTTATAAATAACAAATTTATATCTATTAATACATTAAATTGCACACCAATTAACATTTAAAAGTATAAGTCAAAAATAAATGTTAAATCATGCTGTTAAAACCGAAGTTGGGCTTAAAAGCCAGAAAGCCAAGAGGAAATGGTGCTCCTACCAAGAATTGCAATCAATTAAGATTCCTCATCAGGTAGGTCCACAGCCATCTGAGAGTCATCTTGGGTCATTTCTAGTAGCTCCTATTTGATCTAGGGAACTATGTGTTGCAATTAAAGAAACAGCTTTTGCAGCTGTCAGCAGAAGAAACACTCCTAGCTGCTCAGCTCAGCACACCAATTTGGGGAGGAATTTCACATTTGCTTGTCAAAAGGTTGACCCCACAACACAGCAACCGTTATAAATAGGAACCAGTTGACAAGCATCTGAATTTTGATCACGTGATCATGAGGGTGTTACAACAGTCATAAGTATGACAAACAGTCATGTCACTTTTCAATGCTGTTGTAACTTTGAACAGTCACTAAATGAACTGTTGTAAGTTAAGGACTATCTATTGCAAAGTTTCTCTGTGCATTCAGAGACTGACTGATGCTCTTAGTCTTGCCAATTAAACAGATTATGATGATAAACCTATTATAATAAAGCGTGCAGAACATTTTATTTTGAACTTTAACTTTTAACAAAACATCCAAATTTATGTGCAAAATTGGTAGCTTAAGTATGAAGCGGACTGATTCAAGATTTCCAGTATATTTCAAGCTCAAAACATTACCCACAGAAGAGAATATTTGTAGCTTAGGGGTTGAGCTGTCATTGGTGTCCTCTGAGCATGGTTGGTGGTTTTTTTTTTTTTTTGCAGATATTTCATTACCAGAATTAGGTAACATCATCACTCTAGTGCAGGGGTGTCAAACTCAAGGCTGACCCATGGAGTGCTTAGATCTGGCCTGCAGGGCGAAGCCTGGAAATAGTAAAGGACTGCCTGCGGTGCCTTTGCTAACAAAAATCGGGTGCAAGGAGGCCACAGGCAGTCCCCTGCGTCCCGTTTTGGCAGGCTGCTGCATGACTGTGTCTGTCCCATCTCCGCCCCCCTCCATTGCCAGCCTGCAAAGGACAGCTACAATGCTGATCCAGCCCTCAAGAAATCCAGTTTGACACCCCTGGTGTAGTGCATCAAAACAATCTGTTTCACTCTCAGATATTTCATACTTCTCATTTGAAATGTTTTACATATTGTTTTTATTTTGTATTTTTATTTCATTTGTTTGGATATGTTTAACTTGAATTGTACTATAGGTACTCCTCTACCTATGATAACAGCTGAGCCCAAAATTTCCATTGCTAAGCAAGACAGTTGTTAAATGAATTTTGTCCCATTTTATGACCTTTCTTGCCACAGTTGTTAAGTGGATCACTGCAGTTATTAAGTTAGTAACTGCAAACGTCATAAATACATGCCAGTTGCCAAGTGTCCAACTTTTGATCACGTAACCTGGGGATTCTGCTATGGTTGCAAGTGTGAAAAACTATCATAAGTCACTTTTTTCAGTGCCACTGTAATTTCAAAGGGTCACTAAACAAATGGTTTTAAGTTGAGGACTACCTGTATTACTTTTCTTTTATGTGTTTATTGTACATTATTCCAGAAGCTTTATTTAAATAAACAGTGATAGGCAAGCTGTCTTTTGGAAAGTATTATGTGCCAGTGTAAACTTGTTATTGAGAAAATCCTGATATATCTCTGGGTCTTTCACTGAGAATGTCTGTTATGGCACATTACAGTATTATGTCCTGATAATCCATTTCTATATAATGTATGCAACTACTCTAATTTTGCATAATTCTCCAGTGCTTTATCTATTCAAGTTTCTACACATGTGTAGAACAAGAGACTTTAGTTTTCTATAAAGTTGATATGTTATTCTTGCAGGGAAAAAAATCAGGAATCAAAAATGTTTTTTTCTTTTTTTGCTGGCAAATTCTGACAAGTCTTTAGTAATAAAGCACCAGGGAATTTTTCCAGATGGATTTCAAGAACATGTTATTGACTTGCAATATCATTTCAACATTGTTGGGAGTTTGGAATTAATGTTTTGTCCAGAGAATTCTAAAGAGGGAAAATTAACATACAGAAATACAAATACTCTGAATTCATTTTCTTTCACATCTCTATTGTCTCTCATTTATTTTCATTTGTTTTCCCTGTTTTACAGTATTTAGTATTTAGCTGGTCATAAGGAAAAACAATCTAAATTAGATTAGTGGCATTAAAGATTGCCTGCATTATGAAGTTTCCTAGGCATTACAGTACTCAAAATAAAAGAAATATATTAAATTGGCACAATCTAGTATGATATTATAAGTGTTACGGAAGAACTCCTTCCAATTTCATATGATTAAACCATTCTTTTTTAGGGTCATGTGAGAGTAGTTCAATTTCTGGTGAAAGAGGTTAACCAGTTTCCTTCGGATATTGAATGCATGAGATACATAGCAACGATAGCAGACAAGGTGAGTGCCAAGGAGCTAGTAATTGTACTCAGATAACCTGAGACTTCACCTGTAAAATACATGTTTTTTTGTAGTAATATTTCTCAAAATGCAAGTTTGCTGCTTTCATTTAGCTAAGATAAAAAAAAATAAAAGCTCTTTCAAATGAAATAACAGAAGAACAAAATTGGAAGGGAGCTTGAAGGCCTTGTAGTCCAACCCCCCTGCTCATGCAGGAGACCGTATCCCATTTCAGACAAGTGATAATCCAATCTCTTCTTAAAAACGTCCAGTGACGAAAGACCCACAGTTTCTGAAAGCAAGCCATTCCATTGATTAATTGTTCTCACTGTTAGGAAATGTCTCCTTTTTTCTAGGTTGGTCCTCCTTGATTAGTTTCCATCCATGCTTCTTTTTCTGCTATCAGGTGTTTTGGAGAATAGGTTGACCCCCACTTTAGATATTGGAACATTGTTATCATGTCACTTATTATCCTTTTCATTAAATACGACACATCCAATTCCTTCAACCAGTCTTCATATGTCTTAGCCTCCAGTCCCCTTCTTTTCTGCATATTTTCTAAAATCTCAACGTCTTTTTAATATTATGGCAACCAAAACTGGATGTGGTATTCCAAATGTGGTCTTACCAAGGTGGTATCTTCGCTTCACATTCTATAGCTCTTTTATTGCAGCCTAGGACTGTGTTAGCTCTTTTGGCACCCACAATACATTGCTGGCTCCTATTTCAATGATTATCCATTAGGACTGCCAGATCCTTCTTAAGAGTTACTACTGTTGAGCCAGGTACCACCTAATCTATACCGATGCATTTGGTTTTTCTTGCCTAAGTGTAGAACTTTACTTTTCTCACCAGTATTCTTAACTCCTATGAGGGGCTGCCACAAAGAAGAGGGGGTCAACCTTTTTGCCAAAGCTCCAGAAGTCAGGACAAGAAGCAATTGATGGAAACTAATCAAGGAGAGAAGCAACCTAGAAGGAAGGAGAAATATTCTAAGATTGAGAACAATTAACCAGTGGGATAGCTTGCCTTTAGAAGTTGTGGATGTTCTATCACTGGAGGTTTTCAAGAAGGGAGTAGACAGTCATTTGTCCAGAATAAAGGACCTTGGTGGTGCAGGCTGTTAATAGCCTAGCACTTAGTTCCAGCTGCCTGTAATTATTGCAGGCTCGAATCCCACCAGGCCCAAGGTTGACTCAGCCTTCCATCCTCTCGGGGTAGGTAAATTGAGGACCCAAGATTGTTGGGGGCAATAAGCTGACTTTGTAAAAATGCCACTTAGTAATAAGCAGGCATATACAATGGAAGGAAGGCTATTGCTGAGCACATTGGGTTGTATCCCAAAAATTGTAAGCCGCCCTGAGTCTTCGGAGAAGGGCAGGATATAAATATGAATTTTTAAAAAAAGAATGGTACAGGGTCTTCTGCTTGTGCAGGGGATTGGACTAGAAGACCTCCAAGATTCCTTCCAACTCTTCTTATTCTGTTCTGTCCATATTAACAACAATACAGAATTTGTCATTTTCTTTTGAGGTATTAATTTGGCCCATAGCTATATAATTGCCTGGTTTTCTCCTGTACTAGTACTGATCAGACCATACCTAAAATTGCTCATAAAATAAATATCAATTCACAATGTTTATAGATTTTCTGTTTGCATATACCAGGGGTCAGCAACCTGCGGCTCCAGAGCCGCATGCAACTCTTTGGGCCCTCTGCTGCAGCTCCCCATCATTCTGTCACAGCAGAGGGATAAAGAGCTATTGCCCTGTCGTGGCAGTGGCATGGCTGGAGCCTTAGTGTGGCAGAGAAGCACCCCTGCATTTGCCTTTGTGTGGCAATAGCATTCCGCCTTCATTGTGGTACATTTGCTGTTGCCATCAGCAAAGAGGGCTGGGAGGGAATAGCGGGGGCAGATCTTGCAGGGTGGGGGCCATCCCCCAAGCCTGGTCTTTCTCCTCCCTTGTCAGCGGGGCCAAGAGAAAGAAGGGGGTAGCATGGGGAAGTGTTCCCCTCCCCCGCCGAGCACAACAGCCCAGCGGGAGGGGGAGATGGCCCGGCAAAAGCACCTCCATTAGCGAGTTGGAGGGCGGAGAGGCGTGGCCTGGCTCTTGCAGTGGGACGCCGTTCAGATGTGAGCTGCCGTCTTTGAAATGCACCGCTATCTGTTGCCTGTGCCTTCCCTGATCTCAGCTGTTTTGCCCCAGCGAGAGCTCACTTTCTTTTCCTGTGCCTTCCCTGGGCAGTGATGGCTGAGGCCGTGGGGGGAGGGCATCAGAGGTGTCAGGCCTGCTCCCTCCACCTCCCTCCCCAGCTGGGCCTGGGAGGAGCATGGAGAGTTGCAGGTGAGCGCCGGAGGGTCAGAAGATGCGCTCCAGCATCACCCCGACACATGCTTCCAATGTACGCTCCTCTGTCCTGAAGTAGGATTGAGTGGGGCAAGGGAGCAGGGGGAAGAGTAGGAGGGAAAGAGAAACCCGGCTGGTTTTCCTTTGGGGGGGGTTGGGGGGAAGACCCACTACTCCCTCCATAGCCTGCCCGCTGCTCTCGCACCGCCTTGTGCAGCACAGCAGAAGCATGGTTCACAATGGGGGAGACTGAATCCCCTCATCCTGGAGTCCATTGCAACACAATGTGACCCTCCCCACTTGCCCCTGGCAACTCTCTCTCTTTCCGGGCAGAGAGCAGGTCGCGCATCCAGCACCAACAAAGCCAGAAATAGCTGTCTGCTGTTTCCCGCCAGTCAGGCAGCAAGAGAGAAACAGAGAGAGGGAGACAGATTCAGCTCGATTGGGCTCTGTCCGCTCTCCTCTCCACCTTGCCCAGTTTTTCAAGGATTCAGTGGACGTTGCCTTGGTGATGGGGGAGGAGTTTCATCCCATACTTTGCCTGCAAGCATCTTCAGGGGTGCCCAGGGACTATATTTTCCGGCCACTTTGGACTGGGTTGCAGGATGCATATGCACGCCTGTGTTGAGTGTGCTGCTGCTTGGGATGATGCTTCTCTGAAGTGCGTGCAGTGACCTAAGGCAGCAACCTAGTGGCACTGTGATGTAACAGCCTGACAGTCACTCCTTTCACAACGCAAGGTTTATTTTTATATCTTTCCAGAGACAGAGAGAACGTGGTCAAATTTCCTTTGAGTTATTCCCTGGGTGTGTGGTTTAGGGAGGTGGGGAGTAGAGGGAGAAACGGAGGGAGAGAGTGAGGGAGAGAAAGAAAGAAAGAGACAGACAGACAGACAGAGAGAAAGAGAGATAAGGAGGAGAGGAGATAGAGAGATGAGAAAAGAGAGAGGGAGGGAGAAAAAGAGAAAGAGAGAGAGAGAGAGAGAGAGAAAGAAAGAGAGAAACACTACACTACCAGATGGAAGAGAAAAAAATCATTACACAAAAAATCTTTTGAGGACCTGTACAGTCAGGAAGAAGTAGCAGAAGAGAGTATACAACAATACCTAAAGGAGAGGTGTCTAACTATAATACCAGAAGACAAGAGGGAAATGTTAAATAGTAAAATAACCTTGACAGAACTAAAAGAAGCAGTTTGAAAACAAAAAAGTAATGAAACTCCAAGGACCTGATGGACTTCCGGGGGAACTATATAAAACCATACAAGAACCACTGCAGATGCTAATGTTGGAACTATATAATGAAGTATTGGCGGAGATTAAATTACCGAAATTATGGGCCAAGGCATACATCACATTATATGAGAGGGAGAAAGAGAGATGGGAGAGAGACAGAGAGAGGGACATACCAATTTCCCATAGGGAAAAAAACATGGAGAGCCACAAAACCTGGGTAGGCGTGGCTGGGGGGGTCATGTGACTGTGGGAGTGAGTGATGTCGAGTTGGCCACGCCCACCCAGGTTTTGTGGCTCCCAGTGTTTTGTTTTCTGTGGGAAACGGGTCCAAGAGGCTCTTTGGGTGTTTTAAGTTTGCAGACCCCTGGCATATACCAAGCATTCTTTCTCAGAAACTGCTTTCACACACAAAACCAGATGTACAAACTTAGATTTTCCTTCTAGGAGAAATAATACAAAATAATAACAAAATGGGTGGGTGAGAGATAGAGATAGGTTGTAAAGGAAAGTATAGAAAAAGTAGAGATACTGTATATGTCATGGTAATTGGACTAAGATTCACTATTGAACTTAAGCTAATGAGTAATATAGACCATCGTCAACAGAGTATAAATTAGCAAACAAAATTGTACACCATAGTTCTTAACTCTTACTACTAAAAACTATTCTGATTTGGATTAATCTCATAAAACTGAATCATAGATTCTATAAGTAGATCAACCCAAATTTTAGATATGGTGTGAATAAATTGTAATCTAAGAATAGTTCACTGTTTGAGTTGAAATCTATGATTGATTTACTTTTAAGGTAGAAATCTATATCAGACATCAAGGCATATTCCCACAGCTTGGATAATTATTCTTCCATTGAAGGCATCAGAGAACCTTTTCAGTGCATGTAATTTTGCTGTAGCAGTTACCATATATAAAGCTAATTCAGTATACTTTTGAGAGAGTTCTGGGTGCTGTCTTTCTGGAGGTTTTCAAGAAAAGATTGGAAAACATTTATCTGGGATGGTATAATGATTCCTGCCTTGAATAGGAGGTTGGACTGGAAGGCCTTTAAGGTACTTTTCATGATTCTATAAAACTGGACAATGGGGCAAAGATAGGTTCCTCAACAAAGAAAGAAGAAAAGTAAGAGAAACCTTATTTTAAAAGTTTAAGCCTTCTAATCAAAATCAACTCTTCATGACTTAATGGATACATCCATGCAGTTACCTTTATAACGGTGAAGACATGCTTTCCCATTGTCTTTTTCCACAATGCTTTCTGCATGTTATCTTGCTTATAGCCCTACTATTCCTTTGCTAAACATTCCTCAGGTAGAATAGCTTACTTCCAAGAGGAGAGTTAATAAAGTGTTACCATTTTATTAGTTTTATTTAGCAGCTGTTATTTATAAACTTTCTGGGAGGGCTTAATTGTACATCCCCATCTGTAGTTTGCACTGAATATTAACCTTCCCTTTTACACCACAAGAATGAATCCTGCTATCCCTTAGAGAGACCAGAGCATTAAAATGCACATTAAATATACAATACTCTTTTAGTTACTAACGGTAATAATGAATAATTTAATTATTAAAAATAATAATTTTAATTGACTTTTAAGACTTTTACCTGCATCCCTTTTTGCAGGGTGGAGGGGGGGGAATCAAACCATACCCTAACTAGATAGTTAACGTCATAGATGTTCATATCTGTGATGAGATATACGTCCCTCCTTCCAATTGTTCAAAATGCTGTCATATTTCAGTGGCTCTAAGTGGCTTATTTATTTGTGGAGTAATGTTAATTGATTTGAATTAATTTAATTATTTGATAGTGAAATTTAGTTTCTTTCCTAATGTCTCCTGGGCTTTGGTTTTTTTTTAATGTGAGGCCAGCAAACTAACAAAAGAAAAATAGAGCCTTCAGACCAAAAAGGTTATGTATTCCTAACATAGATGGTTGTAGTGCAAGTTACTGAGAATATATTTTGAGTACTCTTGTCTTACATTTCTGCAAAATGTTTTTTAATTGAAAAGGAATTGTTGAAAAAGTGTCATCAGTGTGTTGAAACCATTGTGAAGGCTAAGGACCAGCAAGCAGCTGAAGCAAACAAGAATGCAAGCATCCTGTTGAAAGAGCTAGATTTGGAAAAGGTAAGATATACAATTACATCATCTTTCCTAAATAACATTCTGTTGACAGATAATTCTTGAGTTATGACTACTTACTTAACAATGGTTTGAATTAACAAAGGCCTTTGAAAGGGTGCTTTACAGCTTATAAAACACTTCTGACCCTCACAAAACATTACACAAACAAACACAAACACAGTGACAAACACAGCACGATCTAAGTGCTTGGCAACTTTACAACCAGTTGCCAAGTGTCCCACAATCTCTGCCAGCTTCTCCAGAAATTCAGCAGGGAAGTCAGTAGGGAAAATTGCAAGATGCTGCTGCCTGCTAAGAGGACTCTCTCTCATCTCTGGAGGCTGACTGAGAGAGCTAATTCTTGAAGGATTTCAACCCCATGCTTGCTTGCACAGAGATGAAATTCTTCAGCAGGCAGTTCTTTCAGCCAGCCCCAGAAATTTGAGGGAGCTGAAATCTAAGCAGGATTTTTAGTTACTGAGCAGAGAGACAGCGCAGTAAAGTTAGCACAGGCAGCCTCAGGATGGACGGAGGATGCTCTAGAGACCTTATGCAGGCCATTTCAGTATCTTTCTATTCAGGAGCTGAAAATCCTACTTGGGTTTTGGCAGAAAGGATTTTCAACTCAGTGAAAAGGCAGGTAAGCCATGTGGGGTGCATCAGGGGAGTAGGGGAGGGCCTGTGCAGGCTGTGTGCAAGTGCCTTTCTGCTTGTGGGCTGAAAATCTGGCTTGGATTTCAGCAGAGAGGATTTTTAGCTCCTAGGTGGAGAGAGACACCGGATGGCCTAATCTACGCATATTTACTAGAATGCCGCTTAACAACCTCCCAAGATTGCTTAATAACTACAACCAGGAGTATCAATATTATCTTTGTTAAACAAAGCAGTCACATGACATTTTGCTTAATGTCTGCTTTACTTAACGAATTGTGGTCATTTACCTGTATAGTGAAAAGCCATTATATTTTGATACCATAGATGCTATAGAAAATCTGAGATTGAATGATGTATTCTTTTTTTATGCTTTATTGAACAAAAATTACATTCCACACTAATAACTACAATGTCTCTTAAAATTGTCCCTAACAAAGAAAATTGTTAGATGGTTAACATTTTATTCATATATCTTATTAATTTACATGCCTCCTTGATCACAAAATGACTCTAGACATGTTATACAATAGAATTAAAACAAGAAAAAGAACAAGAACAAACTCAAGAGTAGAATACATGACATTTATTGTGAAAGTATAATTAAATATATTCCCAACCTGGTCATGGAGAAATGTAAAACTAAAACAGCATACATTCACTCTGCAGTAAATCCATCTTAATTGCATGTACATTCACCCAAATCCTTAGAGGATATGTAGACCATCTTCATTTTTATGTGAATTGAAGATAAATTCCAACTTTCCAGTTGAGAAAACTTTTCTAGAAGTTGTTAATATCACAATAAACAAAAGAAACGCAACAACCTAAGCCTTTAAATTATAGAACTTTTACTGAGATATAATGGCGTCATATATGATTAACTCAAATGTATGCAGTAAGAAAATACTTGCATGCATGTTTTTGACTTAATAACAATTAAATGTCAGATGAGTACAGCAGTATGTGATATTCTGCCTTACCTACTACAGCAGGGGTGTCAAACTCAATTTCATTGAGGGCCGCGTCAGGATTGTGGTTGACTTCGGGAAGCCGTGGAGGGCGTGATCATGGTGAGCGTGGCCAGCTCCCACTGTTGCTGTGCTCACTCTCCTTGGCCAGGTTGCTCGTGGTTTGTGCGGGAGGGCAAAGTGTATGGAGGCCCACTCTATCTCCTTACAAGGAGACCTGGCTTTGTAACCAAAGCATCCTCAGTGATAAGAATGGGAGACCATCAGAAGGAGGGGACAAGGGGATGGCAAAAGGCAGCAGGGCTACTGGTGGCCATGTGCTAAGGCAGGATTTACCCCAGACCCTCACTCACTCACCCTCACTTCGCTTATTTGTGTTTGCATTACCTTGAAAACATTAAGAAACAATTCTTAGTATCAATAAATACTATAAATTGTCAATGTTTTTATAGTCGAGAGAAGAGAGTAGAAAGCAGGCTCTTGCCGCAAAAAGAGAGAAGAGAAAAGAAAAGAGAAAGAAGAAAAAAGAAGAACAGAAAAGAAAACAAGAGGAAGATGAGGAACACAAACCAAAGGAAACTCTAGAGCTTCAAGAAGATGAAGAGGAAGAGGAAAATGATGATGATGGTGAGGGACACAATTCATACTCTCCTTAAATCATAAATGGCATTCTGATATTGAATGATTGCAATTCCAAACATCTTTCCATTATTTGAGAACCAAACACTTAGCCCTTGGTTTAAATTATGTGTTCTTAAATGTACCTATACACCTTGAAATGTAAATGGCAAGTCTTTCTTTCCTTCTTTCTTTCTTTCTTTCTTTCTTTCTTTCTTTCTTTCTTTCTTTCTTTCTTTCTTTATTTGACTTAGAATAGGAAAGCATGTATTTTTCATCATATTGCTTGCTAAACTATGATCAGTGTATTTCTCATATTTCTTATGTAACAGTTTATCCAGGTCTTTCAGACAGAGATGTTTTGCTGTCTTAAATAATTATTTCCCTATTTGTGTGATACTGCATTCTCAGGATACTTGTGACCTGATAAAATTTTTATGTGACTATGCCTGGAAACCACCTCAGCAGATCTTTCTATAGTATGAGTAAAGTGAATCCTTGTTGCAACTCTTCTGAAATTCTAAGAACAAAGGGATGTTAGAGCAGTTTCCCATTTTGGACTATGTTTAAACAATAAATCCAAATAATGCTTTTTTCCCTTCATTTTATGAGTTGTACCTTTTGCTATAAATTTTCTGGTTTAATTATTTCTTTATTTCTCACTTCCAGTAATATAATGCATTTTTAATTGTCAGTTTTCATATTTATTTCATATTTAATGCATTTTTAATTGTCAGTTTTCATATTGTAAACTTTCACTTTATTTTAAATTTCTTAATTTTATATTGTCTTCTGATAATATAAAACTAAGAAACACCTTCTTAAGTAACAAGTTTTTAAAAATGACCTTTATGCTTTCCATTTCCATTCAAGGTGATATTAAAAAGTGAAGATTCCCCCAAATCCACTAAATTCTCATGGACACATCCATATAGTTTTCTTCACACCACAGTGTAGAAGTGATTTGCTATTGCCATATTTTGGAGTATTTGTTTTTTCAAATCAGCAGCCTAAATTACCACCTAAATTTTTGTGGTGGACTCCATCCAGTTATTAACCAAGTCTAGTCTGGTTTAGCTATTTCAGGATCAAGTACTTCAGGATCTTTAGAGTCTCGTTTAAGTTAGAGAAAAATATTCCAGTTTGGACACTGTGATACAAAACAATGCAGTCTGTATTACATTTCTAAAAGTCACTTTTCTAACTATCAAATGACTAAACTTTTATGATGTGCTTGTTTTAGTTGATTCAGAAATTCCTTTAGAGCCTCCAAGTGCAACTACTACAACTACTATTGGAATATCTGCAACTTCAGCTACTTTTACAAATGCTTTTGGCAAGAAGAGAGCCAATGTGATAACAACTCCGAGCACAAATAGAAAAAATAAGAAGAATAAAACGAAGGACACTCCTCAAAATGTGCAGATAATTTTGCCAGATCAGCACATAACTCTAGCACAGCAAAAAGCAGATAAAAACAAGATTAATGGTGAGCCAAGAGGTGGTAGTGCTGGTGGGAATAGTGATTCTGACAACTTAGACAGCACAGATTGCAATAGTGAAAGCAGCAGTGGTGGTAAAAGCCAAGAACTGAACTTCACTATGGACACGCATTCTTCAGGTGATAAGCGATATGCATCTGTACTGCTCCCTTCTCAGGAAGATAAGACTAACTCCTCAGTTTCCAAAGTACAAACCAGGTAAGTTCTGAATTTTATTTTGTCAACTTCAATAATGCTGTAAAATGACTTTCTCTTCTTTACCACATTATGCTAAGACTGAGATTCCCAAACATTCTTCATTCATGGCACCTTTAATGTCTCAACACACTCAGCAGTTTTGTGTAGTGTCCAATAAATGTTAAGTACAGATAGTCCTTGAGTTATAGTTAACAACAGCACTGAAAAAAGTGACTTGTGACCATTTTCACACTTATAACCATTGCAGCAACCCCATGGTCATATGATCAAAATTCAGATGCTTGGCAGCTGATTCATTTATAAATGACAGTGTGTTTCAAGGTCATGTGATCACCTTTTGCAACCTTCTGACAGTCAGAGTCCATGGGGAAACCAGATTCACTTAACCATGTTACTAATTTAACTGCAGTGATTCACTGTGGCAAAAAAGATCATAAAATGGAGCAAAACTCACTTAACAACTGTCTCGCTTAGCAACAGAAATTTTGAGCTCAATTGTGATAAATTGAGGATTATCTGTACTGCTGGGTTTCCCTTGAAATTTTAAATATCCTGTGGCATCACCAGAGTTCACTATACTGCTCAGGAATGCTGCACTACAGTTTGGGAATTATAGTGCTTTTAAAAAAACAGACTATAATTACAATAGTAAAAATTAATGCAAATGAAAAGAGAAAAAAGAAAAAGTAAATGCAAAGGAAGAGAAAAATAGGGAAGGGAAGAGAGAGAGGAAGGAAGGAAGGAAGGAAGGAAGGAAGGAAGGAAGGAAGGAAGGAAGGAAGGAAGGAAGAAAGAAAGAAAGAAAGAAAGAAAGAAAGAAAGAAAGAAAGAAAGAAAGAAAGAAAGAAAGAAAGAAAGAAAGAAAGAAAGAAAAGAAAGAAAGAAAGAAAGGGAAATAAATAAATTCCAACATTCCCAACAGTTCAGTCCTGGTGTCAGTAAGTCCACGAATGGTCTCCAGAAATAACAACATATGAGACAATCTGTAATATATTTAAATAATGTCATAGAACTTAATTTATTTTTTACCCTGTCTCACAAGATTCATCCAAGCTTTAATAAACCTCTTTTGAAAATCCAGTATAAAAGAATTACCATATTTTTCAGAGTATGAGACACACTTTTTCCACCCCCAAAAGTGGGAGCAAATGTCTGTGCATCTTATATAGCAAATGTTGCCAAAGCCCCGCCAGCCCCCACCCTTTGGCCTCTGCCTCCCAGCAATTTGCCTCCTTGCAGCAAACAGCCTGTTTAAGCTTCAGCCTAGCCTGACTAGCCCAAGCAGCTGATTGCGGGACGATCAGCTGTTTCAGGCTTCAGGGATTGCCATAGCCTATTGCTGCCTCCGTATGCCCTATTTTTGGCCTCCGCATCCCATCTTTGGCTTCCATGTGCCCCATTTTCCACCCATTTTGATCCCTGCTACCTGGAACGGGCTGAAAATGGGGTGTGCTAAGGCTGAAAATGGGGTTCAGAGGTCAAAAATGGAGCACGCGAAGGCAGCAATAAGTTATGGCTGTGTTCTCGAACCTAGAGCCACTTCTGCCAGCACTCAAGAGGTCGCCTGGAAGAGCCCCACTGCGCATATGTGTGCGCCACCCGCCAGCTGATTGTCGTGTATCTGGCATGCATGCGTGGGGACTCGGGAGGCGCATGCTCAGGGCACGCAGGGGGTCTCGCGTGCATGTGCAGAGACTCACGGCATGCAGGGGGCCACGCGTGCATGTGCAGGGAGTGTGGGGGCCCCTGCACGCATTGCCTTCTGGGTGCACGCAAATGCGCACTTAATTTTCAGCACAGGAGCCCAAAAAGGTTAGCCACCAATGGGCTATGGCAATCCCTGCAGCCTGAAACAGCTGATGTCGGGAGGCCTATCCAACCAACAATCAGCTGCTTGTGCTAATCAGGCTATGCTGAAGCTGAAACAGGCTATTTGCTATTTGCTGCAAGGAGGCAAATTGCTGGGAGGCAGAGGCAGATTTTTTTTCCTTGTTTTTCTCTCCAAAAACTAGGCGCGCCTTATACTTCGAAAAATACGGTATTTGGGTCATTCTCTTGGTTTATAATTTCTTTTTGATGTTTAAAGCATCAACCGATTTATTTTGTATATCCAATGAAACGTCTTTTTCCATAACATTCTTTTAGCTTGTCATTTTAGATCCACTTTCAGTGTCAACTCTTTTGCTTGTCAGATAAAATTTGTTCCTATTTTAACATTTCTTCCAAAACGTATTTTGGGCGCAGTCTGTCCATAAAAACAAATGTTGCTATTATTAACTTCTGATTCTGTTTTTCAAAAATAACCTTCAATATTTCCAATGTTACAATATTTTGCATCATTCTGCAGCTGTTAATCCAATTTATTTATTTTTCCTGTTTTAATTAAAATCTTTAGTTCTTTCTAGTGCCCAATTTTTAAAATAGTTTATCTTTTTTATGTCTTAGAAAAAATTCAAAACAAATTGACTCTGCTACAGGAAGGATTCTTTTTAATGAATTGCTAAAATTTATTCTATATTTCTCTGGAACCTTAATCCATTTGTAACTTTTTGAAATCTAGATCTTAATTAGCTTTTTGCTAATTTTTATTTCAATTTTTAAAAATCTTAAGCTTGTAGTTTTTTCTTTCATTAGGGATTGAAGATAGACTCATCCAGTTGTCAATGCAAAGAGTTCTACTGATTAGATAAAATCGATTTCCTAATGTGATTTGAAAAGGAAGTATGCAAACCTAAGTGTCCTTTTAAAGGTGCTGGCTGTGGTTTGAGCAGGATGGCTATTACCTCATCTCCCAGTGCTCAAATCTGCCAAAGACTGCTGTCTTGCGGTGGTCTCATGAGAGCAATTCTCTGCAGCACTTGTGGATGATCTCCCATCCTCTTCACCATGCATTGGCTCTACTTTTCACAGAGCCATCTTTAATCCATCATTTCTTCCTCTGGAACTCAAAGAACTTGTGACGACCTGGAGTGTAACACAAACGTAACAAAATCCAAAACATAAATAAATGTCCTTTAATGCCTCCAACTTGGCACCACTGTTTAATAATTCTCAGTTGGAGATAAAACTTATTCAAAAATAGTCTTCAAAAGAAAGCAATACAGTCCGAACTTAATGAGCAGATAGAGGTGAAATAAAAAACCAAAATAAACTACAATGAAGGAATTTCCACAACGGAGCAGGATAAGTAATTACCATACATATACCATAAGTAAGTAATTCAAGGAGATAACAAGGCACAATCTGTTGGAAGGACGCCAACCAAGATAACTTCAGCCCAAAATAAAACACGCTTTGCTTCTAGCAACACTGTGTTTTAACTGTCTCTCTTATATACTATTCTCCCCAGCTACAACTAATGAGGGGGATCATGGCCGCTTCCTCTCTCATAAGCCAAGTTGTTTCCTTCTCCGTTCCTCCCTGCGTGTCCTAGGAGGAAGAGGGGATGGGCCTGGTTCTTCCTCTGACTGCCCAGCCAGCCTCTGCCCTTCCCCAGCCTTCTCCACCACCTCCGGAACCATACCTCCAGTCCCTGTTGGCTGTTCTTCCTCTCCCTCAGAGTCCAACTCTAACAGGGCATGACAGAACTACAGTGTTAATAACTTTTGATGTGACTAAAAAAATCTACAGATAACCTGATATAAAAATGCATTTATGGTTAAATATTACTTGCATTCCTGTCTGAAATTATTTATAATCAAAGGCCAAAATATGATATAAATATAATTTAGATCTCATCACTTTAGTATATGGTAGAAGGATACTTGATTTGGATATTTGATTGAATCAAGGAATTTGGTTACTTATTATTTTGATTTCTTTTGTATTTTCTTGTGGCATTCAACAATTGTGTTAGATTTTGTACAATTTTAGAGCTATGGAATATTTATATCCATTTTAAAAGCCCTGCTTCATGTTGCTAACAAATCTGGGAGAAAAAATTCTTTATTCCATCAATGTCTTTATGAAATTTAGAGTCCTTCTTGCTCTTCATCTTAAATAGATAAATGCTCTGGTGGCCTTATTTGGGGTTCTGGGGTGCAGAAATTCAAACAGTCATTGAATGGCAACAAAGAGATACAGAAAATTCTTAAAATTTGTTTCCATCTAATGGTAGCCTTTGATTTTATAACCTATATACAGGAATAAAATAGCATTTGGCAGTCTGATTCTTGCCTCTTCATGCTCAGCGTGATACTCATGCATTACCACCAGTGGATATTTTCTGTCCAGTAATCCTTCACATTTCCTCAGTGTAAATATTTCAGACCACCTATGCAAAGGGACCATTGAACTCTTGTGGAAAATTGCTTGGCATAATTTTTTTCTTTTAGATACTTCAGAATACCTCCAATGATCTTATTTTTCTGCCAACACTGAATTTCTATAAAACAAGCATTACTGAAAAGTTTTTCATTTGAAAAATTTTAAAGAAGTGGGGAGCTACAGTATGTGTTTTATTATATTACAATTTTTATATTATATGAAAAAGAGGCATCTTATAGTTTTACCCTATGGGATATATTTGATAATGATTTTGATAAGCAATGCTTTAGTGATTTGCTCAGTACTAATCATCTGGCATATCCATGGGTGTCACTGTAATCTCTTGTATTGATTCAGTTGATGCTTAAGCAAATTGAATTGATAGCTACTTAATCCAGTAAAATTTCACTATCAAAGTTTCGTTTCTGCTTAATATGTCAGTATTTGGGTACTCTTGAAGGCATGTTTTCTGTTTGAAAATGATTTTTACTTTTCATCTAGGGTAAGTTTTGGTGCTTGGTGTTCTTGGAAAGTTATCATTCTTTTAAAGAAATATCTTTGAAATTTGCCTTTGCAGCAGTTGTTCATGTTCTATTTGAATGCTTTTGTGCAAGTCACATTGAATATTCATCTTCATGAATACATTCGCAATTGCTTTCTAATTTCCCATCATTCCCCGGCTTAATAGCAGTAACTGTGAGAAGGATCTTGGAGTCCTAGTGGACAATCAGTTAAATATGAGCCAGCAGTGTGCAGCGGCAGCCAAAAATAGCCAGTGCAATCCTAAATTGCATTAACAGAGGGATACAATCAAGATCAAGTGAGGTACTAATACCACTCTATAAAGCCTTAGTAAGACCGCATCTAGAATACCACATCCAATTTTGGTCACCACACTATAAAAAAGATGTTGAGGCTCTAGAAAAAGTGCAGAGAAGAGCAACCAAGATGATTAGGGGACTGTAGGCTAAAACATATGATGAACAGTTGCAAGTAGCCGGTATGGCTAGTCTAGTGAAGAGAAGGACCAGGAGAGACATGATAAGATTGTTCCAGTGTTTGAGGAGCTGCCACAGAGAGGAGGGGATCAAGCTATTTTCCAAGGCACCCGAAGGCCAAGGAATAATGGATAGAAGCTGATCAAGGAGAGATTCAACCTAGAAGTAAGGAGAAATTTTCTGATAGTGAGAACAATCAGTCAATGGAACAACTTGCCTTCCGAAGTTGTGGGAGCTTCATCACTGGGAGCCTTTAAGAAGAGATCGGCCATTTGTCAGAAATGGTGTAGGGTCTCCTGCTTGGGCGGGGTGTTGGACTAGATGACCTACAAGGTCCCTTCCAACTCGGTTCATCTGTATCTACATTAGTAAATTCTACGAAGAGTAATAATGGTGATTGCATTTAGTATGAAGTAACTACACCATTTCAGCTTCCTTTAGTAGATACTTGGTGAGAATATTGTTGAAATGAGGTTTTTTAAAAAGAAGTATTTTGTTCAACTGCATTCCATATTAGTGCCTGAAAGTCTGCTTTCCGTATGTCAGTATTTGTGGTATTTCTTTCAGTTAGACAGTACTTTGTGATATCTCTTTCAGTCAGACAGTACTTACTTGAGGTAGATTCCGTGGATTCTTGGTCTGCCTACACCAGATAAACTTTCTAGTGAATTATACATGTCATTTATAGGCGGAACAGAAAAAAAGGTCATTTAATTAAAACCTTTTTTAATGGTCATTTGGGCAACAGTCAGTCCTCCCTCCTACTTCATCACAGGTTCTTTGCTGATTGATATAATGCATTGCTAGGGCTATTGTGCCAGTTAGTAACTACAGAATAGGTAGAAAGATGCATGCCTTTCCTGATGTCCTGGGTGGTAGAAAAATCTCATCTTTCAAATATTGTACAAGTAGACCTTGATTTAGGGCTGCAATTGAGCCAAAATCTCTGTTGCTAAGTGAGACATTCGTTAAGTCTGTTTTGCTCCATTTTGTGACCTTTCTTACCACAGCTGTTAAGTGAATCATTGCAGTTATTAAGTTAGTTAGACAGCTGTTAAGTGAATCTGGCATCCCCATTGATTTTGCTTGTCAGAAAGTCGCAAAAGATGATGACAAGTCCCTGGGACATTGGAACTGTCATAAATATGAGTCAATTGCAAAGCATTTAAATTTTGATCATGTGACCATGGGGATGCTGCAACAGTTGTAAGTGTGAAAATAATCATGTCACTTTTTTCAGTGCTGTTGTAACATTGAATAGTCACTTAATGAACTTTTTTAAGTTGAGGACTATCTGTACAATGGTGTTCTTCACCAGGGTGGTAATCTCTATGTATAATAGCACAAACGATCATTTGAAGAAGGGAAAGTAAAAGTAAACATTTCTATTACATGTAAGTAGATGTTTTCCAGGGTTTAGTTACAAATAGTTAATTACTGCATTATCTTTATGTTTAGAGTTGAAGGAGAAGCTAATTCGAGTTTAGCAACAAATTATAAATCAGTATCCTTGCCTCTGACATCTCCAAATATAAAACTGAATCTGACTAGTCCAAAAAGAGGCCAAAAGAGAGAAGAAGGATGGAAAGAAGTAGTAAGAAGGTATGTTTTCAGTTTCATGAAATGCAAGTCATATGCGAGTGTGTCATTTCATGTTGGTTGCATAGGAGCTCAGTTCCTCCTGCTAGTGAGTAAACTTAAAATATATACTTGGAAGCTTAAAATATATACTTAGAAGTGTAAACTCGATCACTTCTATATTGGACCAGTGTTGCTTCTGGCTAGCCAGATACTATAACGTACAATGCAGTTGCATGCTGGGACCAGTGAATTCTTTGCAAGAAGGGGTGGTCCCACCAGTTCTGAAGGAAGTCATTGCTTCATTCTGTCTGCAGCCTTACCTTTCTAATGAAGGTTGCTGAGAAGATCATGCTTTGAAGAATTCTGAAGGAAGTGGGTTATCTGGGCCCTTTTGGGTCTGGTTTCCTGCCTCCTATTTTCCCCACATCAGCAACTCTGTGAGGTTCATTAGGTGGAGAGATAGTGTCATCCAGCTGGCTGTCATGCCTATACAGTGGAACCTCCGGCCACAACCGTAATTTGTTCCGTAACTTCAGTCGCAACCCGATTTGATCGTAACTGGAAGCAAGACTGACTGCACATGTGCCTACAAATAAAATGGCGCAGAAGGGGAAATCGGCGCAGAAAGGGAATCAGCCATGGCCATGTTTGATCGCTACCCAATTTTTGAATTGTGACCCGATTCAAAAATGTGGATTTTTTGGTCGAAACCCAATTTGATCATGGTGAGAAGCGTTCGTGACCAGAGGTTCCATTGTATCTGGGTTTTGAGATTAAAATCTATAGCTTGTTTCTTTGTTGCCTATGAAACTGCTTTTTTTATTACTTGACAGGCAAGTGGGCAGAGTTTTGAAAGAGACATCCCCTAGCAACACTCTACAGTCGACTCCAGTTGAACAATTTCAGTTGCAAAGGGGAGGACGCTGCTGTTCAGGAGCAAAAAGGTATACTGGAGTGCACTTAATCTAAGATTGCATGTTGGACTGAAAAGAGAGTTAAGTTATGATTGAAACATTGATGCTGTTTAGAACCCTAGCAATCATTGCAGTGAGGAACATGAAGAGACTTTTATCATATTTTCATATCACTGTATGAAAGTTGAGAGTAAAAATTCGGAATCTATGAGAAATAGTTGGGGAATTTTAACTTTTATAACTGATTGAATCTTTTAATATCATATTTTTTAAAAAATGAAATGAGTAGATGATTAGAGCAAAATGTTTCAATAAATGAATAAAAGTAATATGAATAATTTTTAGTTTTGAAAGTAAGATTTAAGTATTCCTGCTGCTGGAATATTCCCAGCTGTTGCTGGGATCAATAGCTATATAGGTGATCAAAAGGATTTATAGCCATGATGGCAAACCTATGGCACACGTGCCGGAAGTGGCATGCAGAGCCATCTCTCCAGCCATGCCAGCTGTTTCCTGTTGCTCTTTTGGGTTATGACGTGCATATGTGTGCCAGTCAGCTGGTCTTAGCACGTGTGGAAGTGCCGGAAACCAGAAGAACAGCTCCCTGGAGTGCATGTATGCGGCGGCCAGCTGGTCTTCACGCATGCATGCACATTAGAAACTGGAAGACCAGGTGGCTGACGTGCATGTGCGCTCCAGGAAGCTAAGCTTCCGGCTTTCAGCACATGCGCGCTCCCATTTTGGCACTTGGTGCCAAAAAAAGTTAGCCACCACTGATTTATAGCATTGTAATTGTGCAAATAATTCCCTGACACTTGTCTAAAATATTTGCAATTTCAAAATTTGTGTTTCCAGTTTGGTAATAAACCTTGATATGTGTACGAAACTTCAGAGAATAAGAAAAATCTTGATCTGGAATGCAGGGGCAAAATTAGCATTTGAAAATCTCTTAGAATTCTTCAGTAACAAGGTTTAGACTATGAAGTCTAACCGACATCAATATCACAATATAAACTAAACCACCTCAGACAAGAATATACCCTGCCCCTTCCATGTTAATCCTAAACACATTCAACAACCAGGAACCCATTATCTCTTTAGATAACTAGTTCCATGTTGGATCCACTCTTATTGTTAAAAGGCTCACCTAGCATTCAGTCAAAATTAGCTTTCCTTTAATTTTGAAATATTTATTGACATAAGTTGTGGGCATTAAGGATCAAGCTGTTGTATTCTCTTACTTGAAGAGTGCTATAAAATTCCTCTTCATTTGTATTTTTGCAGCCTCTGGTTTTCAGTCCCTTAATCATTGTTCTTGTCCGATGTAATCATATAGAAATGCAGTCACTGTATGCATATATTTCACAGCTGTACAGCTTTCAAATTATATGCTACATCACTATTAAGATTTGGTTTAAACTTACAGTGGTTATGGAATTTGATCATTAACTGTAAAGATCCTGGCTGGGAATAAAGAAGAGAAGTGAGATGAGCTAGTCTTCTAAAATTCAGTAGTTTGACTTAGCTTTAATAGTAATCGCTAAAAATATTCAAAAGAACTGAAGATTCACTTCAAAATCTAGAAACACTTTGATAGTAATTACTAAAAGAGCAGTGCTTTCAGTTTTGCTCTGTGTAAGTTGAATCGATTGAAAAGTTCAACAGATTGTCCACTCCCTTCCCCATTGTGCATTTATCTGTAGTGCAAAATTTTTAATAGTAAAGCCTGACAACAATCATAATTGCAACCTTTAATGCTTAGGTCAAAAAAGCTGTCTGTTCCAGCATCAGTTGTGTCTCGAATAATGGGAAGAGGTGGGTGCAATATCACAGCAATTCAGGATGTTACTGGTGCTCACATTGATGTGGACAAGCAAAAAGATAAAAATGGAGAAAGAATGATCACCATAAGGTACATACAGTTCATAAGATTTTGCTTTGATTTTCAGTTGGATTTAAATTGTACTGCACAAGAATTGTGTTTTACACAAGACATAACTTTCTCTGTTTCAGGGGGGGAACAGAATCAACAAGATATGCAGTACAACTTATTAATGCCCTTATTCAAGACCCTGCTAAGGAACTGGAAGATTTAATCCCTAAAACTCACATCAGAACACCTGTTTCCAGCACTAAATCAATCCATACCAATTTTTCATCTGGCGTCAGTATTGCTTCAGCTTCAAACAAAAACTCATTTTCTATTGGAGCTTCATCTCTTGTCACGTCTCAGTCATCAACACTATCTACTTTCCAGTCTGCTAACAAATTAAGCAAAAATGTCCCAGCAAACGTGCGCTCTTCTTTTCCAGTCTCTTTACCTTTAGCTTATTCCCATCCTCACTTTGCTTTATTAGCTGCTCAAACTATGCAACAAATTCGACACCCTCGTTTACCGATGGCCCAGTTTGGAGGAACGTTTTCAACCTCTCCAAATACTTGGGGGCCATTCCCAGTGAGACCAGTTAACCCAGGCAGCACAAATAGCTCTCCGAAGCATAACAATTCAAATCGCATAGGTAACCAGAATGGTAGTATTTTACAGTCTGAATCTACAGGTTTAGCTTCTAGCAGTCCTGGTAGTGTCTCTTCAGCAGTTCCACCCTCTCAGCCACTTTGTGTGACAAATAATCGGACTCCATCTTCAGTCAGGAAGCAGCTGTTTGCTTGCATTCCTAAAACAAGTACCATGACGACAGCAATCTCAACTGTGACAACAACATGTAGCACACTGCCTTCAACTTCTCCTGCACATGAAAATACTGGGAATGTTCCCACTACATTTCTACTTTCTAATGTTCCACCATCACAGCAGTCTGCACTTAAAACAGATGTTATTCCTCCTGTTTCAGTACCCAAAGAAAAAACATCAGCGCCTGAACAATCTGTTGGCATTGCATGCGTGTCATCATCGATTGCTACTAGCAGCAGTATCACGTCTTGCAGCAGCCCAGGAGTCCTAGAGTCATGCACATCCAGCAGTCCTGCACCTCCAGATAATGTCCCAAATGAAACACTGCCAGCTAATATGCCTGAATTAAGTCCTCCCATAACTATGCCTTTTTCTTCAAGTTCAGAATCCACTCCATTAACTTTATCATCGCCTAGATCAGTTGCTTCAGAAAATCAGGACAACGGTAACTTACCTCAGTTAGCTGTACCAGCACCAAGAGTTTCTCACAGAATGCAGCCTAGAGGTTCTTTTTATTCAATGGTACCAAATGCAAATCTCCATCAAGAAACCCAGTCTGTTTTTGTTACAAATGCCGTACCTTTAACACCGTCTCAAGGTCCATCTACTACAGTTCACCTATCATCACCAATGAACATTATGAATGGTTCTCAGATGCATATTAATCCATCAAACAAGCCTTTGCCTCCTACCTTTGGGCCAGCAACACTCTTTAATCATTTTAGTAGTCTTTTTGATAGTAACCAGATGCCAGCTAACCAAGGATGGGGAGATTGCCCACTGTCCACAAGAGCAGCAGCAGATCAGTCTTTCACTGTCCAGTCTACTTTTCTGAGTAACTCTGTATTGGGGCACATGGAAAGTGTACATCCTGATAACTCTAAGGCTCCAGGGTTCCGACCTCCTTCTCAGAGAGTGTCAACAAGTCCTGTAGGTAAGTTGTTAAGTTTCCATATGAAAAAGAGGAAAGGAGAGTTTGTGGTCTGTGCAGTGTAATTGAAACTAAAGATTCTCAGTCATCCAGGTCGTGGTTGTCCCAAAAGTGCTTTTTCAGGAGGCAACCAGGCTTTCCTGTTTTTGTTTTAAAGACGTTTCGCTTCTCATCCAAGAAACTTCTTCAGCTCTTGACTGAATGGGGAATGGAAGGATTTATATTCCTTGCAGACAGCTGGTTACCTCCATCCTTTTAGAGCAGGGGTGTCAAACTCAAGGTCTACAGGCTGGATCCAGTACACGAGGTGGTTAGATGTGGCCCACGGGACTGCCCTGAAGCAGCGAAGGACTGGCCTGCAGTGCCCTGGCTGACCGGGCATCGATCTACAACCTGGCAGCCATCCAGGCCGGAACACGGCCAGCCTTACATCCGCAGGGCTGCCCTGGAGCCTGAGAGGGGGCTCCCAAGCCCTGCTCCCTGGGCTCACGCACAGGAGGTGGCGAGCACGCGTGGGGCCTGCCGTCCCTGGGGACTGTGTTGCCCTGCAGGCTGACTGCAATCTGAGCACTTCAATTTCATCTAGGATTCCAACGCTCACTGCCTCCTGGGCGCACACCAAGATGGTAGGGCAGCCCCACAGGTCAGATCTAAGGCCAAGCACAGGAAACCCTTCCATGGCCTGGGTTCACTGCTTGCTCACGTGTGCCAGCCTTATTGTTTGAGGCAGGAACGAAGCCTTCAATCAGACATGTCAAATATAAGGCTGAGATTTGGCCTGCAGGACTACCCTGGAGACAGTGAGGGATTGGCTGCCCCTCCCGGACATCCCCGGAGTGCGTACACAAGGCAGTGAGTGTGGGGGCCAATGGTGTCCAGAAGTAGCCTGCCGGCTGAGGACATGCAGCGGTGGGGCTGGGGCGCTGCGATTGCCAGGCTGGCCGTAAGCAGCAGGCAGAGGCACAGGGGAGGAGGCATGTGATCCAGCCCATTGGAAATGCTGGGCAGCCACCCACTCACCCACATGTTGCTTCCCAATGTCTAGCTTTGCTTGCCCGCGGCCACCACAGCTGGGATAGATGAGCCAGGCAGCTGCCTGGCACATCTGGCAGGCTGGGTTGTGCCTCCCCCCCCCCAATGCCTCTACCTTCTCCTGCTGCCGGTACTGCTGCCAGGAGGCAGTTGGCAGGACAGGATTGGAGCTGTCCAACTTCATATTTTAACTCTGCTTCATATGTGGGATGAGTCTTCCGCCCATCGCCCCACTCACGAAGACCCCGACGAGTGAGAAATGCGGGGAGCCTTCATCCCCAAGAGGCAGCTGGTAGTCTGCAGCCTGCACAGTGCAGGTGGATCCAAGCCCGGGACCACCAAGCTGATGTTCCAAGCAGCAGGCAGAGGCACCTGATCAGGCCTGCCAGATTCCCGCCCAGTCACACGGCCTGCCAGATGGACAGCTGCCTTGCTCCCCATCCCCACTGGCCCCAGCTAAGGGAAGGGCAGGAGCAGGCTTGCTGGAGGATGAGGTTTGAGGGAGAGGGTCGAGCGCACAGGGACTGCAGCATGGTGGTGTCTGGCTGGACTGTCTCGCTGCAACCCCACAATCTGTCTTTGTCCGTGGGAGCCGCAGGTGGGACAGAGCAGGTGGCTGCACATCTGGCAGGCTGCATGGCCACCCAGGCATCTGGCAGGCTGATAGGGTGCCTCGCAGAGCTTGGACCCACTTGAGCTGAGCGGGCTGTGGACTCCCAGCTGCCTCTTAGGGATGGCTCCCTGCCTTTGCTGGGGCCTTTGAGTGGCCGGGCAGCAGGGTTGCTGAAGAATAAGATTTGATAGCAGGGCAGAGGGTACAGGGGTTGTAGTGTGGTGACCAGCTGGAATGCCTTGTGGCAATCCCTCTGTCTTTATTCCTCTGGTGGATCAGGCCCTGGTCCAGCTCCCTTCTGCTGGAGATCCCTCTATCCCCCTCAGCCCTGCCCAATCCCCCAAAGCCCACCCCCATGCAAGCAATGTCAACCTGGCTATGACCAATCTGGCACAACCACCCATTGGGCTTCCCTCCCCCAAGCCCCCCGAGGGTAGCCATAATGTTGGTGCAACCCTCAAAGAAATCAAGTTTGACACCCCTGTTTAGAGGGTCGTTGAAGCACTTGGAGGTTTATCTGTGTCCTCAGGGTTTCCTGAGTAGTGCTAATGGTTCCTGTAGTCTGTGATTTTTCTGGAAATCCATTCATATTCGCATACCATTCAAAGCGTGTTCATCCCTAGTTGTGTGACAGTACAAACAGATTCCCAGAAAAATTGCAGGCTACAGGAACCATTAACACTACTCAGATAACCCTGAGGACACAGATAAACCTCCAAGAGCTTTAACGACCCTCTAAAACAGGGGTGGGCAACCTGGCCCCTTTACGACCTGGGGGCTTCAACTCCCAGAATTCCTAAGCCATGCTGTAAAGGGGCCATGCTGGCTCAGGAATTCTGGGAGTTGAAGTCCCCACGTCACAAAGGGGCCAGACTTGCCCACCCCTGCTCTAAAAGGATGCAGGTGACCAGCTGTCTGGAAGGAATATAAATCTTTCCATTCCCCACCATCTGGTCAGAGCTGAAAAAACTTCTTGGAGGAGAAGCAAAATGTCCTCAAAGAAAAAAACAAGAAGGTCCAGTTGCCTCCTGAAAAAGCACTTTTATAACTGAAACTATTTGCACCTGAGCCAAAGAAATATGGAAACAGGTATTATGCTGGATCTTTAGTTGGCTGTTACCATTTCAGGTGATTTAATTAAAGAATCTGGAAATTAAGTTGAAACATAATAGTAAATCAGCCCATGAATTGATGAAAATTTTGACTTGTTGTAGAAATTAAATCTTTTTAGATTTGTATCTAACTTTGCTATTGCCTCTTCAGTTTGATTGTCATTCTCTACTTATACATTGTGTTATTAATGTTAAGCTGTCTCAAAGTAGAGCTTTCCAGCTGTTGAATAATAATTTGTATATTCCTAGGAAGCAGCCCTTAGTAGTTGGAGTAATAGTCCAGCTGGTCTAGTATGGGGAAGGATGCTTTGAGGCCAATTTCCTGTTTAAAAAGTTTCACAATGGAGGGGGGAAAAAGGGGGAGGATAAAAATCTGCTGAACTGTTGCTGGAAAATGCATACATCTTGATCATCTAAGACCTGCAAGAAAATGTTGCTGCATAAAGTCCACTGTTCATTCAGCCATACTCTGCCTGAACTATATTCTTCTGTGTGATTTTTCATATTTTACACATACACATTCTCTCAGTTGTTAATAGTCCTCTTGCAGAGAAGAATTATTATTTTGGCTAGTGGCATCAGGACTTGTGTCCTTGAAGCAAGGGTGGGATTCTACCTGGTTGGACTGGTTCTATAGAACCGGTTGTTAGGATTCTGCGCAGTTTGGAGAACTGGCAAATCGTCCACTGGCTGGCCCCCCCCTTCCCACCCACCTCTCCCCCTCACTCCTTACCTGGTATGCAGGCCATCCAACTTGCCGGTGCGTTGCCTAATTTTGGGTAAGTTGCTATTTTTCCTTTCCCTCCCCCCAACCATCAGCTGTTCCTACTGTCAGCTGTGCCGGGAGATTTAGATTAGCTAGAAAGCAGGAAACGGTTGGATTTCTTGCTTTCTAGCTAATCTGCAAGCAGAGCTGAACCTTCCTTAGGACTGAAGCTTCTATTTTTCAGTGCAGACTCAGGTAGCAGATTGCAAAATGGTAGATCTCTGAGTGAATCTGTGATTCTGTGAGCAACTTAATCTGCCTGCCTGCTTTGCCTGATTTTGGGTAAAAGTTGCTCTTTTTTATAAAAAAAATTCAATATTTACATGCTGTGTTGTGAGTTAATTTTGTGAGTTTGCTTGCTAACAAATTTTATGAGTTTGTTTGCAAGCAAGTTTTATGTGACGGACTCAGGCAACACATTGCAGAATGGTAGATCTCTGAGTGAACCTGTGATTCTGTGAGCAACTCAATCTGCCTGCCTGCTTTGCCTGATTTTGGGTAAAAGTTGCTCTTTTTTATAAAAAATTCAATATTTACATAAATATTTACAATATTTACATACAAGCCATGCCCAGCCAATCATGTGACCACCAAGCCATGACCACCCAGTCACATGACCACCAGGCCATGCCCACAAATTGGGCTACACCCACAGAACCGGTTGTTAAGAAATTTGAATCCCACCCCTGCCTTGAAGTATTCTATAGAACTGTATCCCTAGCAATCACAGTACCTTTTGATTCTGACAATTAGTTTGTCTGCACTTTCTAAAAGTATAGTATAATTTTTTGTGGAACTTCTAGGATATTTTTCTTTTATATGACTCAAACTTTATTTATATCCACTTATACCATTGCAGTATAGGTTCATTGATAACTATATAATTATTACAATGATAGATATAGCTGTACCATCTTTTACATCAGATTAGATCAAATCTATTTTACCTGTTAGGGGAGATTTTTTTCATGTTATGTATCTGCAGCAGTTCATGTTTCAACATTAATGCAGTACGTGGTACTAGATCCTCCCTATATGTAGTTTTGTCAGGAGGGAAAAACTCAGCTATTTTATTAACTTTTAACTTTTAATTTAAACACATTTACAATATTCATGTTCATGTTTGATCAAAAGCAGTTGATTATCTGTCTGTGGCTTTTCTATTCTTTTGATTTAAAAGAACTGGATTGTTTGTTTATTACTATATAGGCCGCCAAATCCTAAGGACTCTTGGCAATTTACAAGAAAAATACACAAGAACCAATATACTGTCCATAAATATCTATAAATAAAAAGTTTATAAATTAATGAAAACATAGAGTAAATGTAAATTAAACAATTATAAGCAAAGCCAAGGTAGAAGCAAGCCCAAAATGCCCTCCAGAAAAGCACTGTTTTGAGCAACTTCTGGATGGCAGTCAAGATGAGTGCCACTCCCAAGTCTCCTGGAAGGCTATTTTAAAAGAGCACCTCAACTGTTTAAAAGCAGCATAGTGGAATCTCTGGTCATGACCACAACTTTGATTGCAACCCAATTTGGTCATGACCCAAAACTAATTTCCCCATTGCATTGTATGTAAATATGATCGATTCATTCCAGACCCCTACAAACTCTATATTTTTTAGATTTTTAAGCACAAAAATCACTCACGGTGTAATAATAAAATGTAAACTCCTTTATTACAAACACTGAGAAAACCTTGAAGAACAGAGAAAACTGTTCAGTCAGTCGATTGTGAGAGAGAGATATTTTGTTGGAGAGTCTGCCTCCACGATGGAAAGACACTTTCCTTCAGGCGTTTTCTCTCGCGATTTCTTCGATTTCTTTGTTTTCTAATGCTTCAGGAATTTCTGGATAAGGGGTTTCTTGTTTTTTTTTTAATACGTTTAGCTGGTGGAGCCACCAAAAACCATTCTAATGTGACTTGTCTTTTCCTGCGCATCAAAACTGTATGGAAAACTTCATCATCTTCCCCCAATGACTGCTCCTGAGTGAGCACTTTATGCTGCTCATTCTGGAGTGCAATGAGTTCATCCGTTGTTAGTTCCTCATCGTGATCTTTGACCAATTCCTCAATGTTGTCACTGTCGACTTCAAGACCCATGCTGGTACCCATGGACACAATCTCCTCCATAACAAGGGGCCAAAATTTCTTCCACGCTGAGTTCAAGGTCCAGTATGTGCTGTCTTCCCAGGCTTTGGCGATGAGGTTGAGGCAATGAACAATATTAAAATGGTTCTTCCAGAACTCCCTCAGTGTCAAAAACATCTCTTCAGTCACATTAAAACACCTGGTGAAGAGTCCCTTAGTGTACAGCTTCTTAAAGTTGGAAATTACTTGCTGGTCCATGGGCTGCAGAATAGGAGTCGTGTTTGGGGGGAGGAACTTGACTTCAATGAAATTGTACTCAGTGTCCATATGATCAACCAAACTGGGAAGGTGTACTGGTGCATTGTCCATCAGAAGAAGGCACCTTTCAGGCAGATGTTTGTCAGAAAAATATTCCCTAGCAGTGGGAGCGAAAGCCTCGGGCAGGCATTCCAAAAACAAGCTCCTTGTGACTCAACCATTTGTATTAGCCCTCCACATCACGGGCAGTCTGGCCGTGTTCACATTGTGATGCTTGAACGCATGAAGGTTCTCATAATGGTAGACGAGTAGCGGTTTAACTTTTAAATTGCCACTTGCATTCACACACAGCAAAAGGGTCAATCTGTCTTTCATTGGGTTGTGGCTGGGCATAGCCTTCTCCTCCTGTGTGATGTCGGTCCTCTTCAACATCTTTTTCTAAAACAATCCCGTGTCGTCACAGTTAAACACTTGTTGCGGGACATATCTTTCCGCCTCCACTAATTCAGTGAAATCTTTTGCGAGCACTTCTGCAGTAGCAACGTCAGAACTAAAAGCCTCTCCATGCCTTACAACACTATAAATAACACTTCTCTTAAAAATTTTTCAAACCATCCTCTACTGGTTTTAAATTCATCATTTTCTCCACTCGAAGAAGGGTATTTCTGACACAAATTACCATGTATTTTCCTAGCTTTCCTGCATATGATCACCTCGCTTACGTTGTTACCTGCAAGTTGCTTCTCGTTCAACCATACTAAAAGCAGTTTTTCCACTTCTTCCAGCACTTGAGGCCTCTGCTTGGTTAACATTGTCCCTTCCCTTGCAACATTACTGCTTTAATAGCTTCTTTCTGCTTCAAAATATCGAGATCATAGACTTTGACTTCTTGTACTCTGCAGCAAGATAGGTAACACGCACACCGCACTCATACTTGTCAATGATTTCCTTCTTCACTTCTATTTCTATTTTCCTTAACACCTTCTCACCAACACTCTCACTACTCTTCAGTTGATTAGAGGCCATGGTTAATCACAAAATTAATGCATACATTGGTTGAGAGGAAACAACAGGAAATTTGGCTTTCAAACAAAATGGCGTGGAAGAGGAAATCGGCTGCGGTCATATTAGATTACGACCCAAGTATTTGTTCGCAACCAGATGCAAATATTTTCTGAAAATTTTGGTCATCACCTGATTTGGTCATGGTCAGAAGCGTTCGTGACCAGAGGTTCCACTATATCACCAAACCTTGGTCAACCAGTCTGAAGTAAATCACTGGTAATATTGTTTCCAGTTAGATCACTCTTTTGTAGCTGTCTTCATTGTGGTCTACTGTATATGGATGAATAACAAGCTACACTTTCTGGCAAGGACAGATGAGAATGTTGCCTGCGTAAATGATTCATATAAGAGATAATATATACTTCATTAAACAGAAGAAAAGATGATTTGTTAGCTTGAATTTAGGGATCTAACCTAAAGTAATAGATAAATGGTGGTGTTTGTAACTATTTCTTTCCCAGTCTGACATATCAGAACTCTTTGCTTGAATTTCTTTCCAACCAAAGCAGTAGAAATATAGTATTGATATGTTGATGAAATAATTGAATTATTTCAGTCATCTACCATTCTGTCCTTTGTCATCAAGCCAGATAATTGTTGTTATAACCTGAACAGCATAAAATTTTATGATAGAACAGTTTGGTCTTATTGGAAGGCCAAAAGCCTTATTTAATAAGAAAAGAAAAAGTCAGATATATGTGATAAAGATGTAGATCAAACAATATGTAACAGGCTTCTGTTTTTGGCCCTCTGTTTCTCCCATGGAATTCCAAAAAATTATTTGTATATTCAGCATCTGCTTCCAAACCTAGCCTACATAACAGTTACCAATGCATGAATAAACAAAGCAGGTTAAAAGATTTGTCTGTTAACATGTTCAAGACTACAGAAACATTCCACAGAATAGTTATGTGATTCTTGGAGGACATACAGTGGTCATAAAAAATCTATACACCCCTGTTAAAATGACAAGTTTTTGAGATGTCAAAATATCAGACCAAGATAAATAAGAATTTTCCCCACCTTTAATAAAACTTATAAGCTATACAGTTCAATTGAAAACAATCTGAAATTCTTAAAGGGGAAAAATAAAAAGCTTTCAATAACATGGTTGCATAAATGTGCACGTCCTCTTATAAATAGGAAAGTGGCTATGTTCAAAATTGATCACTCAAGCTGATGTTAAGTAGTAAATACATACCTGTCATCAATCAAAGTGACTGATCAAGCCCATGTAATGTTCAGCTGTTCTAGTAGGTCTTTTCTGACATTTTACTCAGTTGCTTCTTACAGCAAAAATCAGGATCTTACAAAGCATCAAAAGGGATCTCATTGTTGGACGATATCGGATATGAGAAAGATATAAAACATTTCTGAGTATTGGATATAAGGTGGACCACAGTGAAAACAGTGATCAACAAATGGAGAAAATATGGCACAACTGTGACATTAACCAAGAATTATTAATGAAAATGGTCCAAGAGGTTGTCAAGAGACCTATAGCAACATTTAAAGAAGCTGCCAGAATTTCTGGCAAATACTGACTGTGTACTATATGTAACAACAATCCTGTATCCTTCATGTGCCTGACTGTGGGTAGGGTGGCAAGATAGAAGACTTTTCTTAGGAATAAAAACATCCAAGTTCAGGTACATTTACAAAAATCTGCATCACGTCTAGCAAAAGCATGTGTTATGGTCTGATGAAACCAAGGCTGAACTTTCTAGCCATAATTCCAAAAGGTATATGTGGCACAAAAATAATTCTGCAGATCATCAAAAGTACACCATACCCACAGAGAAGCTTAGTAGTAGCAGCATTATGCTTTGAGACTGCTTTTCTCACCTGGAACTCGGGCTTTAGTCAAGGTGGAGGGAATTATGAACAGTTCCAAACATCAGTCGATTTTGCACAAAACCTTCAGGCCTCTGCTGAAATGCTAAAGATGAAGGGGAAATTCACCTTTCAAACCAACAGCCCAAAGCATACTTCCAAATCAACAAAACAATGGCTTTACTGGAAGTATATCAACGTTCAGGAGTGGCCCAGCTAGAGCCCAGATCTAAATCCAGTTGAAAATCTGTAGCGTAACCTGAAGAGGGCTGTGCACAGGAGATACCCTTGCAAACTAACAGTGTTTTTGCAAGGAAGAATGGGCAAAGATTCCCAAGGCAAAATGTGCCATGCTGATAGGATCCTATCCCAAAAGACAAAATGCTGCCATAAAATCAAAAAATGCTTTAACGAAGTATTAGTTTAAGCGTGTGCACACTTACGCAGCCACGTTATTGTAACTTTTTTGTTGTTTTCCCCCCCTAAAATATTTCAGTTTGTTTTTCAATTGTGCAGCTTATAAGTTATATTAAAGGTGGAAAAAAATTCTGCTTTGAATTCTTTGAAACATCAGCTCCTTTGCATTTAAAGTTCCGCTCATTTCCTCCTTGTGTTGCATCTTATCTTGTTTTAATGAATCCCACTTTTGGCCAATAGGCCAAGAACCCTTTATTCAAAGCTGAGGTTACTCTTCAGAACGCACACTAGTCACAGTTCTTATGTCCCGTAGATACAGTCAGTTCCATTTAAATAGTCCAGAAAGTTATCCAAGCCTCCTTAAGTCACTTTTATAAGTTCAATCATGTAAAGTCATTTTAATTGAATATCTTCTTCATTTTAATTGAATATCTTCTTTGTTCTCCTATTTAAATCTCCAATGGCTTAGGGTAGGTAAATGTAACCCAGTAAATATTTTCATAGTCCTTCAAATAAATGTTCCCAGGCTTGTATTTTTTCCTCATCAGCAGTTGTTGCTCGCTGCGTAACAATATTGTTGCTGGTATATCTGATTTTAATTACTTTGAATTGTAATTCAAGTATAAAAGCAGTATTAATTTTTTAAATCCATAATTCCAGCATTTTAAAATGCCTTCTCAATACCATGTCCTCCCACTTTGAGAATCCAATTTCCTGTATTTTTGAAGAAGAGAGAATTTTTTTCCCTCTCTAATTCTTTTCCTTCCAGTTTGTTAATTTTCTCAAAGAGCTTCCTTCAGCCAGAAGTTCTGCTTTCTTCCAAGATCAGCCTCAAGAACCGTGGGGAAAGAAAGTTTCTGCCATAGTTGTACATCTACATATAGGACATTTGGGAGTTATCCTGGATTTTTTTCCCCCTATGAGCCTGTCTACTGTTTTTAAAGCTTTAGCCAGCTATCTTCAAACTCCCTGCATAGTCATGTTTTGAGGTAGAATTTTTTTTAGAAGATTTGGCAGCGGAGTTTAGGGGCTATCCTGCTTTTCCAGTCTGATTACGGAAGGCAGGATAGTTCCTTCCACTGAAGAGACAGTTGTGGATCACACCTACTCTTTCCAGTAGAAGATGCCCAAAATGTGAAATGCCCTTTGTGTGTCTCAGAAAATAGAATTTCACAGTAAGCCCTAATGTCTGTTTTGTTATTTACCCTTCAGTGATTATAGAGTGGTAGTGATATCACTGAAGGTATGGTTCAGTACATTTTTAAAAGAGTGTGTAGGTGTGCTTTAAAATGGGAATTGGATATTTTAAATCTTGAAGAAACTTATATATTTTACCACATGATCATCAAGAAAATAAAATTAGTTTTCTAGCTACTTCATAGGAGAACCATATTAGTCTATGGTGACAAATAAGGAATAGTCTGGTAGCACATTTTCTAACTAACAAATTTATGGAAAGGCCTTGATGAGCTTAAATTAATAAGATTTGTTAGTGGAAAATATGTCACCAGACTATATCATGCTTTAGACAGTCATTGGTTGCCGGTTGCCCTCAGAGTGAGATTCAAGGTGCTGGTAATCACCTATAAAGCCCTTCATGGCTTAGGTCCGGGGAGCACCTACTGCCAGCAATGACTTCCCATTGCCCTGTGCGCTCCCACAGACAAGGCCTCCTTAGGGTACCATCGGCCAGACAGTGTCGACTGGCGACCCTCAGGGGGAGAGCCTTCTCTGTGGGTGCGCCTGTCCTTTGGAATCAGCTGCGCTTGGAGCTTCAGATGGCTCCTGACCTTCGATCCTTCTGTCGCAACCTAAAAACATGGCTTTTTCAACTGGCTGACCTGGACTGATGGGTTTTTTTAGCAATTTGTTTGTCAGTTTTAATTCTGTAATTGGGATTTATTTATTTAATAGTTTTTTAAATTTTATATTCTTTGTTTTTTTATTGTTGTGAGCCGCCCTGAGTGCTTCGGGAGATAGGGCGGCATAAAAATCCAATCAATCAATCAATATTATGTATTCTAGTAAACACAGTTAGAATTGCCCTGGATAAGATTAGGAGTTGCAGCTCCCAGCTTCTGAAATAATGTCTGCTGTACCATAGCTAGAAATGTAATTTTGAGCTGATCTTTCTCCATTTGAACTCTGTAATATTATTATTTCTATTAACTTATTAATATGTAGACTGAAAAATGTGACTGTATGCATCAAAATATTTGCAGTTAGATCTGATTAATATAGCTGTCCCACTATGAAGAAAAATTAAAATTGCAAGTTGCATGCATCTGTGTCTTCTCAAGATCAATGGTTATTTTAAAATTTTGACTACAAACTTGATAATACCAGTTTATTTTTTGTATCTTAGCTTGCCATGTACAGTTTTGTATTATATACATATATTTCTTTTTCTATCTTAAATGTAACTATGAGGGATATAGTATTTTGGTAAACAATTCAGAGCAAGATGCTTCTTAAATATCTTTCTAAAAGCTCTTTAAGTAATTAAATTTCAGTGAGAGAAATTACATTTATATACCACCCAACTCACTGTTCCAAGATTTGTGTTGTGTTCTCTCAATATTTTTTTTCCTGAACTTCATGTATTTATACAACAGATAATGTATTCTTGAGCTCTGGATTTATTTTCCCACATTTACTTGAACTAATTTTAGATTTTTCTTCTCTAGATCCATCCAGCAGTTCCTCAAACTCTTCTTCAACACCTATGGCAGGTTTTTCTGCAAACATTCAAGGAGCACGGGTTTATCTTCAAGGACCTGTTGGGACTCCCAGTTTTAACAGGCAACATTTTTCTCCCCATCCTTGGACAAGTGCTACAAATTCATGTAGGAGCTTTGATGGTTTGTCTAATTCTGTTCCTATCGCCTTTTTGCTTATTGTGTGATTTTGTTTGATTGATGAGGGAAACTGGCAGCTAAAAGAGAGAAGATTTCTAAATAGAATTAAACTGTTATCCTTAAATCTGAACTCTGCTTGAGACTGAAGGGCTAAATAAAGCAAGTCCTTTATTCAAATATTGTCTTTAAAAAAATAAAGGATATGCTTACTTAAATTATCCTTTTTTGCAAGATAATTAAAGCTTTAAAAACTAAAAGTAATGAGCAATTCTATGGATTTTTCCTTCAAATTTGTAAGTTACTATTGGAGCAAACTTAATCTTAAAGTTATACAGTGAACCTATGAACTGAATCTCAAGTAGCTTGTCACTGAAGAATGTATAATCAGAGATATAATAACTAGTGAGTCTGAAGCAATCTCTGGCTTGTCAACCACCTCTTCTTTATTCTTCTGTTTTTGCTCAGTTATTCACTGACCAATTACAAGAAAGGGAAAGATTAAAACCTGATATCACCAACACAGTCATGAAGATTGGTGTGAATGATGAGAAGAGGTGGGGCATCTCTGCTAGCTTGGCCTCCAGCCCCATCTGCTACTGGCATTGAAAATAAATCAAAACATAGGCTCCAGCATAAAAGCTATCCACCCCTGAAATAATTCTTACAACTTTATTACCTGATAAAAGCTATGAATTGCATTGTGGAGACCTGTTCCATTCATTAAACGGCTTATCCTTATGTTTGCTAAATTAGAAATAAAAGGATTTTTTTTTCATTTCTTTCAAAATACTTCAGTACTAGCAACAGTTGTAAAATATATATCTTTCCCATAAGGAGGAAATTAGCTATCTTTAGATAAGCCTTCATATTTAATAAAGCAAGAGAACTGTTTTTCCATCAGGTGAATCACCTATTCCATCAGTTTCCTCGGGATCATCTTCTCCTCTTTCAGCTGTATCTGCACCTTCTAATCTGGGACAGCCAAAATCAGGGAGCACAAGTCAAGATCGAAAGGTGCCACCACCTATTGGAACAGAACGACTTGCTAGAATTAGGCAAGGAGGTTCTGTAACCCCTACACCCCTGGGAAACAACTTCACAGCTCCTGTAGGACACAGTGGCATCTGGTCATTTGGCGTTAACAATGTTTCAGGTGAGATCATATTTAAGGAGAAGGGAAAGCTAATTCTTGGAGACTAATACAAGTAGTCCTCAACTTACAATCAAAATTGAACCCAACATTTCTGTTGCTAAGTAAGGCATTTCTTAAATGAGTTTTGCCCCATTTTTTGACCTTTCTGGTCACAGTTGTTAAGTGAATCACTGCAGTTGTTGTTAGTAAGTGAATTGGGTTTTCCCATTGACTTTGCTTGTCAGAATGTTTCCAAAGGCACAAAAATGGAAGGACACTTTGATCCCCACAATGGACAAATGGCTACAAAAGTCAATGGAGTTAGCAGAGAGGGCATAAATTGTCTGCTTTGATAAAAGAAAAAAACATAGCTACTTTTGGTTCTATTTGGAAACCGCTTCTGGATTTTGTGCTTAAGGTGGAAAAAAATGAAATTTTGATTTTAGGTTTTCCAATTAGATATATTTGTTGATGTAGATGTGGCTAGTTTATACTATTATGTAAAAGTAAAAAAGTTGAGGTTTGATGTAACTATCTTATTTTACTGCACCCAAGGAAGTCTGAAGTCAATACCTTTTCTTACTTTTTCCCTTCTTTTCTAGACTCTTCCCTTCCTTTTTCCCGCCCCTGTTTTTCCTATTACTTGTTTTTGTATCTTTGTATTTTATACTATAAACTAATAAAAGAATAAAATGAGAAAAAATATTTAAAAAAGAATGTTGCCGAAGGCGAATACACGACCCTGGGACACAGCAGCCATCTTAAATATGAGTCAGTTGCCAAGCATCTGAATTTTGATCACATGACCATGGGGATGTCACAATTGCCGTAAGTGTGAAAAATGAACATAAGTCACTTTTTTCAGTGCCATTATAATTTTTGAGTGGTCACTGAATAAAGTGTTGAAATTGAGGACTACTTGTACATAGAGAACCAAAAATATTTTGTGGCTTTTTAGCTTTTCCTGTAACTGTAAGATACTGTTAAGCATCTTGCAGGGCTTGATCATATTCACTTGCATCATTTCTTTCCAAGTATAAAAAGGTGGTAAAAATATCCCATAAGAGAATAGAGGAGTGTTCCTCAGAAAAAGAGTTGCTGAGGTAGATGAAGAAATGTAAGTGTAAGAAAGTCAGCTTGTTTAAGAAGTTAGGAAACAACAGAAGATGACACAAGGAAAAAGACTTTGGGAGATGGAAGGAAAACCACATTTTGGATTTTTAGATAACAGGAAAAGAAGGAAGACTTTGTATTAATGTGCTTTTTTTATCTTTTTAGAAGGCCTATCCAGTTGGTCCCAGCCTGTAATGGGAAATCACGCAGTGCATCAGCAACTCTCTGACCCAGGCACTTTTTCCCAGCATCAACCAATGGAGAGAGATGATTCTGGAATAGTGGCTCCCTCAAATATTTTCCAGCAGCCTATGCCAAACAGCTTTGTGGATTTCTCTAAAGTACATTTTAGTGTATTTTTCAATGTATTTTTAATTATATTTTCTCACATACATGCTGCATTTTCTACAAAATGTCTACAGTAGAGTTAATAAGTTTCATTTCATTTCCATACTTTTTGTGAGAGTATTTTCATTGAAATTTTCTATCTCAGACAGTGACCCAAATAAATTTTAAACTTTTTCTCCAATCATGACATTTACGGAGATAACAACAGTATTATCCAGTTTAAAAAGGGCAATCAGGTGTTATGAGTTAATTCTAAGGAGTTAAAGTGGGCAAGGATGCTCAGGAAAATAGGTGGGTATTTAAGAATGCATTGACGGGGAAAGATCTTTCATTACTGTCCTGTCCCCAAAAGTGCTGCAATTCTCCAGGATCCTTTTATTATTAGAAATAAAATTTAAGTTACAAAAGAAGCTTTGGAATCTTAGTTTAGGGGAAGGAATTTGGGGATCAGCCAAATGAACAGGTCTTTATTGAGTTATATTAGTTTCACATAAATGAAAATAAATTGGCCCTATATGGAAAATGCATCTCCATCTGAAACAGGTTTAAAATGTATCTTTAAATTGTATGAAAATCTGGGGAATACTCTTATGCCTTTTTGTATGTTTCCTAACCTTTTAGAATGTTATAGACTTCTTCCATTGTCTCATTCTGTTGTAAAATGCTTTAGAATAAGCTTATATATTTGTATCTTTACTTACTTATTATAAATAATTGTAGGCCAGGTTCTGTCCTGTTAGATGTAAATTAATACATCTTTCCTATTCCAGGGCCTACCAATTTCCATGTATGGAGGCACTATAATACCCTCTCATCCTCAGCTTGCTGATGGACCAGGTGGTCCTCTTTTCAATGGACTCCATACTCCAGATCCAGCATGGAATCCCATGATAAAGGTTGTTCAAAATTCAGCAGAATGTACTGATGCTCAGCAGGTGCAGTAATCATCTTTTAAGTTCAAAGTTTTGTCTGAAATAATAAAGTTGAACATGAGAGCAGAGATTATATCTGTTTTCCAAGCTCATGCAAATTAGTACAAATTAAATGTGAGCCTATGAGATGAAAAACTGAGAGACTTTATATACAGTGCCAGCTTGGTGACCTTGCATCAGCCCCTCTCTCTCAAACTTAGGAAGGAGGCATTGCCAAACCAGTTCTGAAAACTTGCAAAGGAAACTACAGGGACTGGTCGGGGTAATCACTAAGAATCAAATCTGAGTTAAAGGGGTGTGGGTGTGTACTGAAAGCCATGTCCTCTTAAAATGAAGTCACACTAAAGGGTAACAGCTGGTAGGAACTACTTAAAAGTGAAGTATTACTTTATGATGATTAGATCTCTAAAATCTGGTCACTTTTCATAGTATCATAGGGATTGGAAGTCTTCTAGTCCAACCTTCTGCCCAAGGTGGGAATTCTCAAACTGTTTGAAAGCCTCCAGCAAGTAAGCACTCAAAACTTTGGGAGGCAAGGTGGTCCACTGCTTAATGGTTCTTGCTTGTAGGGAAATTCCTTCAAATTTCCAAATTGGTTCTCTCCTGACAAACTTTCATCCATTGCTTCTTGTCCTACTCTCAAGTGCTGTGGAGAATAAATCAACCCTCTTTCCTGTTGCAGCTGTTCAAGTATTGGAAGGTCTTTATCATGTCTCCCCTCAGCCTTGTCTTCATTAAGCTAAAAATACCTAGTTCCTTTAACAATTTCTCATAGGATTTATCTTCCAGACCCTTTATCATCTTTTTTGCTCTTTTTATATGTGCACTTTTTCTAGGGCCTCAGTACCTTTCTTGTATTGTGCTGACAGATCTGGATGCAGTTCCCAAATAGGGCTCCACCAATGTGATATAGAGTGCTACTATCACTTTCTGTGATCTTGATGTTATCCCTCTGTTGATGCAGCCTAAAACTGCATTAGCTCTTTTGACAGCTGCAGCACACTGCTGACTCATACTTAAGCAATACTGCATCAGGACACACAGATCCCTCTCATAGACTCTACTCTTAAGCCAGGTGGTGTCTCATCCAGTACCTGTGCATTTGGCTTTTCCTGCCTAAGTGCAGGACCATACTTACCTTTCCACTGAGTTGCATCTTGTTGGATAGGGCCCAATATTCAAGTCTGTCAAGATCCTTCTGAATCTTGAGTTGATTTTCTGAAGTGATGGCAGTTCCCCAAGCTTTGTTACATATGCAACTTCAAGAGTTCCCATTCTGTTACTTCATCTAGATCAGGGGTATCAAACTCATGGCCCGGATGCTGGCCTTGCCCCCGCCTGGTTTAGCGAAGGGGGAAAAAGTCCCGATACGTCACATGATGATGCCATGACACCGTGAGTTTGACACCCCTGCTCTAGAGCATTTATGAAAATGTTGAAAGAGTACTGGGCCTGAACAGAACCTTAAGAATCCCTACTGCAGGCTTCCCTGCACTTAGATGTTTTTTTCTTCGAGAACCACATGTTGAGGGCAGTTGGATTAGCCAACTGCAAATCTATCTGTTGGTGTGGTATGGTCTGTCCAACATTGTTCTATCTTGCCAAGAAATAGGCTGTGCTCTCCCTTTTCAAAAGTCTTACTGAAATCTTAACTACACTGTATTCATATATCCTTGGAGTTTTGAATTGGAATCAAGCTTAGTTAAGCTGGGTACTTAGAGTTGGGATCTTCTAAATGTAATTTTCTTTAATTCTTTGCAGTGTTGTTCCAAGTATTCTATGAAATTAATACCCTGTTTTATGTTGTTTTTCCCATTTTAGATTTGGCCTGGTACCTGGGCACCTCACATTGGAAACATGCACCTCAAATACGTCAACTAATCTAAGAGGGCCTATATTTCCTTTTATTTTACTTTTTTAAAAACTTTGTTTGGAGAAGTCTGACCTTGGAAGAACTTGGGATTTTTTTTAATGTGCCTAACCAAACTATTTTTTCCACTGTGGGCTATTACAAGGGAAACTTGTTAGCCCATTGTTATAAGAACAAAATGAGTTACCTATTCAGCTGATTCTGTTCTCCAGTTAGTTTAGCCATTTGAATTCAAATCGGATAAAGCTAGTGCTTTTGGCTAAACACTACTGAATGCTACTTGTATGCAACAGAACTAGGTGATTACATGATTTCAACCTTTTAGGGTGGTAAATACATGTATAATTGTTTACATACTTAAAAGGAAAAATGTTGAGTAAATTTCATGTCGTATAGTGGCTCTACTTTATGTAGCCTGTATTAATGTGAAATATTTACCTGAATATTCAATAAAAAGATGAACATTACAAGATGTTGTGTACTAATCTTAATAATATATTGATTGAATGCTAATACTCAGTGGTGTATTTGCATTTGAATCTGAGAATTAAAACTTTTTTGCTTGGATAAGTTAGTATAATATTTGCAAATTTCTTACATGTTTTCCTCAATTCAGCACTGTTAATTATATTAACAACTATTAGATCTTGCTAAATGAGGCCATCAGATTGAACTATGAGTAAAATATATGCAGAAGTCCCTTTTTGTTTAATAACATAATTCTATTGAAAGCATTGTTACATTCACCAGGAAAAGATGTATAAAACAGATGCTCAGAACGCTGAAATACTTCAGATTAAGGTGCTTTAGAAATGAAGTAAAAAAATGGCAATTATTTTAAATATTTCTCATATTCATCTTTAAAAATGCTCAAGCACTTTTTTTATGTGTAGACCCGTGATGCCAAACCTATGCCATGCGTGCTGGAAGTGGCACGCAGTGCCATCTCTGGGCACACGAGCTGTCTCCTGTTGCTCTTCCAGGTTCTGGCATGCTGGCCAGCTGGTCTTCACGCACGTACAGGAGCTCCAGAAACCAGAAGAGCAGTCACCCAGTGCGCATGCGTGCACTGGGCGGCTGGTCTTCCGGTTTCTGACACGCACTGTGTACTGGGCAGCTGCTCTTCCGTTTCCAGCACGCACGCACACACATGTTCCCATTTCGACACTCGGTGCTGAAAAGGTTCACCAATACCATTGTAATGTTTACACAGACATGATGCAATTCATTTTACAGTGAATTCTATGTAGCTGCAAGGCTGCCATGGCAAAAATAATCACAGTTAGATGTTGAAAATGTGATAATATAATAAAAAACATTTTTGTACTCAACACAGTTTCAGATATAGGCACATCTAAAGAATCTGATCCAGCACAGGGCAACTAAATCAATCTAAATTTTAATCTTTAATTGGCAGCATAGACTATTTTTTGTGCAACAGTATCTTCTATGGATCACTGCCATTTACAGTTCTAAAAATCTGGGGTGTGACTGCAATTTGAGATTCTTTTTATTCACAACAATGCCACTTTCAGAACTATTAAGGTGGTTATGTTTCCTGTAGCCACCTTGAAGGTTTTTGTCAGGTTGTCAGGACATGCATGTGCATATGCAAAGAAATGCTACCATTGGAATAAGTAGCAAAGCATGACTTCAGCAGTAGTCCAGGCAGTCTTCTGTGCATTCATAGCTACAGAATAAGAATCCAACATGTCTTTAATTTGACACTACAATCTTTTATTGTTCACTGTTGGCCATGCTAGTTATAGCTGCTGAGAACTTGAATTTCAAAATAGCAAATTTCATAATCAAACTATAAAATGGTGCTTATGCCAGAAGTCACATGGTGATTGTTGTACTGCAGTAAAAATTAGAACATTTTCTGTGCTAAGGGGTAAAATTATGAGGATATGTTCCTTAGTTTTAATTCTGAAACAGGTTTTTAATCCATAAAAGCAGCTTTGAGATAAAAAGTGCTTTGATTGCCCTAGTGAATGACTTGTACTTGATTAAAGAGAAATATAACTGCCAATTCTCTTGGACCTCACAGCTTCATTCAGAATCTTATTTATTTATTTATTTAACGTATGGCAAGTACATGGACTTATAGTAGTTCAAATGTTAAAGCTCTTGATGGACATTCAGACACAATGTGATGGATATTTTGTCGAGGAGCACCACAGACACACTGAGGGGTAGAGACAAGACCTCACTTAAACAATGAGTCCTAGCAGACACCATGTTGGGTATGGATCCTGTTCAGAGTTGAGCAATGCTGGCGAGCTGTAAAAAGACTAGATGGTCAAAACAAGCTAAAATTTAATTCTCATAGAATAAAAGTATTGTTGGTAGTATTGCTTGATTTGGGAATTAGATATGCTACCTTTGAGCATTCTTGGAGATACAAGTGATATATGTTGCAAGGAGTATTGTGATAAAACAATTTTTGAACATTGATTTGCTAATTAGCTCAGGCTAAATTATATTAACATGCTCTATAGAAAGTGATTGGTGAAAATGGTACAGCCAGACCACTGATGCTATACTTCTATTAAATTAGTTTAGCTTAAGAATATTTAAAGACTTAAAACAGTTTGAAATTTGGATCCCTTAAAAATCCTTTTCTAACCTAATTTTTTGCCTATGTGTTTCACTTGTCATCTAGGAACCATTTCAGATCCTTTAGCTGGCTAATATCTAAAGCTTGTTTTATAGCTGTTTACAGTGTGGAGTACTTTGACAAGACTGAAGAGGTCCTGACTTTTGAGAATGTGAAAATTATTCATTTTAGAATGCAAAATTAGTGGCGTTGAGGTTTTAGGGAAGCAGTACAAGCAGCCAGGTAGGCGATGGCACCACCTCCTCCAGGGCAGCATCTTCCCCCCATCCGCCCCCGTGCCTGATAGTCTGAATGGTCCATTCCAACTGAGGAGGGAAAGAGAATGTGTCACTGAGGAGCAGCACTGTGCTCCTTGTCTCTCAGCTGCAGCCACTAAACTCGAGGCACAGGGCAGCTGCCGCCGGAGGAGAAACTGCAGACTTGGGCCTCCTGCCTCCTTTCCTTTTCTCCCCAGTTCCTCCCAGGAATGTGCTTCTCCCGGGATTCTCTCCCCGCAGCCAGTGCTCACCAGAGCCTGCTGCCATTCTTGAGGGCACACCATAGTAATGCCAGAGTGTGCCTGCACGGGGAGTCCCCCCAAGTCCCAAGTGGCTGCTGGCTCCAGGTTGCCGTGCGCTCTCCAGCCTTTTGGCCGCACTACTTGCTCTACACACACACACACCCCATGGCTTCAGCCTGAGGATTGCAGTAGCCTGGCAAGCATGGTGCAGTCCTCCAAGGTCCCTTCCAACTCTTATTCTGATTCTGATTCATTAAAAAAAGATGTTACTGTATGTGAATGCTAAGCATTTGTGAATGAGTGTTATGCCAGTTGATTTGAGGACAGTAAATGTCTTTAACATCGCCAGAAAAAGAACCCAAGTAATTTCAGACTAATAGATCCAACATCAGTATCTGGACTGATTTGAGAGCAGAAGATAAGCTCATAACTACAATAACGGAAAACAGTACAGAGCTGTTGCCAATCAACCATCTTTCACAGTGTAAACAATTATGATGGCAAGTACAATCCAGCTCTTTAAGCAAAAGTTAAAATGCAACCTGTCACTAAATTTAATTTGAATTCCCAGCATCAACAGAAGTTCTGTCTTTCAAATATGATCAAGGGAATAATAGGTTGAGCAAAGTAGAATGACATGATAAAACTAACATATATATTAGAAAAACAGTATAACAGTTTTGAAAGAGTGATGCATAAGGTTCAGCATGGAAAGTACTGTTGCATCTGTAAGGTTATCTTAACATGACAAGCCTTAGCTAAATATCGGTTTCACCCATTTTGCAACAGCACTATTTCAGAAGTACCCCAATTGAGGCAACAAACTACCTTCCCTGACTGGCATTCTCCTTGAATGTCCATCATGGGATCCTGAATGCACGACCAGTTCCCAGCAGCCTCATGATGATTTCCCTGTAATGGGAATGGAAATAAGCTACTAAGCCTGAACAGATTCTAAAAAGCAAAAAAAGGTTCATAAAACTGCCATCGGCCAACTGCAGATTTGGTACTGCTACTGGTTCCAATACCAGTCTTTCCTTAATCAGAAGTGTCTGCAATGTTGGTTCCAATACAGTCTGTCATTTAGCCTTTCATCTATCAATCAGATATGAATGCTGTAAATCTTCATAACTTGTGACAGCTTACAGCACATCAAAATATAGTAAAAATATCCAGAGAATAAAATATTAAAATATTATTATTGTGCCTAAGAAAAATAGACCAGTAGAATCATGTCCCAAAGACTCCTCTGCCAAAACCCAGCCTTTAAAATCTTCCAGAAAGCCAGCCTACTTTTTTAGAAATAGGCTGTGTCATACTGTAGGTGCCATGATGGAAAAGCCACTCCCCACACACTCCAAATCACAGGCATGCACTATTACAAGCAGTGTCTCCTAGAATAAGCTTTTTCCTTCAAGTAAATCTAGAGAGTAGGTTGGTATCTACTTATAGTTCTTATAGAATCCCAGGGCTGGAAGGAACCTTGGAGAAATTTTAGTTCAACTGCCTGACCAAACCAGAAGACTTTATTCCATTCTGGGCAAATAGCTGTCTACTCTTTTCTTGAAAATCTCCAGCAATGGCACACACAACTCCAGGAAGCAATTGGTTCTTGCTGTAAGGAAATTTCTCCTTAGTTCTAGATGGGATCTTCCTTTAAGGAATTTCCACCCAGTACTTCTTGTCATGCCCTGAGGTGCTTTGTTAAATAAGGACCCTGAATTAATTTGTCTGGCATGATCTGTTTTTAACAAACTTGTGCTGGGTTCTAGTGATCTTTTTGTTCATTTCTAAGCGCTCACAAATCCGCTGCTCGATTGTCTTTTCCAGGTATTGATTTCAGGCTAATTGGATCTAGTTTCCTGGACCCACTGTTTCCCCCTTCTTGAAACCTGGAACCACATCAGCTCTTTTCCAGACCTCTGGAAGTTCCTCTATGCTGCAGAAACTCTGAAAGATTCTGTTCAGTGGTTCCACCTGGCAGCTTTCAGTATCCTGGGATGGCATTAGGTGAAGGACACCCAGGAATCAAAGAAGCCACATGGAGTCAATTCTGTCAGGGGTTTGAATCAGTTTCTGTTGCCAAAGGCTTACCATGTCCACAGAAAAACTGCTTATCAGATGTTCAGGAAAATCCTCAAGTGCCCTCTGGAAATAACAGATCTATCAGGCAACTGAGGTGAACTTGCCTAACAGCTAAATCGTGCAGAGGTCTCAGGTGACACTTAATCTTAATTGGATCAAGGAGTAATATGACCACAGTAACTGACTAGATAAATGATGATCTGAATATGAAGGGCACTATAACTCTCTAGGCAAGCATGGGTATAACTGCATGAAAGTCTTCGAGCACAGATTACTGGAGACAAGCCTGTGGAGGCCAAGACTGGAGTATTGCTAGAGAAGCATAACTGAAAAATATCTATAAATCAAGAAGAATCCAAGAAATGATTCAATCATCAATAATCCATTTTCATTATTAGAAATTTATCCTTGCAACTGTAGATATATATATTTGAACTACAAAACATAGTGTTAACACTTGGCTAGAAAGAACAAGATACTTCTGTCTAGAACAGAAAAAAATAACAGTAGCCATTTACACATTCAGTCTACGCATGACTGAAAGAAGTTACTGAGATTTATTTATTTATTTATTAGTGGGACTTATATGCCGCCCCATCTCCGAAGACTCGGGGCGGCTCACAGTTAAAAGAACAATAACAATAAATACTTTAAAAAGAATTAAACTAAGCAGCCCCAAAACATAATTACAAAATACAAACTTAAAATCAATCCAAAATCTAAAACCAGATCTAAAATTTATAAACATTTGAATAAGTTTAACATGAAGGAAGAGAATATGAAGGTTAAAAAGAACCTGGTTTCCAAACTTACGTTACACTAAAATGAAAAAAAGTACTAACTCGTTAATTAACCAACTCCAAGGAAGAGGAGGGTGTTTCAAAAAAGACCAATAAAAGTTATTACCTCCTTTGGAATGTCTTTAAATCAGACCAATTACAAATTCACCAGGACAAAAAAATGCAAACAAACTAGCTTTTCAGAATTCCAGTGACAAATTGCATTGATTATAAATGCAAGACATACACATATACAACAAGCACACTAACCTCTCTGAAACTTTCAGTTTAGCAAACATTGATACATGCTGTTTTATATTAAAAACTACATGCCAAATTTAGAAAAAAAATCACAATATCAAAAACGTTGAATGCTGGCAAAGCAAAAAGCTGTCAACAGCATCCCTCCATTAAAAGCCCCTAAGAATGCAAGGGGCAACGAGGCCCTCAAGCCCCACCCACAGTTCTATGCAGGGACCCATGAAATTACTTTGGTTTGTTAAACTTTTTTCATGAATTCCTTTACTGCCATTTAAACCTGTCTCTAGAATTTTTACTATTAAATAGTAAAAATTATTTCAGGATTCTATTTATGTTTTAAACAAGAAACACAAGATAAACAGCAATTATTCCTGTTCCAGTCTTTCAGTTGCAAAAAAAAGATATCAGAGGCAACCAGTTAAGTAAAGAATAAAATGAAAAATACAGTTTTAATACAGCCATATAAAATAAATAGAAATAAAGTCTAGCAATAAAGGGATTTTCTAACATTTATTTCTTAATATCTGTTCTTAATCTTAGTAATCTTTAGTACTGAGCCCTGAGCCAGGTTTTTTTCAACAGGCACACTTTAGAGCAGTGGTTCTTAACCTTTTTGAAAGAATCGCCCCCTTGAGCCATTGAGGAAGTTGTCATCACCCCCCTCCCCCAACATAACCGCCCCCTGCTGCCTCTTAGCATCCACAAGGGGCTGGCAGAGGAGGCGGGGTTCAAGGCACCGGCCCTGCAGGTTCACCCACTGACCGTAACGCTCTGGAGCCGGCCCTCCAATGTGGAAGCGGTGGCGCGTTATGTGCCACCGTGGCGTCGACACGCCGCCCCCTGCCACCTCTTAGTGTCCCCAAGGCCAAGGGGCCAGCAGAGGGGTGCTAAGATGCGCAGGGCGGCATTTGCAACATGACACGTGCGTGCCACTGCTTCCGCATTAGGCGCTGGCTCCAGAGCAGTGCTAGTCAATGGGTGAACCTGCAGGGCCTGGCACTCGAACACCCGTTGCCTCTTAGCGCCCTCTGCTGGCCCCTTGGGGCGCTAAGAGGCAGCAGGGTTCGGCGCCGGCCTGCACCCATTGATGTTGTGCCGCACCTGAACCGGCTGAATCGGCAGCATGTTGGGAAAGCTGCCACCACTTTAAAGTGCTGCCTCTCACATTTTTCTGTCTGTTCATCCGTTTCTCCATCCATCCATCCATCCAAAAGGTCTGTCTGTTTGCCTGCCTGCCTTCCTGCCTTTCTATTTATCTACTGTGGTGGCCACTGAGTTTCCCTGGATGACACTAGTAGCTGGCAGCACACTGCAGCCTGGTGGAGGGGCCTCTTTGCTATCCCATGAGCTCATCTTCTATTCATTCTCTTATCTGTTGGGATGGGGATGGGATGTCTCTGATTTTCCAGGTGTACAGGTGATATCATTTACTAACATCACCACTAGTCTTATGGATTGGTTGGGGGTTGCACCAATGTGGTTGAGGGTTTCACCCATGTGATCTATTCAATCCAAATGCTGTATCTATGCTACTCTTCCTGCTTGTAAAAATGGTATAAAAGAATACACTGCCCAGCAGTCAGACATCTTTGGACACTGAAATGACTGGTTATTGAATCCCTACAATCTACCTATCTGTCTGTCTTTTTGTCTACCTACCTACCTACCTACCTACCAATATAGATCTCTCTCCCCCAATATATCTCATTCCATCGCCCCCATCTCGCCCCCCCTTCCGTTCCTTTGCCCCCACATCGCCCCTTTTCATTCCATCGCCCCTGAAAAACAAATAAGCCCTTGAGGCAATATCACCCAGGTTAAGAACCACTGCTTTAGAGAACAGAAGGTGGAGTGAATTTTGCAGGCAAACATGGAACAACACACTTATCAAGGAAAGAAAAATAAACAGAAAGACTTTACAGTAGTTATATGAACAAACTGTTTAGATTTAACACCAGTATGGCACTTAGGACTCATACAATTTAAAAGTAGTATTTGCAAAATTGCTATTTTTAATCTGTCATCTTCAAAAAGTTGCACTTCTTTAAGAAGTGTTTTTTTTAATTCAATCAAAAAAATGTTCATGGATCATGATGTGATCAACTTGGAAAATGCAACTTTGATTAGACAACTGTTGAGGAAATAAAAATATTCCTCTAATGGCTAGGAAGTCAAATCTCCCTGGACCAGGTTGCCTTTCAGACAGGGTCCACTGGCAGATTGGCCAGTTCCTGAGCAAATCTTATAAACATTCAGATCCAAACAGGTGACTCCTTGTTCATGTTCTACTGCAATGGATCTCCCCAGGCAAGTTCTTTGTTTCAGCAATAAGCCTTTTGACTCCAACCATCCACTGGCTTACTTCAGCAACATGGTCCACCATTAGGGAGCGATGAATCTCATCAGCTTCATCCCAATGCTGACTCTTGAGTTCTGGAAAAAAGTAAGCATCCCAAATCTTATACAGTTGCTTTCAATCTATAAAATATAACCATAAATATTCCAAAACAATTTTAGAACAACACATCACACTTGGAATTTCTCAAAGGCACATAATCGCATCACCAATTATTGGCTGATACAGCAGCTTGGCTCGCTGCATTACAGAAGAATCAGGTACTCAGCATCTTTTTAATGGCCATCACTCCATCCCAATCTCGGAGGATACACGTTGTTCCAGAGGACAGGTGCCATGACAGAAAAGGGGCATTTCCTGGATCCCATCAGATGACACTGTTCGACAATAGGGACAGGAATACACTTGCCTTGTCAGATATTGTGGGATGTGCAAAAATGGTTGGAGACTAGCAGTCCTTCAAGTAATGTAGCCTAACAGCTTTAGAGGTGATAACCAACAGCTTGAATTGCTCCCAGAAGCTGCTGGAAACCCATGCAGCTCAGGAAATGTGTAATATGGGTGTACCACACATAACTATCTGCACCACTGCATTTTGCAGCAGTTGGAGCTTTTAAGTAGTTTGCAAAGTCATGGCAGAAGGTGGCCAAAGCATGCATGACCCCATGAATAGGACCTCTCAGTCTAAGAACAGGTATACTTTGCACACAAGAGGATTCTGTACAAAAGCAGTAATCCTTCCCTTTGGGACCCTCTGAAGTTTTAATCTAACCACCAACTCATAAACCTTCCTCTTAAAGGGAAGACTGGAGACAAAATTATCTAGTATCATTGGGTCCAGCAATGGTTATTTGAGAAGCAGATAGATCACTGCCTGCTTAAGTGCAAGTGGAACTAACTCCTCACTATTGCCAAACTCTGTGTTGTCTCCCATTAGGCCTTAACTAGGCAGGAGGGATATGGATCTAAAACACATAAACTGAACCATAAGGATTCTGACCACTTCCTTAAGATCAATTGACTCAAACTCTCCCAAATAACTAGATAAGATCAATTTTCAGGGCAGACCTAAGTTCTTATATCTGCCCTGCAGGTGTTTCCTGGCCACTCTCTCCCCCAAAAGGATTGGGTCAACTAAAACAGGGTCTCTTAACAGTAATTGAGGAGACCGAATAAGAGTAGAAAAAACCAGTGACATTTCCCTGCTCTTTTGGCCACAGAAAGCTTACTAAAAGCTCTTATTCAACTTCACTTATATTCACTTCCTCCAGTGGCATTCTGAAGCCATAGTTGTATAGTCTAAGCCAATGCTACCATTGCCCTTCGATTCCAAACAGCGAAAAATTGTCAAAGAGCTTGAGGGACAATTCCAAATTCTCTCTAAAACCCAAAAGGGTTCATTAGGAACCTGAGGCAAAGTAATAAAATAGGTTCTGCCTCCACAATAATCAATAGCTAAAAATATACAGGAAAAATGGTCCTAGTCAACTATCCTCTAGCAACATCACGCACTGCTAAGAAAACTGCCTTGGTTTAAATATGTACAGGGTTCCCTCAGATGGGCTTTTGCCTGTTCTATCAAAGCAGTATTTCTGCTGCCTCTAGCATAATACACAGCTGACGCTGAAGATTACAAAAAGAAACTACTACTGTGGTATAGCAGGCCATAGGTGTTTTCCTTACCTTCTGTTAGAATTCCCATCCTTTTTCTTACAGGGGAAGATAATTTGCCTTGTGTCCACATTTCCTGCAGAATTACCAAGCGTTTATGGATATCATCACAAACCTGTTTCTGAAAATAGAAGCAAATTCTTATTAACAGGTATCTCTTTTGGGGATATTTATAAATTCTAGCCACAAGCAGAAGGCCATTCTCCTTTCCTAAGATGTGAGAAAGCAAAGCATTCAATAATGTTATCATCCAACCAAATCAACAACTCTGGAATCATTTGCTTACATACATTTTTACCCTCTCAGCTAATTCCACTGCAGCCTCCTGATGTACAATCAGTGTCTAAAGCTTATCTATAGAGACTTTATGACAAGAATTGAATTAAAACCTTGTAAAGATCTTTTTTAAAAATTCATGTTGCGTGCCACATTTTAAGCCAGTTGTCACAAATTTTGAGGAGATGTGGGTTTCTTTAGAAGTTTGTAAATATGTTGTGGAACTTTAAAAAAACTTTTATGTAACAATAGATAGAAAACTGGACTTTCTGGGGGTTTTTTGAAGACATTTCGCTTCTCATTCAAGAAGCTTCTTCAGTTCTGACTGGATGGTAGGGAATGGACTTCTCTCTTTATCTGCATTCCAACTACCGAAGCTGTCATGGTAGTGAAAAAACGACTGCTACAAGACAGCACCTTAGGTGACAGAACATGCTATGTAGCCATGCTGGACCTCTGCTTGACCTCTATCTATTTTAAATACAATGCAGGCTTCTACAGACAAAAACATTGCTGCA